>CM034005.1:6470083-6532978 GCA_019603395.1 Cyrtorhinus lividipennis
TTTTTTCTGAAGTTGATGAAACTAAAGTTGTCATGCTCAGGTCTCAGACAACTCTTATAAACGTATTATATAGAAGTGATATCAGTGTGATATAAAAGAGAATCATCTAGATACCAATTTTTGGTGGCTGCACAGGCACGTCTGAGAAGAAACCTGCAATATAGACAGTGTTGTCACCAGATAAGAGCAATAGTAAATCCAACCAAATTTACTTTAGTGACTGTCCTATCTAAAATATTTGGTGCAACGGGTGAGCTTTTGACTAAACACTTCATTTAATATTGGGTGCTGGCTTCTTGCCCTCCAGTTGTCTGCTCTGGGCTCTATCCAGAACATTCTGGACTCAACCCTTCACAACCACTATCATAGGTACCCACCTTTTACACACCCTGGCCTCCTTCCTTCCCCCTTCCAGCAATCCAATTCAGCTCCTAGAACTTTCTGGACTCAACCACCCAATAATCCACCCCAAGTACCAAATGCCGACACTGCACCCTTCTACACATCCTGGTCTTCCCCCTTACTGCTGTCCAACCCAGCTCCTGTTGGAACTTTCTGGACACCACTATCCAATCCTCTATCCCTACCTACCACATGCCAACCTCAGCCCCCCTTCTACCGTCACATCCTGACCTCTTCCCTACCCCCTCTAGCTGTCCATCCTGGGCTCCTTCTTGAACTTCTCATCCACCAGAACACCCCGCCCTCCAACCCTTAGTGTTTCCATGCTCAACAACAGCTTGACAAAGGTCTTCATGTCAAAAACGCTCCCCCATTGCTCCAAATATTGTAGAGTAAGATGGTTGAAGCATCAACTCAAAGCATTCAATTATGTGGGGCCCATTGGAAGATTTTCTTAAAAATGGACCTGGTGCTAATTTCAGGGTTGCTTAGGGACAACTAATTGCTGAATCAAGTCCAGACTTGTTTGCAAATGATCTTTAAGATTTCCATAACCCGTAGTTGACTAAAAGGGGATGAAAGGGTTGCATTGTTTCCTCAGAAAGTGAATCACCCACCTCGCTTCAACTAAGCAACTGGTACAATGGGACGAGTGTTATACACTCAAATTTTAAATTGTTCTATTTTTTTGTCAATTTCTCGTAATAAAATAATAAATATGCTCAACATATAATGTCTTTGTTAGACCCCTTTTCTATAAAAAATAAAATCAGCGATGATAACCCTATTTTGTAAGCAAATGTGGTTAGTTTTAGGGGAAATTATTGCTAACAAGGTCATTCATTATTAGTGCACTGTACTGAACAAATGGTTTTACAGTGTGCAGGACAATCCCTAAACCATAAACGGTCCAATACTAGGCTATGCCATGAATGGAATATATTCTTTTGCTCCAGTAGAAATTATTCAGAATTTAAAGGACTGTATCACATCTGATCTTGACACTGAATCATGACTACAGCCAAATTGCAGTATTGCAGCGCTTAAAATGATCTCCAACGCTTGACAATGTCCACGGTGCAGCCACCATAACAAAACCATTTCACACCTCTCCACGGAAGCACTGAAATTTTCAATACATAGGACAAAAGGGAGTTTGGCACTACTTTCAGGAATCTTTATACACTCCAAGTGGGCAGGAATATGCGAGAGCAAACAACACGTAGATTTTTCAAATTTCACAAACATTTTTTTCCAATTAGTCAACATTTAACAGTGTATACTTAAACTTTCCAATACTTCGTCAATTTTAACTGGATTTAAAAATAGTAAATTTTCTTAACTGCCTAAATTGCATCATTCTTTTCATTTTCAGCTGAAGTAGACAAAACAAAACTAAGTTCTTATGTGATAATATAACTCATACTGCATGGAAACAAGCAGTACAGTGAGGAAAAGCAGGCTTTTGCCTTTTCTTCTCTAGAAGAGAGCGCTCTGCTTATCTGGATATTGCCGAACATCACAAAGAACTAACGTTTTCCCATTTACTAGCTGAACATTTACCTTTTACCTTACACAACTAGACAATATTACTTTCAATTGTTCTACGAACCGATCAACAGCGCCATGTGCGTATACCGTAAGACATGATCAAAAAACCTATTGTTCAAAATATTTCTCTTTTTTCCTCATTTTTGTTGCACCACTTTGAAAGTTTCTTGTACAATGATATTGTCCATTACCGTTAATTCAATATTTACCTCAATTTGGCACGCTAAGGTTAGAATGGAGGTGATATTAGAAGAAGCTACGGAAGTTTGAGAGAATAAAACGATATTTTACGCTGCAAGACGAATAAAAACCCTCCTCATTGTGAAATTCAGCCAGAAATTTGATCTGGGGACTCGATGTGAGGGAGAAAACCATCCACAGTTTTCACAAGTAATCAAACAAAGCCTTTACTGATAGTGTAATGAACAACAAATGTCCGAGAATTGTATTGATGCAGTAATGGTCTCACAGTCAATGTCAGCCACCACAAAACGGGCATTTCAATTAAAAACGACTAAAATACGCCGTTTTGAATTCAGCTTTGTTTGACAATACACCAAGGCCTTTGAACACTTCTTATTAGTTATATGAGAGGAGGGTTGATTAAGAAAAATTAATACAAAATCAAAGTTGGAGAAAACTTGCTCTGCGCCAATTATACAAGAACAATGGGCAGAACGAACAGCTTTTTCAAGTCACAATATACCACAATTAATAACAAAGCACATTCAGCAATAAAATGTTCTAGAATATGTACTTATTGCACAACAAAAATCAAATCCAGTCTAAAAGCCATCAAAATAAAATAAATACATTTTTTTTAATCAACCTTGAACTTTTAGTTTCTTAAAAAATTTAAAAACAATCTAAAATTAGAAGACTGAAAGTTACCTATAACACTATTCAAAGTCCAATTAATCGAGTCAAAGTACGTTTCACAGTATTTACATTAAGCAATGAATGCCTTGACATGCCTAAGTTCCTTGAAGAGAAAAATCACGTTCACAATTTGATTGAAATCAAGTTAATTTTATTTTAAAAAGGACGCAAAAATATGGTTTTGACTGATTTTTACTCACAAATTTGAAGATAATACGAACTTAGGGTCGCCAAATCGTCAAAAATAGACTACGGCCACTGCTTGTGGCAACACTGGGCACTTCTTGGATTGATTACATGTCCTCTGCATAATCTTCTCTACCTTTTTGAAGTAATCGATACTTTTGAACAATTTATCTAAAATAGGTACTTCTTACTTGAAAGGAACCGTTAGATTTTTTTTCAGACATTAGGTGGGTGGATTAAACTCATAATAAAAACAACACTTAACATACTTCTACGCTCCAAGAAGAGGAGAATTCTTCTTGAATATCACAGCCTACTCTTCCTGGAAAAACCAAGAGTAGATTTGAAAAATAGGTAAAATTAAATTGAGTCACAGAATCTACATGACCAGAAAATTGAGGTCTTAAACCGTCCAAAACTTTAAGAAATTTCCTCGATTAAAATTATTTTTTTGTGAAACTCTGACTGACTCAACAATTGTGTCTACACTGTTAGAGAAATTAACATAGATTTTGAAGTGTACATCTAGTGAATTTAACACACCATCGTATAAATACCACATTGTCGTTGTACGAACGAGAAGCCGTAAATTTAAGTTAGTTTACAAGGCAAATTAAAGTACAACTCGATAGGGCGATTATAAGTCCCGTTTAGGATTAAAAGATTAAATAGTAAAACTACGAAGATTGTTTCGAATTCGTAAAATATTTTCACACTACTGGTAATAATACCAATTTACACACCGTGGAACAAAAATAAAGCTTCATAATACCAACCTATGATTTACTCTTATAAGATAGAGTTAAATATAAACAATTTGTATGTTTTGGGGGGAAAGCCACCCCTTCTTAAATCAAATTTTTTTTTTCAAAAGGTACCTAGTTACTAATTAGGCGTACAATCGTTTTGGCAAGATACGAGTAGGTATATACATTTGAGTTCCTTGTGGTTATGGTACAACGGGAAAGATACGATTAAAAACGTCGTTAACATACAAATGTTGAGATACCAGTAGATACAGCTTGCCTAATAAATGGTGGATTTCGGAGTAGTCCAGGGGAGCACCCTGGGACCCGTTTTATTCATAATATACAGGGTGTTAACTGATAAGGTTAACTGCCTTCAAGGGGTAGATTCCACAACTGCAACAAAAAATGTCTCCTAGGACTTTTTTTTTTTTTTTTTTTTTTTTTTTTTGAGAGAGAGAGAGAGAGGCTTCTTTTTTTACCCGGCTGAATGTTAACAAGGTTTCGCGTTTTCGTTAATTCTTTAACATAGGCCCAAATTAGTGGGTACCAGTGCTAATTTATTGGAGAATTTATTGCGGAGCCCATCAGAAGGGAAATTTGACGCTCATTCCAAGGGTGTTCTCAAATTTGAGATTATCTTGTAAATTAAGGTGGCTATGGCCGTTCTAGTCATCAGGTCAAAAACACGAAAAAATCTTAAATCTTGAATAACGAACCCTTTAAAAAAAAGTCCTAGGAGACATTTTTGTTGCAAATGAGATGTAGAATCGGCCCATTGAAGGCTGCTAACATTATCGGTAACTCCCTTTATATAAATTCGCTTCCAGCTGTATCCAATTTGCTGCAGGATATTTCCGTTTGGGCGACGACACCTGCATTTTGGTTAGGTATAATCTCCTTCATAAGTTAACGACGGTGGTAGCAATACGATGCGCATGCGCAGTAGAAGTTTTGATTTCTTGATTGTATCGTATCATTGTCTGTTTGTATCGTATCTTGACGACAAGAAACATTCTTCTTTTGAAAAGATGATTACGTATGCATCTTACTGAAGGGGTGAATATAAATATTTATACTTAGTGAAAATGGAATGAGAGGGATGGCCATGACGATGGTTCACGATAAGCGTAACGTTGTTGTTAAAGACACTAATTGACTCGTAGGAGGACTCACCGCGTCTCATACTTGTGTCGACGACTTGGGACGTGACTTTCGACGCCGACGTGCCAAGTCGGACATGACTACGGGACCAAGGTTGGGAGCGCGGAAACCGACGGCGCGGTAAGTGGCGGCGACGGCGGCTTTGACTTCCGCCGACGGGGCGCAGACTAGACGGATGGCGGGGAGGCGGTGACGTTGGCAGAGCCACGGGTCCCCGAGGAGGATTTGCGCAGAAGGGCGTTTGGCGGGGTCGACGTGGAGCATTTTGCGCACGAGATCCTGTAAATTGACAAGTGAACTTAAATAATTTAAATAATTATTATTGCAACCACGCAACATACCATCAACCTTTTTTTGGAAATATAATATATCCAAAATAGAAATAAAAAACGCTGCGAATCCATTCACAGGGGTTGGTTATTCCTCGGACCATATGGAGACTCATCCAATCGATTCTGCGTCCAAAATTTAGTGGAAAATGATACCCCACACGCCTAGGTACCAGAAATCTCGAAGCCACACATTCAAAACGTGTAGATGGATGCCCATAACCTCTTCCAGTGGGTGCCAGTCTTTCTGGGACCCGTCTACATTGGATTCGGCATCCAAAATTTAGTCGAAAATGATACCCCACACGCCTAGATTCGCCAAAAATACCTACCAAAATCGACGTAGACGGCGGAAGGACATTTGCTTATTTGATCTAGGCACCTTGAAAAGGTCAGAGAAATTGTTGGGCCGAATCAGAGAGATTGATGTTTGCATGAAAAATAGGTTGATTGTACAAGGAATAACCAATCAAAAAGTCCAGTTCAATTTTTCGATGGCTTTCACCATAGGTCTACAATTTCCCGATGACACGCTGAACAGTAGAGAACGCCTTTCTGAAGCTAAACTGATGTTTGGGAGCAATTTTCGATCAAATAGTTTCTTGAATAATTTACAAAGCACGAGGGGGGGGAATGAGATGGGCCAGGACGACGTTGGCTCAGTTACTGATTTCCCTGGCTGCTTCAGAATGATGATTACTTCCATTATCTTCTTGAGATGAAGGTACACATTGCAGTCTTATGATTTGCATAGGTTCTTCAATGCGTCTCCCCTTACTAAAAATATAGCTAGGTGCCTTTTCATGATTATTTATACTCGTCAAACGTCTGCTGGACTTTTCTAATAGCGACAAGAGGGGGATACGACGTACTGACTTGAGCGAGGATATTGGTGAAGGGAATATAAACATCAGAATAGAAATTTACCTTGGCCTCGTTGGATATGTTGACCCAATTTCCACTTTCTAAATCGAGTTTGCTGTCTCCGATCCTCTGGAGTATATCGGTGGGCGTATCCTCCGGACTGTTGGCGAATGGAGTTCGTCTGTGAAGAATCGAAACCGGGTAAAAAGCCGCAATTGTGAGCCAAAATGAAGACCAAATCTTTCAGAATTGACCGCTACCATAGATTGAGTATGCACACACATCATCACTATACAGTGCACAATAATGTATATCCATCATAGGTAATAGTGGGGACATACAACCAAAAGACAATTAAATAATTCAATTTCATTTTCATGTTTTCCGTTATTCCAGGAATGAAGTGGGAATGTGAAAATCCAATGTCCAACCAGGCATCCAGAAATGCCTCGATCGCGTATTTTTACTTTGTAAAGACGATTTTTCATAGGCACCTATTTGGACCTAACCAAGACCTTCGACACGGTCTCCCACATAAAGCTAGCAGAGGCTATTGAGAAAACAGGCATAAGTGGGGGGTTCGTCAAGTGGTCGGTGAGTTACCTCAAGGAAAGACACCAATTCGTGAAGCTGGGAGAAGTAATTAGTGATGGACAACCTTGCGACTTTGGGATTCTTCAATGGACTTGCCTGGGACCGATTTACTTCATCCTCTACCTCAACCGGCTGTTGGAAGCACAGGTGATGGGGGAAATGGTGTCGTTTGCTGATGGCACATCCCTCATAATATCCGGCGACGACTGTCTAACATTGGATGCGAAGGCCGAAAGAAAGCTTTCGGCAGTGGTGACGTGCCTCAATGAGTTGGGTATGATATTAAATTTCGGAAAAACGCACTTCGTGGCATTTGCTCTTCGTAATCCGAGCGTGCCGACCTTAAGGAAGATTAAGTGCCATGAGTGGGCTGTTCGGCGCGTGAAGCGTGTGACTGTCCAAGTATGCCGTCCAGCACATGTTATTTAGGAATCGAAATGAACCAGCGCCTTGGATGGGACGTGCCGTTAAGATTAGGCGGAGTCACTATTTGCTGGGCAAAAACGCATAGTGATGATCCTCCGAAGAACCTGAGGCATTCCAATGCCAGCCTCTTTGAGGAGTTTAAAGTCCTGAAGGTGCACGAGCTGATAGAAAGGGCCACGATTGTCAAGGCCTTGCGCGACAAACATAGGGGTACGCCTTTGGTTAGCGGTACTGGTACAAGGGCCAACGAGGGATGCGTTATAAAGCCATCTTTCCGTCATACCTCGAGCGGCCAGAGATGCTATGACTTCAGGGGCTAACAGTGATAATGGGCTTTATATCGAATGTGATCAGGTCTAACGGGACTTGACAAACTAATGGTGCAGTTATCTCCAGGCATTCATCACCAAGAGTCAACACAAGGTATCATGTGTATTTTATCATCAGCAACTTACCCTGCGAGGAGAGTGTACAAAAGAATTCCCAAACTCCAAATGTCGCAAGCGGCGTCATACCCTTGTTTCTTCAATACTTCAGGCGCGACGAAATTGGCTGTGTAACACGGCGTCATCAAGAGGCCGTTTTCAGCTCTGAGTTGTTTGGCAAAACCGAAGTCGCACAGTTTCAACGCGTCTGGGCAAGCGGTTTCAGTAGCGTACAACAAATTGCTAGGTTTGAGATCCCGATGAACGACCTGCGATTGACATAAGGCCAAATCAATAACCCGTTTTGCAGAGACAACGCACGATCGTATCAGTAAACAGCACTCACCCCGTGTTGATGAAGGTAGCCCACGGTTGAGATGACTGTGTGCATGATGGCGGAGGCTTCTCGCTCAGAGAATGCTTTAAGTCTGACGATCCTGTCGAGGAGTTCTCCACCTCGCATGAGGTCCATCACGAGAAATACGTTCGTTTCGTCTTCATACACCTAGAAATTCACGCAGATAATACAAACAGTCGCGCGCAAATTCACATTATTTTCGATTTTGTTTGCAAAGTTGGGAGGAGAATGATGACATGAGGACTCAACTTACATCTCTCAGCGTGACTATGTTGGGGTGCCCTCTATAACGTAAGAGAATGTCCACCTCTTCTTGGCAGTCTCTTTTAGTTTTGTCTATGACCTAAAATGAAGAGAATTATTATTAATACTACTTCCGAACCATATTTCCGCTCGTATTTTCTCCATGCTCCTGGTCCAATGAATAATCAACAAGAATTTGCAGTTTAGAACATGACATGAAAAGTTCAGAACAAACGTTTGGGGCCGATCGGAGATGGTCGACCCTCCATTTAGAGCAATAAGGAATAAGGAGCTTCAAGGATCAACCAACCAAAACGAGCGTTAAGTCTTGATTTTACGAGTATTTTTGTTAAAAGGTACTGTTTAAAGTACTGTACTATTTAATAGTTAACAATATTATTCTGTAAATGCGCACGTATTTCATTCGATCATTAATTAAGGGCTTACTTTGACCGCCACTTCATTTCTAGTCATTCGATGTATCCCCAGCCGGCACACGGAGTAACTACCACGGCCAATCTCTTCCCTCAATTCATACTCTTCATTAATGCTATTGGTTTTAGAATATGGCATCTGAAATAATACGGTACAGTCAAGACAAGTACATCTCTTGGATTATTTGCAAATCTGTAAGTGAAAAATAACTCACTCTGGTTAATGGAACTATTTTAACGGACGGCGAGTCTTCGGGTTCGAGCAAACACGGTGCGATGAAGCTGAATCCTCGAAATAACTCGTGAGCGTTTGCACTCGGCGGAACACCCGGGGAGTCTGAAATCCATAAAAGAGACATTTTTGATGAAGTGTGATGTGATAGCAGAGATACATCGATATTTACCAACCCCCTAGTTTTAACGGAAACGATATCCCACTGGTTTGGGCAACCTTAAATGTAAGATTGCCATTTTGACTCGTACAAAATGAGTTGGGAGAAGAAGGGCAAAAATGGCACCTAACCACCCAAAAAAAGATGTCCCTAAATATCGAGGAATTAGGGGTAACTGTCATTTTGGTTACAGTATTGGATATGGGACCCTGCTGATGCAGCGGAGAGGCAAATTATATGAGCTAGGTCACACAACGTAGCCAAAAGTTTCTTCTTTTTCATTTAAAGTATTGATTATCATCAAAATAACCATCTTGACACATAAGCGCCCTCAACTAGTGCGGCCATTAGTAAAAAAAAAAAAAAAAAAAAAAAAAAAAAAAAAAAAATCAATTAGCGCTCGGCGTTCAATGGAAAATGATGCCAACTTTAGAAAAACTATTTTCAAAATACGCATTTTCAGTCATATTTTGCCTCTGTTTGCGACGACAGAGCTGAAAATGAATTGAGGAATTACTTTTACTGAAAAGAAGTCTCGAAATTTAGGGAGTATTAAGAATAATTGTGAACCAAAATCAATAGTTCTATAATCCACAATGCAATTCGGTCAATCAACAACATTGACATTTCTATTCCCACAGCGAACCCTTTTCGGACGATAATTTGCCATTTATTATTTGCGTTTGCACTGGAAAATGTGAAAGGAATGAAAGTAGTACTCGGCTAAACATTTAGTACCAGCACAAGACTGTTGCTGAAGCAGCAAGGTCCCCTACACTCTTTCCCGGATGCCCTGTGGAAGCTCAGCCTGATCTATGGCTTCTTAATACAACAGCAATCACGGCCTTCTTCCGGCGTTTGCCTACTTATGGCAGCCCAGGACGGACCTTGGGGAGGTGACAGGTGCCAGGTTTCTCAGGGGTCTTTTGTTGCCCTGCTGGGCCTTCTTAGTGGTCGCCTCTTCTCATAACTTGCAGCCGTCAATTAGTGGGCATGCTCTGAGCTGAAGCAGCATGGCCTACTGCAGTTTCTCCTGGACATTAGTGCGCTCTGTGGAAGCTTTGCCTGATCTCTGGCTTTTCAATACTACATCCACCCGGGCATCTTCCAGCGTTTGCCTGCTTGTGGCATTTCCCTGCTGGCTTCCGCACTGGGTCGCCTCCCTTCTTAACTTGCAGTCTCCCATTCTTGGCATGCTTCATACTGAAGGAGCGATTGTAACTAAGCGGCAATGACCCGCCATGCCACTCAGCATCACCGAAGTTACGGGTGACATTATATGGGTAACAATTCCAGGAATACCCCGCATGTGCCCTCTCTTCACCCATCTTACTGCACTTCACAGTCCCTTGGCCAAACCGTGGAGGAGCAAACGCATCCAAAATAAATGGAGTTTTCCCCCGAAAAAAAAAATGGAATTCTTGGTACTCAATGAATTTATTTCCAAGCCTCACCAAATGTTTCCAAAATGACAAAAAAGAAGGAAAACATGAAAAGCGTGACTCCAATAAAATACCTCCATCAACCTAATGAACTAATTCGAATGAAGCACGCACCTCAGATCAAACTCATTCCGAGCCGTAATACTTTTCCTCTTTGAATAATGAATGAATTAACTCATATTTCCCTAAGGTGTTTCCATCAGCATTACTTCGTAGTAGGAGACCCCCCCCCCCCCTTTTATCTAAGAATTATGCTGCAATAAATCATCTACAAACAATAAAAGTTTCAAAATGTTACGAGCCAGAATCTCGAAAAATGTCGCTCGGATCAATTGTGAATGGTGAATTGACTCAGACGGGTCAAAACCACTTAACACACTCATAGTATTTACTGGTGACTACAAAAATTTAATTTTCCAAACAATTCTGAGAACAAATAAACGATAATAATAATAAACAAATCTTGAGATATAACTTGAAACAGTAAGCGATTTCAAAAGAATTTGTAGCGTTTTGAAGGAAAATTCTCTCAGTCATAGCAATCGAAGAAAAAGAGGCTATAAAAAGGCAAAGGAAGGTACAAAGGAACGACAGTCACCCTAAATCACCCGGATATACAGAGACCTTATAGAATGGTTGAATTTTAAGAAATCACCTAATCAAAAGAAAAAGATCCACAACTCATTTCAATCGATTCAGCGCCCACAATCTAGCGGGAAATGATACCCTGCATCAGAGATGGGCGTATACATGATCATGAATACAATTATAAATGCAATCAAACGGTAAATTTGTTGTAATTACAGTAAATTATCAATACTAATTGTAATTAAACACGTCGATATGATTCTATAAGGTTGTTTTTGGTGTGACGAATACGAATATAATCGTAATCATGCATTGTGGATATACAAAGTAATTGTAATCAATACATTAATATTACGGTTATAATGGTAATCAAATGACGAAAACCGAAGGTTACGAGTGTTTTGAAGGTGTCCGAACCTCAAAAATTCACTGAATAACTTCATAAATACGTATCACAGAAAATGTATCGGTTGAAAACAATCGTAATTGTATTCATAATTATGAACACACCAATTTCTGCTCTACATGTCAAGGTTCCGAATATATATATTTTTTAAAAATAATTTGTTACCCTCGCCCTGCCACCGTTTAAAGCGATCGAGCTGAAAATGAACGTTGCCAGAACTCGAGCGAGATCTTTATAAGCACAATTTCATGATTTTTCAACAATTCAGAATAAGAACAATAAATCAGAAGTCCGTGAGGGCGCTCTTGTTAGAAATTAGCAGCAGAAGCGATATTTTGTGTACATTATATAGATATACTTGTATACATTAATTCGTTGAGAGAATATTCTACCGCTGTTTCAGTTTCAATTGACGTCACAATTCGTCCCAGATTCCGGCTCGATGCCACAGTTTATTTTCCTACGTCGACCCCTCAAATAACATTGTTCTTCGTTGTTATTGCAGTCCGTGGACATGGCTTTTCCTCCGGCAGATGTCCACAAACGGCTGCACCTTTTAATAAACGTGTTCGTTCGTCCTTTTCAGCTCAGACGAATTTAATTAAAATACGTGCGAGTCCTCGTTGAACCAATTACTAATGTTGTGCGATGGCGACTCTTTTTCCCTTCGATACTTCAAAGCGTTCGCCTGGCATTAAATTTTCTCATTTCCTCAAAGCTAAGGCCAATTTTACGCAATTACCTCCCGCAATCGTGTCATGTCAATTACTTTTCATTTTTCTCCTTGCTCGGTTTTTTTTTCTCTCGACTGCAAACGCTATTTGCAATTCCTTTGCATTAAAATTTTTCGTTTGAAAGGGGATCATATCAAGTCTCGTTCCCCAGGTAATTTTTCTCGCTTTTTTTAATCAAGTTTTTCATCTCCGATTTTCGCATGCTAGGAGGGGCTCCAAAACACCCTTCGTGGGCCCAGAGCCGGCTGTAGGTTTGCCCAAAAGTTCCTTCAGAGCTGCCATCAAGGAGTGAACTTGCAAGAAACACACCGACAGATGGCGGAATATTGAAGGACATGTCCACAGTAAGCGTGCAGTGGCAAAACCCCACTCATCACTCACCAAGGACCTACTCAGACTTGAGCAGCAGCAGCTGCTTTAACCGGCTTCGCTCTTCATTTTCATCTGAACCGCAGGATGAACCGGGTGACTCAATCGACAACCCTTTGCAGACTTCGTGAGGAAGCAGACGAAAGTGCAACTCACATAATTTTCGAGTGCCCAGCACTCACAGCCCGCTGGTACATCCACTTTGGGGCACAAACCCCCAATCATTCCCAGCGAAATGTTAGCCAAAACCCAACAACCCTTATCAAGGGACTGGGGCTGTTTATGGACTAACTAATAGGACAGTCATAATAAGCACAACAAGCCACGAGGATTCCGCGTATGGGGCATTTTCAAATCTCTCCAGTGGGTGCCTGCTACCATCTGCCATCTCCGAATTTGGTTTTTAGGTGAATACCCTGAACCGCTTGTTAATCAACCAACGCATGCAATTACGATTTATTCGTTGAAAGTTAATAAATGGAATCTCCCTGGGGGTGGAGTCGAAAAGGGCGCAAGGATTAACTTTGTCGAGGCAGGCTTAGTCGATGATGAAATCAAAATAACCTTTAGGCGACTTGGACGTGAACTCGGAGTCAAAATAGAAGGCGTCGTCGGCTCTTTGGGCCGCAGGTTTGAACGGAGGTTGAATCGTTTTCTTGAGAAGTTTGTCCCAGTCAATCGTCGCGAAAAACGAGTGGCTTTTGATTTCATCAACACCATCCGGACCTGAAACAGATAAAAGTGAATAAGTGTGGGCGTACCGTCGCCTTACAAATGACATGGATAATAGCGGTACTCAGCAGAGATTCAACAACAGTATTAAACGTCATTCACAGCGCAGTAAAGACTTCCCACGCTGAGGTTACGTGATGAACGAGAAATGCCAAAGTATAATAATACGATCTCTTAGGTTTCCCCTTTGGCTGGGCTTGTTGGGGAAACTTCTACAAACTGAACCTTCAAACTGTAGTATGATTTATTACATGTACAGCGAATGAAACTGGACGATATTTGAGATTGAAGACGTTTCATGTAGAATTTCCAGTTATTCCCTATCGTGTTATGTTTATAGTTGCCATGTTAATGACAAATAAAGTCAGTTCGGTGGTAGATTCACTTAACTTTGGCTGATATTAAATTGGCAACGGGGATGGTTTTGAAAAAGAGAGGAAGAAGTGTGATGCCAAGGAGACGAAGACAGAGAGTTAGAGAAAAAGATGGATTAATTCGTCGCGAAAGCTTATAATGAATGAGAAATACTGTGAAGGTTGCTGTGCAAGGTTTAAGGTACTGAGGAAAGATGTCAATAAACACGCAGAAGCAATGAAGGACCTCCTGTTTGCGTATGTTGGGCTCTCACATAATGAAAAATGAACTTTTTAAGAAGAAATGTCCTACTACCTACCCGTCAAGGTTCGGGTAGTAACATAAGGAGACCTTTTCAGATGAGAGAATCAAGGTAAGCTTATCAATTGTTCTGAGATATACTCCAAAAGTAATTTTTTTGTCCCTGACTCAGCAAGATGAAGTGGGTGAGGGACACTAGGCCAGTGGCTGTGATAACAGCTCGCGTGACTGAGTGACACGTTGCGGTGTTCATGCACCCTTGCCAGGCTTCAGTTCAAACAAAGCGTTGACACCAACTTTGGCCTGCTACAGGAAACCCCATCAACACTGCTACTAACATCTACCCTACATCGTCTGCTACAGGTTCAGGCAGTATAACAAGCAGTTCCATGTAACCCTTTAAACAAGAGCCTTAGGCAATAATTCGGTTATGGGTGGCCATAGATTTGTAGCCCATTCATTTGTGACCAGTGCATTTTGGAGGAAATTTTTACTAGTTCAATTTTGAAAATAATGATAAATTCAGTAGGTTGCATATTTTTCGACTTGCAAGAGATTCTGTGAAAGAAGTCCGAAATTTTTAGGGTATATTGCGATTTTTAATGTGAAGCGGTAATTTTGTTTGTTTGCAAACATCACATTCGGATTCAGCACACCAAAAAACACAAGAATCCGTCGAGAACCTTCTGGCCTAACTTGGCTATGGGTCAATAGCCCCCTCAACCTAGCCATGATTTGAAGAGTAAGTTCATAAAGATATTGTCGGATTTTCCCTAGTAAGATGTTTCTATCAATGGCTCAGCATTGATGATAGCCTGTATGATATGCAGCACGAGTCCACAGAACGTCCAACGCTTCTTGGGGTTTGAAAACCTGACATCCTTATGGTCTCAGAGGCTTCTTTGAGGTGTAGGTATAAAAGCTAGAAGATCGATAAGTCCCTTAACAATAAATGGAACAGTTATGAATAATAATAAGAATTATAACTACGCCTAACTGCAATAGCACGCATATTTTAGTCATAATTTCATCTGAAAACTCACCAGCACCAAGCCGATTGGCTGGATTCCTCTTGAAAAGTACACGTAGAAGACTTTGAGCTTCTTGGGATAAATGTTGTGGCATTCCCAATTTGGCTTTGAGAATTTGCGTCATTGTTTCTTTCCTGTTTGCCCCTTGAAATGGCAGAGTTCCTGTCAGCATTTCAAACTAAAAACACAAATTAAATCGCGCGTGACACTCACTACAAAGCAGATCAAATTGACAATTTGATAACAAAGAATGAATCCACGCCATCAAAAATGAATTGAAAACAATGGGAGAAGTTTCAGTTCAACCGAGCGCAGAATGGCGGAGTTTGAAACGGAATGAGATTTGTTTGACGGCCAACTTTTCAGCTAGAGTCGTCAAACAACTTGAGAGAAGCTTCGGAAGATGTGAAGAAGATTCAACTTGGTTAGCATCCCAACTTCAAAGGGTTCCAACTTCCAACATGTTGGATCTCACCTTTTTAAAATAATTCCCGGGGTAAACTCACTTTTACAGGGATTTCATCTCGTATTGATTAGCTCAGAACAAATAATTCATACTTTCATTCAGACACGCCAATGTACTCATTTAAAATTGGGCGTGAATGCTGTAAATCGTGTATCTCCAGCCCAGCATGTTAGAAATAAGAAGTAGGTAGGTAATCTATACACATTTTGATCCATTAGAGCTTCCTCAACAATAAATTTGTATCCCCTTTATTCCACAGAAAAGAAGTGTTACATAATGGAGGGCCACCAAGCTGCTGAAGCAGCACCTACCAGTTCTCAAGCCTCACTGCTGCTGTCAGAACTAATTAAAGTTGTTGAATAATTTCTTTTTAAACTACTACCTGTAAGTTGTATTTGTCTTCAATTGACTCACCATGAGGACTCCGAAGGACCACCAATCAGCAGCGAAAGAATGCCCTTTTCGATTTACCACTTCAGGCGCCATATACTCCACTGTGCCGCAAAAACTGTAGGCTTTCTGATCATCCACGGGTTGTTTACTAAGCCCGAAGTCTGTCAGAGAGATGTGACCTTCTTCATCCAGGAGTATACTGAAAAAAAAGCGTATCATCAGGGAAATGTGTCGTCGAAAAAGGAAATGATGAGCTTCACGGCGACTACGGCAGCTCAGCGGAGCTAAAACTTCGTAATAACCTAAAGTTTCCATAGAGTTGCCGTCATTTCCGAGTCAAGTCATCTCATCGCGTTGCACAGAATAAAATCGATACCTGCCTATCGAGGCAATTTCTGTCACGAAGGGTAGAAATGTATACGCTGAGATCGCAGTTTTCCTCATTCGCTTTTCATTTCAATCCACCTCCATCGTGAGGAACGTTATGATCCGAGGTGGGAAAAGCCTTCTACCTTATTCCCCAACCAACTTCCATTAACATCAACTCTTCTCAACGGCATGTCAACCGGTGAGAGGGAATTTTAATAAAACTGGCCTCGAGTCGGGTAAAATTTCACCGAGGGTTTCTTCTTGATAGCTGAGAACCGAGATAAAACAGAGTCACGACCGAGACCAAACTATGTGAAAAAGCTGCAACTCGTTACACAATAGTTTTCGTAGAGAATGACAAGGTACGGGGGAAAAGTGAGTGTAGAGGACTCATTCCAATCGTTTCTGCTTCCAAAATTCATTGAAAAATCATACCCTACACGCCTAGATACCCAACATTCTCGAAAACTCTCATTCAAAATCGTAGGTACCCATTTTGACTTATACCGAGCTCCAATGGGTACCAATTGGTCCGGGACCCATCTCAATAGATTCAGCGTAAAACGTTTAGTCGAAAATAATACCCCACAAACGAAAAGTCCCGAAATCGAGCATCGAAAAATACATTTTCACTCATACTCTCCCCAAATTTGGTTCAATCGAGCTGAAACATTTTGAGAAGCAACTAAAGCCGGTAATAACTCCCCCAGTTATGGACTAATTGGTGACCACTGGAGATGGAGCTCAAAATTGATACCTACCTACCAATTTCGATTTTTTTTTTTTTTTTTTTTTTTTTTTTGCCGTGTGGTGTCATTTTTTATTAAATGTATGACGATGAATCGATTGGAATGAGTCTGAGACACTCCACATTCACTGTTTTCGCATTAGGGGTCATTCATAATTGTGATTTAAGGCGTCTGCCATTTTTATTCCCATTTCACCAAACTACCAGTCATTGAGTTGACCTAATTTCTCTGCTCACTTAGGGCCCTTGACCATGACGACCCAACTACCATGCGGTAATAAACCATAATTTTGTTTTCCACTGGCTCTCACAATTTTTAATTATTTCTAAAACCGAATGACAGACAATTGAGATAGGAATAGTTAAAGTCGACTTAAAAAGTGGCCCTAAAATGACCCGAAAATACTTCTGGAGATCTTCAAAATGCGAACGTTGAGAGGGAATTATATTTGACCTTTTGAGCTAAGAATGGATAGGAGCCAGATTACAAGAGTTTTCCCAAAAATTCTATTATTTGGATATGAACGTCATAACCATAGAAATGCGATAAACTGGGGAGTCGCTATACAACACGAGAAAGCCAACCAGATTCAACACAATAAGCTTCACGTTCTCGCTCAACAAACTTACGTATTGATAGCTCCAGAAAGGAGGTGGAAACATGACATTGTTCCGATAAATTAATTAAGGTCCACCCAATAGCATGGAGGTATGACAGCCTTCCTCAAAGCCGACGTCAGAATGGATAAAAGTCAACCGGTCAAAAAGTAGCGTTTATCAACGATCCTTCAGGCGGGAGATGATTCAATCTTCCCCGTCGTCGAATCGAATCCACTTATCATCCTACGCGCCTACGCACTTTTGGCGAGAGAAGTTCGTTATTCATATTTCTGCGGTTGTGACGGACGAAGGGAAGTTCGAAGGAGATGGGAGCGGAAATCGATAAATACGGTATCGAAAAGTTAGATAACGACGGAGTGGTGGCTGAAGTCAGCTGAAGATAGGTAGATAACGAGGTGAGGTTATAAGGTCAAACGGAAACTTTTCAAGAATTGTGTGATTAGTACGAAACTTTCCAGCTGTTCCGGGAAGCCACGTTTTGTAGGATTGTACACATTATTTCAATGCTCGTTTACTCCTTGGTTGGTTATTCCTTAAACAATTATCAACCTATGTTTTCATGCAGAAAGTCAACCTCTCCGATTACCCCGAGAGTTTTTTTTTTTTTTTTTTTTTTTTTTTTTTTTCAAAGCTTTTAGATCAAAATAAGCAAATGTCCGTCCGCTGTCCACACCGTTGTTGGTAGTACACAATTTTCTTGTTGGTCCTCGAAACTTTTCAGCCCAATCAGCCCAAATTTTTCGGTGATCCAGGCGGGTGGGGTACCATTTTTCACTGAATTTTGGACGCCGAATCCAATGAGACGGGTCCCAGAACAATAGGCGCCCACCGTAAGAGGTTATGGGTCAAAATGGGTACCTATCTATATTTATCAAAAGTGGTTTTTCGAGATTTCTGGTACCTAGGCGTGTGGGGTATCACTTTTCACTAAATTGTGCAGTGAAAGGATGAGTCCGGTAAACTCCAAACCCCCTCCCCTCTCCCCTCTTCGCCATGCACTTGGTCCGAGGAATAACCAACCACTGTTAATGTATTTGAGCGATTTCCAATAAAGAATCCGTTGATCGGTCAGTGACTCGTTATAGGCTTCAGTTGGCCTATGAATCCTTTTTAGCCCAATTGAAGAAGAAATATTAACAAAATTGAATCAACACATCGATAAGTCAATGTCTTGAGAATGAATTACGGGAAAGATAAACTGATTTGAAACGTCAAAAGTTTGTGAAATTTTGATTTTTCGGCGATACAATGAGGCCTTGATTTTACCCAGAAATAGTGGTTCATGCATGATTATGCGAAACTTCATGTAATCCTTTGTGCTCACATGACAGGAGAAAATGTATAATAACTACGTGAAAAAGCTTTTCCCTAGAAGGATTAAGAGGGAAACATGCATAATTTACTGGACGATGAACGAGCCAACTCACTTTTCGGGTTTTAAATCTCGGTAAATTATTCCCAAGCTGTGTAGGTGGTTGAGAGCCAAGGCGAGTTCAGCTAGGTAAAATTTCACGTCTTCTTCGGTGAACATCAACTGAGAACAGAAAACCGGGGAAAATAATTTTAAAAAGATGAAGAGAGGATGCTAGAAACCGCCTTCGAGAACGACTGTGAACTTTCAAGGAGATAAGTTTGTAAAATTCCATTAACAAACCCTGATTTGAATTACTTCGACAACAACAATTCGCCCTATCCGAGCACTGAAAGACGAAAAATGTAATAAACAAAAGAATTTTATTGAACCAAGAGGGAAAAAATAGGTTCAAAAGGAAGATCGCCCTCGTAGTAAAGGAACTTTTGCGTAATACTGCCAATGATGTTAATTAAGACAATTCCTCTGGGAATAATATCGATCCGATGATTATCTCTTCAAAAGTTCACTCAGCGGAATAAAGCTCCAGTGAGGAAACTTATTACAGACGGATTCAAGCGATTGGGAATCTGATAGGAAAAATGAATTACTCCCGTCCTCCATTTCTTCCTATGCCTGGAAACGTGCCTCTGTGGAAATCATAATGTAAAGGGAGTTTTCCATCTTCTTCTCGATGAGAAAGCTTAAAGGAATTATGGCCTTTTTTTGATCAATATTTCGTATTGGCATCATACAGCTCAATTTGGAACCACATAACTCAATTAGGTCGCAGAATGCTTGATAAGCACTACGACGAGTAATTATAGAAAATTCATCCCCCTGAATGTAATGAGGAGAAATATCGCAACATAACGCATTCCTCCAGGCAGTTGAGAAATGCCAGTTGTTGGGTGTTGAAGTTCCAATTGCTTTAGGAAAGCTATACCATAGTTGCCCTTTCAGCCATAGGAGATAGCAGCCATCTGACAGAGAATGTCAATCTGTTACTAATGTATTTATTCATTTTAAAACAAAAAAACAGCTATAATACAATTAAAACGCAGAATCTTTATAGAAATTCATCTTGAAACTCCCTATCAGTCCTACAACCAACAGGCCAAGAGCGTTAATTGTCGAAAACCCGATTGGTAACTCAAGAGATGTTAATTTCGAGTGCGGCTCATTCATCTGTCAGATAGCTGATAAGAGATAGAAGGAGCTTCGCTCCTGACAGTGTTGCAGCAAGAAAGTGGCCTGTGTATAACCGTAAAGTCTCCAGCTCATCAATGAAACAGAATGGAAACATTGTGATTAGAGTGATCAGTTTAGGGTGTGGGGACACCCAATAGCCTCTCTTGCTCCTAATAATTGCTACCAAAGCGCATTTGCAGGAATGACCAGCCCTAGGGGGGAGCCATAAGCAAATTAGCTCTTATTTACACGTGTTCTTGTTTCCTTCAAGCGGCGTCAAGAACAAGAATCGGTTTTAAATGTAAATTTACTTAAACTGACCTTGAAGGAATAAAATGCAAAGCGTATGAGTGAAAGTAATTGCCTCAAAAGCTAACACCAGACTGAGTGAAGGGCTGAGTTGCTCTCGGGTTTATACAAGGTGTCCCACGAGCTCCGACGCTTTGCACTCTGCATTGGCTTCCATAATCAGGCAAATATGAAGGTTTCATTTCTTACCTCTTTCGAAAGCCGAGAAAACAAATCGCCTCCTCTGAGAAAGTCGAGTATAAGGTAGAGTTTCCCCTCTGTTTGGAAGGCATAGTGAAGACGGACGATGAACGGATGTCGGACGTCGACCAAAATGTTCCTTTCCATTTTAGTTCTCATCCGGTCCCTTACTAGAAACAAAGGTTAAATGTAAGTTGATGGGCTCACCTATTTTATGGGTCTATTTCAGACGTGATACTCGACGAGCTCGTGATGACGAGATTTACGGCGAATAAAACCAACCTTTCAACGTGGCTTTTTTCAGTACTTTCATGGCGTACAATGTCCCGCTGTCAGGTCCAATTATTTTACGGACGAGGAAAACCTGAAAAATACCATCGTCTACAGTCAATAAAATGAAGCGATAAGGCGCACGTCAACCATTCATTGCAAGAATAAGGAATCCTTGACGCCTTTCAGTAAAACCGGGCTAACCCTCCATTTCCAAGTATTATCCTTTACCGATGAAACGCTCGTGGGTTTATTGAATTTATCTGCCAATTAGCAAATTATTCAGCCAAAAGAGGCATTTTCGGTTAAAAGGAAACCATTCAAGGCGAATGAATTGTGCAAATAAGATTTAATGAAGAGGAAAAAAAGGCCGTTGACAGGACGAATCGTCACTTTCCGAACGGCTTTCTTCAATTTTCTCACTCAAGATGAGGCCAAGTAGGGGAAAAGGGCGAATTCACTCCAATGGATCCATACCGAGTTCATTCGCTCTCACAGCTCCGGCCCAATATTTGATCTTTGCGCAAGTGTTTGCAGTCTAGCAACCTTCCGGATATAGGTAGGTAGAGCTTCATCCGGCATTCTAGACGTTCTACGAAGGGAGAAGGCACAGAGGAATCGAAAGGGAAAGCTACGTAGAAAAGTATATAAAAGAAGGAATTGCATTGCTTACAACGTGAATATGGAACCAGAAATGGTTGATAAAACCTCGGACCAGGAGCATAGAGACTCATTCCAATCGAGTCTTCATGCTCCCGGTCCGACGAATAACCAACCCCTGTGGAAGAATTTTCATCGTCTTCACTAATGTTTGTATAAATAATTTATTTTCGTGTTTTACTCGTATTTAAAATTTACTTTAAAAAAGGAGATGCTACATCTGAATTCTTGCTGTTTTAAAACCAGTTGTCAGCGGTGGGTTGGATATCGGACTAGTACCAACGCTTTTTCGCCAACCAGTAAACACCCCGTCAAATCCACGCCTTCCATGTGTCTGATAATCCTCTTATCCCCCTCCATCTTCTCACTCGCTGGCGCCTGTGAAAGTGAGTAATCCGATCCCTCAACGCATTATGGCCGGTTGATACTGCGTCAGGTTTAGATCTCATATTCACATTTATATATATTCCCACTCGCCTTGAGGCATTGATGCGACGTTGGATGGATTATATATCACCCTAATTGTTGGCTATTCGAATTAATTATGCAATCATGCAAATGAATGTGCGCGTTCACCAATGCAGGCTCTGGATCAATGGACCATACTAGATGTGGACACCGCCAAACCTAACCAGAGAATATTTATCATGAGGAAACTTCCCCGATTACGACTTTTTGAAGAGCAGAAAAGATCCAAAGTTAGTTATGTGTAATGAAGAAGTAAAACTGACAATAATGTCATCAAGCACATTGATGCCGCATGCTGCAAGGGCGTTTCAGCTTATTTTCCTAGCAACTAGATAAATTAAATTTTCATCAGGTGCCAGAGGTGAGGCTACAAAGCAAAACCTATACTACCAAAATGAAGTTTTTCGAAGAAGTGTATGCCAAGTGCCCGTCAACTGAGCGATTACTATTCTTTAGATGAGAATGATAATCAAGTCCGAAGAAAAAACCTAATTTAGAGCTTGACGCTAAGATGAAGAACTTGAGCAAACACAATTTTCCAACCGGCCCAATGAAGAGGAAAAGGGCGTTGATGGGCAGCTCATTAATTTGCCTTTCTCCCACCAACGAGCCGCCTTTCAAGCCATCCATTGAATCGTCTTTCTACTTTTCACCGTACATCGCCACTTTGCGGTGAAGAGGGGGTTTATTTAAGTTCGTACAATGGGGTGAAAAACTAGAGGGCGGTCGGGAAAGAAGAATTTAATCAATAAAATAAGAATACGAGGGCCGAGAATAAGGTAGGAGGACGAAGAGTCACTCGGGTTATGAATCGTTCAGCGGTCTTAGTGAAACTGCGGAATGAGCGCGAGAAAAACATGACCTGGAAGTAATACCTGTTGAATGGAAGTCGGAAAGTTCTCCGATGTAACGATCAAACCACGTAAAAAAACACGTTTGACTTGCATTACTTTTTGAATCATCATTCTTTACACTCGAATAGAATGATTCAATTAGATTTTGAATCTGGAACATTTAATGCAAAAATTAGGGAGTAATACGAGAGCATAATTACTCCGACAAGAAAAATAAATAAAAAATCTGCAAATTCTTACAACGGGTTGGTTATTCCTCGAATGGGGGAAACAGTGGGTGTGGCGGGTCCCAGAACCCATTCCAATCGATTCAGGGTCCAAAATTTAATGGAATATGATACCCCACACGCCTAGGCACCAGAAATCCTGACACATACAAAATGGGTGGATACATACCCATTTTGACCCATAACTTCTTCCGGTGGGTGCCAATCGTTCTGGGACACACATCATTGAATTCAGCGTCCAAAATTTAGTGGAAAATGATACCCCACACGCCTAGGTAGCAGAAATCCCGAAAACACATAATCAAATTGGGTAATAAATACCCAATTTGACCCATAACTTCTTCCAGTGGGTGCCAATTGTTCTGGAACCCATTTTATTGGATTCAGCGTCCAAAATTTAGTGGAAAATGACACCCTACTCGCCTAGGTAGCAGAAATCCCGAAAACACATATTCAAAATGGGTAATAAATACCCAATTTGACCCATTACTTCTTCAAGTGGGTGCCAATTGTTCTGGGACCCATTTTATTGGATTCAGCGTCCAAAATTTAGTGGAAAATGACACCCCACTCGCCTAAATCACCCAAAATCTCGAAAATCCATTTTTCAAAAAACCCCTATCCCCTCCAAATTTGGTCCGATCGGGCTGAAAAGTTTCGAGGACCCATCTCGGCTGGGAACAGACCCCTGACCCAAATTTCAGATTTTTAGAACATTTTCGTTCACGGCGTGGACAATGGACGGCGGACGGCGTACGGCGGACGGACATTGACCTTTTTTGATCAGGACATCATGAAACGTCCAGAAAAAAATTTTTGAGCCGAACTCGGAGAGGTTGACCATTATCATGAAAACATAGGTTGATTATTCAAGGAATAACCAACCAAACGCTGCAAATTCATTCACAGGGGTGGGTTATTCCAGGGACTAGGAGCATGGAGACTCATTCCAATCGATTCAGCGTTTAAAATTTAGTGGAAAATGATACTCCACACGCCTAGGTACCAGAAATTTAGAAAAACACATTCGAAATGTGTAGATAGGTACCCATTTTGACCCATAACCTGTTCCCGTGGGCACCAATTGTTCTCATAGGATTCAGCGTCCAAAATTTAGTGGAAAATGATACCCCACACGCCTAGATCGCCGAAAATCTTGAAAATCCATTTTTCGAAATTCATTATTGCCAATTCCGGACTCCTGGTTCAGAGCGTGAAGGTTCGTGAGCCCATTTCATCCTCCAGAACTCAACCTCCGCAACTGTCTCACATTTTCAGCCCATATTATCAACATTCCCAACATTTTGAAGATGTAAGAATTGGAAGGTTAATAACCATTTTCCTCCTTCACTTCTTCATGCGCTATATTCTCGAGAATACAAAACTGAAATTTTGAAAAATATGAAACTTATTGTTCTGTGGTTTCCTTTCAAAGTTTTCTCGCCTTCTACCAATACATTATTACCACGAGAAATGTTTTGATGAAGTATATGTCGAAGCGTTTTCACCAAACGCGATTCTCGTTACGTAAATTATGCAGCATATTCGTGACAGATATTCGAGAATCTAATTCCCGAGAGAGGTTTTCTCGTCAAACTTTCGGTAAGTTTCGATCTAATGATGTTTGAACAACTAATTGGGTTGAGGCCCGTGTTTTTTTCCGCAAGCAATTAACTGGCAATATTCTAAAAGCTCTTCAGGCTAGAAAAAATTCACATGTAGCCAATCCGAAAAAACTATGCTTACTGTCAAGCATTCATATTCATCTAGCATTGTTTTGGTGCAAAAAGTCAATCTCTCTGATTAGGCTCAAAGATTTCTTCTCAGTGTTTCAAGGTATCTAGATCAAAATGAGAAAGTGTCCGTCCGCCGTTGTTTGAAAAAAAATCTGAAATTTTGGTCAAGGGGTTCACTTTTTAGCCCGGTCGGACCATATTTGGTCAAAATGTGTTCGAAAAATGGATTTTGAGATTTTTAGCAATTTGGCGTGTGGGGTATTATTTTAGATTGAATATTGGACGCTGAATCGAATGAGACGATTGGGGCCCACCGGAACAGATTATGGGTTAAAATGAGTATTTGCCTACCTATCTAGAAATTCGGTTTTTGAGATTTCTGGTTCCTAGACATGTGGGGTATCATTTTCCACTGAATGTGGGACGCTGAATCGGTTGGAATGAGTCATAGTGCTCCAGGTCCAAGGAGTAACCAACCCTTGTAAAAGAATTTGCAGCGTTTCATCATCGCAAAAGAATAAAAGCCGCTCTTTATTAAGTCGATTTTTGCTTCACCAGTTTTCTTGAAATTATTCCCTCGCGAAAATAATCTCAACTCGACCTTCAATAAAGGTCTAAATGGAGTGTTAAGCGTTTTTAAGACTTTTCATTTAACATTCTTACTCAGAAGAAATAGAAATGGTAATCTGAAAATTACGAGAAACTCCACATTTTCAAGCCCGGCTGGTCTCTGTTTTCTTTGTTTCAAATAATGAAGAAAACCGAGACTTACCTGGGGCTTCAACCCCCAAGAAATATAAAAAAATACTCTCCACAACGAATGAGATTCGCCTTGGGGATTCATTTTCTTTTCTGGAAAAAAATTACAGCTGAGAGGGAAGAGAATGAAAGGAGGAATGATAAAGTGGTTTCACCCATAAAGGCAGATAGACGTCAAGGGGTGTGACAAGGGGGAAGTGAAGTACGTACTTTGCCAAATGAGCCTTGTCCGAGGACTTTGAGCAGCTCAAACTGAGAAGGGTCCGCTCGGTCGTGGCCTTCTTTGACCACGTCTTTGAGCTCGTATTCGTGCTCCAAGCTACCGCCAGAGCTGCCCGATTTGTCGTCCTGAAACAAGACAAAAAAGACGACATATTATAGCGATTTCTATTTTCGATAACGAAACGATGGATAGACGACCAATTTTTAAGAAGATTTTAAAGGCGAATGATCGATAAAATAAAACAGGAACAAGAGAGAGCTCTGTGTGAGGACTCATTCACACCTGCTAGAAGGAAAGAGTCCCGTTATGACAGCATTTAGATGAGAACACGGGAAAATGTCGCATTACCAACAAGAGGATTACGTCGGCGGAGCAGGAAAACTTGGAAAATGATTTCCATTATCACGAGAGCTACAGAAAGCCGGCTGGCCTAGTTTGAAGCGAGGATGTGCTGTTTAAACGAAGAAGTAGAGAGAGGATTTTCTTCTTCCACGCTTCAGAGTCTCGAATGAATAAAGTATTGCAGGACTGTTTTATAAGGTAGACACATGAACTAGCTGCAGCAGCGCAAACTCAATTATTTCAGAGCCTATTACTTTGCCGGGGAGCTGACTTTGCCGTCGTTTTATGTAGACGACGGCGACCAGAGCTCGACGTCTTTTCACTGGATGTACACTTGGTCTGTGACGTATTGGAGAGTGGCCTTCAACACAAAACACGACACATGGGTATCCATATGAACTGTTTGCTTGTGATGAACATGATCCTGAGCTATCGTCTCAGGGCACCCCTATTTTCACTTCAGCGCAATTGGATATCCAGTTTTATAAGGAGCAACCCCATGTGAATAGCATCCCGTGTCCGCCAAAAACTAAGAACTCTAGTTCCCGTGTTGAACGTTTCCACAGGCTGCAACGTCCAGAACAATTTCATTGCAAGACATCACTGAAGCTACACCAAAGAACGATGAAGTAGATGCGCTTGTTATACGTTTCTCAAAACGTCAAGATTCATCAGTTTCCATTGCAAGTGCTTTTCCATTTTTGGCTGCCTTCCAGTGCCTCTCTGCGTTGTCCTGCACTGAAGGAGGTAATTGACAGCAAACGCCATACCGGGTGAGGTCTCTCCAGGCAAGTACATACGACAGTTGCTTCTCAAGTTGACACAATTATTAGATCAACATCGAATTCAAGTGGGATCCATAGAGGGCGTCGGGATGGGTTCCCACTCCTTCATGGTATACTTCATTGGGATGCCATTAGATATTTCTTACTAGCACACAATTTCAGCTCAGTGTTTTAGGTTAGTTGTCTGTGTTCTAGGTTAGTTGTCTGTGTTCTAGACTTAGAAGCGGAGTTTCTCTATTTTCCTTCTTTCTTCCGACTTCTTGGTCGTTGTGGAAGTTTTTGTAGTTCTTTCATTGGTCTGGTGATTAATACCAAGAAGTGCCACCACGTCAACAGTATCTATGTTCCGCGCTGATCGTAATTCAAATTTAACGTTCCCAATGTTTGCGGGTTCATTCAATGCGATTCATTTGCAAACAGGCGGAAGAGATGCAAGGTAGACGTCCCACGCGATCGATTACCAATTAGAATCAATCACTCCGCCCAAATGAATCGCACCGCTGAGCTACGAGCAAATGTCATGAGGTACTTTGTCAATTAGTAATAGCACGCTCGATGCTAATCGGAGACATTTGGCGAACTTAATTGAGTTTCTGCGATCTGACCTAGCTCGAATGGGAGAATATACCTTTGAGGTCTTTAGAGTGGGTAATTTACGGGTGAAAAATTGAAAAGGGGCACATTATTTTTTGATCGGGCCAAAAATGAGTAAGGTACTATTAGCGCCTAAATCGATTACCTAGATATCTAAAAATGTTTATTTTGATGGTTTTTCTTTTTTTTAAGCGGTGAACGGCCTTAGTGCTTACTTTTGATCATTTAGCCTCGAAGTATTTAGTTATCAATTATTCAATAAATATCCGCAACCTGTGGCATCGTTCTAAATTCCTAAGAGGAAAAGACGACCGACATAAACCGTCGAGGAAATAACCACCTAAAAACTGCGGCTCCTATTTATTACGGTCGGAGGTCGCAGGGATAAGCACTAATTCGAAAGTTTACTTCAACGAAGGGTCTTAAAAGCTTAGAAGCACTTTCCTAATCGGAGAAGATCACCAAGAGGGCGATAAAGTTCCATTAAGGGGGCTATATAACTAGCAGAACCGAAACTTCAACTGAGCTCCACAGCTGTACAAGATCAGTCGTGAGGGACAAACAGGATTTGATTGGAAATCATGAAGTGAATTATCAACAAAGTTCACTATGTATTAGAAAAAAAAAACGTTTTTTTTTTTTTTTTTTTAAGTTGTTCCGTAATTTTGGTTTTGTATGAATGAAGATGAAAATGCGAAATCTGACTCGTCTGAAAGGTGTAAAGAATTCGAAAACCTTTACAACAACGCAGAGATGCGAACAGATTCGACATGATATGAGTTACCTACGTTTCGGAACGTTCTAAATCTTCCAATGCGTATTCGAGAGGGCTTCACAACCGACAGCATGTTGTTACGAGTTCGCTTGAGAGATTTTGATATGAGCCGAACGTCAAGGTTTATTTGAACGTTCAGCGAAAGGCAGGCTTACAGAGGGGGGAAATCTCATTTTCGACCAGTCAATATTTGCAGCCCTTTCAACAACATTGGTCGCTTTGAAGCGAAGGAGCTTCTTTACAGTGATTTGAGGCATAGAATGTTTTATATAGGAAAAATATCAAAAGCAGGTTTTAGGGTCGATCAAAGAAAGGATCTCCTATATTTTTTCTCTACTTTGAAAAATTATCGACGCCAGGATAACTTGGATAAAAGTGCAATGATTGGTGTCAAAAGAAGCGTGCGGATTCAGTCAGCAACGTAATTTGCCGATTAAATGAATAACTGAATTCGCGAGAAAATGAAAATTGAACTCTGAAGAGTGGATTGATGTACTAAACTCATTCTTATCGAGCCACAAAATATATTTCTCTGAGACGAAATTGGACAGGATAGAATCAGCGTTCAAATTTTTAGTAAAGTAGATAGATATTTCAGCCTGGGGCTTCACGTATTAGTACCATACGTGATGTCGTGGACGTGGTCAGCTGTCCTCCGATAGGAGCATTGGAACTTGCTTAGAATATTTCGCTCGAAACTTTTCGGAAAGCCCACCCCTTATCAGTGGTCCCCCATCCACGTAGTGACGATGCCTGATGCTGCTTTACTTCGGAAATTGAATTGATGCACAACCTTACGGCCGAAGGCTCCAAATATTAATGGTTGAACCCACGCTTAGGGGGGGAACCATTTCCGAAATATTTGCTCAGTTTTACCGACATCCGGTCAATATGTTTTTAGGACAAAAGACGAAAAGTTCGAATTTGAATCCACATGTGTGAATAATAATCAAAATTGTTACCGTTTTTAGAAACGCTGCAAATTATTCCTTGATGGTTTATTATTGCTTGGAGCAAGACTATGGGGGAAACAGCGAGTGTGGAGAGTGGCCAAAATTTCCGATTTTCGATACATTTTCTACTACAAAAATGGCGGACGGACATTTCGGTTTTTTTGTCTAGATATCATGAAACGTATACTTTGAAATTATAACGCCAATCGGAGAGGTTGACCTCTGGCATGATTACATAGGTTGATTATTCAAGGTATAGCGAACCAAAACACAATGAAGAAAGGAAGAATCGGGACCTAAAAGGACTCCAACATTGCGAACGTAACTCGAGTGGCCGAGTTGGCAAAAACGAGAACGGTTTTTCTCGTTTATTTCACCTAAAAGAGGCATCGAAGCAGAGTTGAATTTGACTAACCGCCGAACGGGAAAGGTAAGGTAAGGATGAAGGATCGGGTTTTACAACTGATGGAACGAAAAGTCTCCCTAGGGAGAGACAAAACATTGAAGCTCGGGAACAATTGAAGCCATCAGGGTTCCCACGAGAGTGAACTATACAGCTCTGCCTGAAGAGAAATCACTCACGAAATGAAAGCGAACTTAACGTGCTGCTGGAACCGCAAAACAGAGGAATGAAAACACTTACGTCACCGCCATTCATTACGAATTGTGGCATGGAAGAGAGGCAAAACACTAATTAAACGGTAAGGTAAACACACGCACAACAACAACAACAGACTGAGGACTAACTATACACGCAGGTAGAAGATGTAAAGCCTCAATAGCGGGCATGAGACTAGGAATATTATTTATCAAGGTAGTAACTCTGGTGCGGTCCATCATTGACGTAACCGCCATTAAATTTTTTCTTATACACAGTCGAGAGTAATGACGCGCGTATTGCGACAATCCAAAAGAACGCAACTCTTCGTGACGGTTCAGTCTCAGGACGGCAACGAATTCATACAACGTCAGAGATGACGAGCTGAACAAAAATCTCACGTTTTCACCTCTGGAACCGACGTTTTAATTGCACCGAGAACGTCACAGCACTATGAGAGACGAACAAGAATGGAAAAACGATGAATCCGATGATGCATAGAAATGAATTGGCGGGTGAGCGCATAACTGGGGAGGTGACTGTCACAAAAACAAAGTGTTTTTACAGTATATTCATCTTTCTTATCGGCAAATGAAAAATGATTTCACGCCAAACATTCACTCTTTACGTTTTAAAGTGGGTGCACTCATAATCCAAATTGTCCGTTCGCCGTTCGAACCACATAAACCCATTAAAATGCGTCACTTTTTTCGGGTGATTGGGCCTTTAACTTCTGTTCAATCACCATGACATGTTAGCTCTTTCAGCTATTGTTAATTGGTTAATAAAACGCTCTAAATTCGTCTACCACTGTTAAATTCAGTGGAAAATGAAATCCCAGACTCCTAGGAACCAAAAATCTCGAACACCCACTTTCAAAATAGGTAGGGAGTTTTGATCCACCAATCGCTTCGGGACCCGTCTCGAAAAATCTCCAAAAATGTCCCAAAAATCGGATTAAAAAAAAAAGCTACAAATTCTTTCACAGGAGTTGTTTATTTCTCGGACTAGGAGCATGGAGAAGGGCCTCGAGTCGCCATACTGTCAATTTTTTACTACTCTCATTCCAGTCGATTCTGCATCCGGGCATTGGTACCCATTGAAGATGGGTGAGTTAAATAATTGGTATCTACATACTTATTAGGATTCAAGGAATTAGGATCCCTCAAGCCAAGTTAAATTTCAAGAAATTTCCCCTCACTGCACCAATTTTCATCATTGAAACGACTCACAGTGTCTCATCTCATGTATTAGCAAACATTTTGATTATTACATTATTATAAAGTATAATGCACCTCAAGAGGGTTATCAAGGTTCTTATCGGGCTTTAGGGCATCAATTTTCGTGGGACATCAGGTTTCATGTTGTCTGGTTCTCACTCCAGACTTTCTGATTCTCAGTTAAGGCCTACATATTCAATTCAACTTGGTAGGTATGAAGTATATTTCATACTGAGCTAGATTTCGTTGCACCAAGCGCAGGCCGCGCAGCCAAAAATGTGAATTTTCTATGTACTTTTATTTAAAGAGAGTGATGCATCGTTTCCCCGATACATGGGATGCTGTCATATATCAACTTTTCCCGTAGCAGTTAAGGTATTCCCTAGACTAAGGCAACCTTGGGGAAAAATCCGTTAACTCGACGATAAAGAGCTTACTAAGGTTTCCTCCAGCTCGCAAACTGCATTCATAGTTAATTTGTTTTGAGAACACGAGAGTCGACTTAAAACTTTCCTGATGAATAGTGAAGGGCTCCGTTTAAGTCCTTCAAGAGTAAAATGAGACTCGAAGGAATCATCATAAGAGTAAAAATTACAGTCACTTCCGGGAGGACACATACGACGCAGGACGGAAGATGGGCGATCGGGTTTTTTTCCCGATCGAACAGTAGGTCAAGACCTTGGGGAAATTCCAACAAACGCATTCTTTGATTTCGCCTTATCGTGGTGTTTCCTCAGTCGGGATAAAAGCTTCAAAACATCACTGATTCCCAGTTTCTGTGTTTACGTAACGTCTCCTCTCAATTTCCAGTTCAGTTGATTCACCACAAATTATTAAACTTACTTGAATGACTAGGATGATGATTGAAACGTGCGGGCAAGAAATTTCGGAGCAGTGCAGTAGCGTTGACCCACTATAAACGCTAATTAGTGAAATTTAAAGTTTTCTGGGTAAGAAAGAAAGAAGATGTGTTTTAGGATAATCTAGATGCAGGGAAGAACGAAAATATCTGGCAGCAATATACGTAGGTAATTCATTCTGGCTCTAGTTGGCACATTTTAGCCAGACTAAATTTGGGGTGATTAGGGGTGAAAATGGGTTAATTGAATCAAGATTTCTAAAACTAGGCGTGTGGGGTATCATTTTCCACTAAATGTTGGACGCTGAATCGATTGAAATGAGTCTGCGTTCTACCAGAAATAACCAACCCCTGTAAAAGAATCTGCAGCAATTTTCATCAACTTTTGACGCTGAATTCATAAATCCACCGAATCCGGAGGTGTGTGTGAATTAAAATGGCTACCTAGGTGGGATCAAAGTGGGTTACCGTAATTTTTGGGGACTTAGGGGTATCATTTTCCATAGGATGTCCAGTCGATTGGAATGGACACTTCGTACTCACTGTTTCCAATAATCTTGCAGCGTCTCTTAACCTCGACTTCTAGGAGCACAGAATGTCAAATTTTGGGGCAAATTGGAGTGATCGACAACAGATTCATTGGTCAAGGAATAGTAAACCAAAAGAGATGATAACTGGGCCAAGGCTCAATGGAACTGGACTATGGAGGTCCAGTATGCCATCCTGGGTACTAACTAAGCCTGAAAAAGAGAAGAAAACCAAATATCAAAAAGGGCGGCAGTAGGGATAAATTGTGCTTTCTCAGAGTACAACTTACTATTCAACGTAAATCTCCTAAACGTCGCCAACCCAACCAAACCCTACAAATTATTCCACAATGTTTCATTATTCATGGGCGAACTAACCTCGTGAGGGAGACTGAGCCATCGGGATCCCCAAAATAAATAAGGTCATTTAAAGATTTTTTGTTTTCTACATAAAATGGACCAATTTTTAGAATACCTCTCTTATTCCTTTATATTCAAGGGTTTCGGAACCCATTTAAATCTATTTAACACCCCATGTTCAGGAAGTAACCCCTAGAGCCTCGAAAATGTCAAAAACCGAAATAATTATTTCTGAAATACTCATTGATATCCATAAGACGCGAGAAGGCTGAGAATGAGTGAGGCACAACCCCAAAGAAATCCATGTGCACTGGTTTTTTTTTTATTTATTTTTTATTTTTTTTTTATTTATTTATTTTTTTTTTTAAAGCAATTTGAATATCTTTTTGGCTCCGACGAGGGTTTTCCTTGCCTCAGAGTCACCTTTATTCACATATTATTCATATCACGATACACCATTCGGGTCAAATCGACTCCGTACGCCTCACTCATTTTCACTTCAAATGGAGGTAGGATATCGGTGATAATGGGTAGTTGAAAAATAGAGTTTCGAGATTTCTTTGGGGGACTACTAGCAAGAAGTATGTTTTTCAATTTAATATCGTACGCTGGATAAATTCAGATGAGTCCCGGACCTCACCTGAGAGTGGACTTGTGGGTCAAGAATAGTATTATCATTATGTCATATCTTCATAGAACCTTTCTACTGATCAGGTAATCTGAGGGCCTCAAAGATACGTTTTTTCGCTCGAGTGAGGCCCGATTCGAACAAGAAACGTGACGAAATAATTATCAGGGGATTTTTCGTCATTCTTTACGTTAGAAATTTTGAGTTTGCGCTGACGTCACGAGCAAGGTAAATATTATTGCGAATCCCTTGTCACTCCTGAAATAATATCTTGATGAACTTCAGCTTCTGAAATTCTAATGAGAGCAGTCGTATCGGTGGAACGCCCTGACCCTCGTCATCCATTCTCTCTGTCCCCAACGTTGGTTTTCATCTTCGAATTCAGTCCGTCTCTCCATGATTAATCAAAGAAAGGACGCCCTAATGAATGAAAAACACCCAACGCCCACGCGTACAGAACCACGTGCAACCCACGTTCATACCCCAAGACACGATCGATATGCTAGATTTTCATCAAATACCATCACCGTCGTTACACTACACCTCGGAAAATACGAGTGACGTCACCAATAGACCGTCAACGGTATATTTGCCTTCCTTTTTATCGCTTCACTGTTAAAATGAACGGTACTGAAGCTCGTTATAAGCGATTTCTTCCCGGCGAATGGCGCCGCTAAATGGATTTCTACGTTAGATCAACCTATGGTATTTGTCTATCGCGTAACGCTTGAGTAATCTTTCGCGTGTTTGTCGTCGTTTTCGAGCGGGCACTAATCACAAGAGGTGAAAACCAACAATATGAATACCGACTCGAACATTCCTATGGCGTTCGTGGCATATCCCGAATTCTCGTTCAATGACTCAACACCACAAGTACACAAAATTATCAAGAATATTAACAAATCTACAGATGGGAGCTCGAGGCGGACGGAAACCACCTACAGGTCATCCGGGAGATGAAGTCATTGTATATGATTCACGAGGAGACGAAAGCGTTGCTCAAAAGAGATTTTCTGTTGACCCAACCGAGGAAATGCGGTTGAGCACGTGATCGATAGCATGCTTTGCGCCTCCTGACCTATTTAGATGGGGGTAGGTAACTTCTCTATGCTTCACTTTCCAGTCAGTTCGACAGAAATCATCGGCGGCAAACGAGAAAGAAGTAATTACGAAGAACATCTGCAAACGTTTTCTATTGAAATTCTACCCTAAACGCCTAGGTACCGGATAACTCGAAAACCCACTTTCAAAACAGGTGAATATATACCCATTACCTCTTTTAGTGGGCGCAAATCGGTCTGGGAGCCATTTCATTGGATTCAACGTCCAATATATAGAGGAAAATGATACCCAACATGCCTAATTCCTAAAAAGTCCCGAAAATCGAGTTTTATTTTCAACCATACCCTAGTCACTAGACATGAAATGCAAACTGTCAAATTCTGGCGACAATCGGAGAGGTTGACCTCTGACACGATTACATAGGCGATTTCAAATCATTCATCAATTGCCACAGTATTCAAATATTTTTCTGCAAAGTTTCCCTGACGTCTCTAACAAACGTACAAATGAATCCCAGAAAAAAATTCAAATTGGTTAAAAAATAGACACTTGAGCATCAAATTTAATGCATTTGTGGAGCCTATCAATCGCTGAATCTCCATGCCAGTATCACGAGTCAGACCTTACATCAGCCCATAGACCTAAGGACTGCGCAAATGAGGATATGAAGAGCCAATCTTTGAAGACATATTGACAATGAACGCAGAATCAACTGGAGTAAATCCCTAACCAATTACCACTAACCCCACCCCCCGTTAGTAGGCCTAATGTACTATTTGACCGATTTTGAAGAATTGTCAGCGTTTTTCCCAGTTAATTCTAAGGTACTAAGTACTCATTCAACCTTTACGCATAAACCGTCAGTTCCCTATTCAGTAAAACGATAACATCCATAGTTTTGATAACGGCAACCAACAATTACATTTAATTCATCATTCATTTAAATTATATGCATACTTGGACGGTAGTTCCTCATGAAAAAAATTGCCGTTCTGTCTCGATTGTTTGTGAACGCCCATCATATTATAAGATAACTCAATAATCTCAATAATTTTATCATGTAATTTCACATCGTACGATCAAAACCAGTTACGTTAGACGGAGGCTTGTTTTTTCCATTGAACTATTTTTCCAAACCCTTTCTGAGGTCATATATTACCCATGATGTCATACGAGACAAAATACTCCACTCTTTCAGTTGAACAAATGTTCATATCACAACGTTGTCAAGAATAGTGATGAACATTATCGTAAGTGGACGGAAATCAGCCGCAGAGAAGCCATTGAGTGCGGAGTCTGACATGGTTTCACTTGCAATGGTTGTATAGGATAAATAATTTGTATAAATCGATCGTTTCAAGCTATGTATAAAATTATCGTAGGTATTTTCAAATCAAACCATTACGTGGATAATACGAATTTACCGACAGAACCCTTGTACCTAGACTTTTTTGGTTTATAATTTATATTCGAATGAACGGTGTTGTATTGGTTCAAATCAAAAGAAAAACACAAAGTAATTATTTTTTCTATTTCATGATGTTCTAAAAAATGCTCCTAAATATCTGAAAAATTGCAAACAGACCATAGTCCTAGTTATTTGTCTAGCGTCGAAATTTTGTTTCAAATTAATCCGGAAAGAATCAACTACAGAAAAAAGGAACATTGAAAACAGTAGTAAAATTTATCTTTCTCGGTGTTCAGGAGGGATAAACGCTGTGAATTCTTTCACAGGGGGATGTTTATGTCCTCGGACTAGGCACATGGTGACCCATTCCAATCGATTTTGCGTTCAAAGTTTAGTGGGAAATGATACCCCAGCCACCCAGGTACCAGAAATGTACATACCTCTTCCGGTGGGTGCCAATCGTTTCGGGACCCGATTCACCGGTTTTAGCGTTTTAGACATTGGTCGAAAATGATGCTTAGATCGTCGAAAATCTATTTTTCGAAAAACAAATTTTGACCCCCCCAAATTTGGTTCGACCGGGCTGAAATGTTTCGGGGACCACTAATGCCAAATAAGGGCCCCTGACCCGAATTTCAGATTTTTAGATAATTTTCTACTACCAAAATCGGTGTGGACGTCGGACGGACATAGGCTTATTTTGAAGCTCTTAGCACCTTGAAACTCCCAGAAAAAACGTTTGGACCGAATCGGAGACTTTTTGTATGAAAACAGGTTGATTATTCAAGGAATAACCAACAGAAACAGGCAGTGGTCTTCCAAGAACGTTAATCTGGATACTGAATTATTCTCAGGTGATACTATAGAACTGGTAGTATTCATTCCCGTCGTGGACTATGAATTCTTTATCGCCTTCCGAAAGGCATCGCGTGATCGTTCAGCAGACTAGCTGAACCGTCCATTACTTACCGTAACAACAAGTTCCGTGGATATTTTTCAATCTCGAATCAACGACCCGGAATAAAAGGTATTTCGAGGAGTTCTTGGAAGTTCAGGGAAATGAAAAACGGGGTCGGAACTTCAGAAGAATTGCAGACGTATTCGTATTTTGACGAGGTAACAATTTCATGCGAATTTCCTCCTCTTTACATACCTGGGTAATAATGTAGAAACAATAGGTTCCTTTATGGGCTCTTTAATTACGACCCTACTCATTAGAAAATTCTCATTTCCGTGGGTGGTACTAATTTCACTTTATAGGAAATTCATTTGTTGTAGAATGTTTCATAATTAGACGTTTGGTTTAGCAATGAAATTTTCAGTCAACAACACGATTGTAAGCCTGATCATCGACAAGGTGAATTTGATGCGACCTTTAGAACAAAATCGATGGATTTTTCGGATAATCATAAAAAATTATTGAGTGAAAGACTGGTTTTTCTTGTTCTGTGACAGTAAAAACCCCAAATGACGATTTTGATTCATTTTTCAAATTAAATAGGATCATGAAAAGATTCCAATCACGATCTTAATTACGACAGCACAAACAAACTCAGAGGGTGGAAAAAGTCCAATAATCCAAAGATCGAAGAAGGCGAGCCCGAAAATGAGTTCAAACTATACGCCGGAAATGAAAGAGCTTTACGAGGATCCTCTTTTAGGAAATCGGGACAACAGTGAGAAAGGGAAAAAGACCGATTGATCTTAAGAACGGAAATCTCAGAAGATTTCGTCACAAAGTTGGAAATGAAGTCTGGTATCAATGATAGCCAACATTTTGTATTTATCAGTCGCTTATCGTTTCAAGTGGAGCGAATCAGCGCCTAATTTTGTCTGCACAGCGATAGTGTATCTTGGAAAGTTGTTCCAAAACTGAATAGTTTGATTGCTGAACGCTGAAGACGAGATAATTTTATCAAAAAAGTAGGTCTGTTACCTTAAACAAGAGTTCAATTTGATATCAGGCGAGATAGCTCGAATTAGGACCAACAGCGGTACTTATCAATAACGTTTGCCGATAAATAAAATGACTGCGAAAGCAGAATACTTTCTCCTCAAAAATAGGAAGCTCACGGCCAATTAGCAGCTTCCAGTAAAAATGATTTATGAGCTGATATTGTGCCGTAGGAATATGATGATGTATTATTTAGAAAAGCGAGCTACACCCGAGATAAATCCTGGTTGACGACCGACGATGTTTCGTTATTTTCCGAACAAATTCAACCTCTCGTCACGAACCGTACTCGAGCACTCAATTGACTTCGAGAGATACTCGCGGAAAATGTAAATGATCGATTGGAGTAGGTACTTCGTATGTAAACATTGGAGCAGCGCTATATGACGAGAACTTCCCTCGTTCAATTGAAAAGAAGAAACGCTCTTCGAGTAGATTAGCTTTTTGCGTTATTGCATTCAACTAACAAATTTAAACAAAATTTTGCTTGAAACGCCACAATATCAAGTTACCCCTAGGCCTGTGTACGTACATTATTCAATTGCTTGTAATTCAAGATGAATTTCGCACTTGTGGGGAATCACGTTATTATTCAAGGTCCCATGAATAAGCAATCGGAAAAATTAAATTAATTAAATAAAATGACGACCCATTTTCAAAATGTCTCCTCCTTGAGCGATGAGCAACGTCCGGCGTGCAAGCAGGAGCCATCTAAATCAATTTAACGCCCAAAATTCAGTGGGAAATCCTATTCCACAATTCTAGATCTTCTAGTATACAAAAAAAATTCAAAACACTAATTTTCTCTCTAAATCCGCATCCATTAAGTCAAATCGATCCGAAATCAATCCTGAACATTAAAGTTCAAGGATTAGTGAATAATTATACCCCTAGGCCTAATTAGGGCTAATTTTCCATCATCTCTAACACCATTATATGAAAGATGACTAACGAGAAGGAATTTTAATACTGATTTCAATACTTCATTCTGATTTGGTTTAATTGTTCAAGCCGCATTCACAACAATATTTTTACTGAATTTGGCACATGAATTTTATTATGAAATGAATTTTCATAATCCTATCACTATAAATAATGCCTGAAGTGTTAAGGAAAATAATTAATGTCAAAAGTAAATTTGACTTACGCATGTTATACACTGAGCGTATTTCTTCTTTTCCTTGAAAAAGACGCGTATAAATTTCTTACGCACGGTCGTCCACAGCATCGCGGGATTTCGAAAATGTGTCGAACACAGAAACCGGTCGTCGTCGAAGGAGTTAGTAGCAGTCTCGAATCAACACTGAGGTTGGAAGTCTCGTTTACAAACGCGCCTTCCCGATAACTCGAGTCTCGTCGATATCAACGGTGACGTCCTCGACGACCCCTACCAATAATGTAGTAAATGAAAGTCCTTCCGTTCCCCCTCCCCCGAAAATCACCCTTCGCCGTCACGAAGAGGTTTCCAAATGACCAGAGGGGAGGGGATATAAAAGCTGTGATATCTGAGAAGAGGGTCATTTCCATAATGTATGACCTCAGTCTAGGGTTCAATCCCGCGGGGGCAAATCGATCCGGTTAGCCCCTTTAACCCGATCGCACGTTTCGAGAATAGATAGTAATTGGGGAATGCCGGAACGGTCATGCAAGGACTAATTTAAAATAGCCATGGCCAGTTTAAAACAAAACAGGTCTCTCACTCTCTTTGGCTACTATACAAAAGAAGTTGATAAACGGAAAGGTTTTTTAATAAATAATTAAATTTTACAGTAATAGAATTTTATTTCATTTATAAATTCACAATTTATTATTTAGAACTTGTTTTCAATTTTACTCCCACACTCGTATGTTACAGGTGCCTACTGAGGTTATCTGGACCTGGGTGCCTAGCGCTCTCTGCCTTTAAGACTGGGCAAAATAGTGGGGGTAGGATCAGCCAATCAGGAGCAATATACTCGTACACCAACCGCCCTACCTCGACCTCTACCATTTAAACCATCGATTGCAGACAAAATTGGATTAGTCCAACCGAAATGTATATTTTGGATCTGTAGAAGAATTGACTGAGCAATGAGGTCACCATTGATCAACGTGACCCGAAACACGCAGGGTGTAAGCGTATGTGGAGCTTCGGAACCATCTCCCACCTTGTTGAGAGCAGTTGATGTTTTCGTTTTGAACTAAAATTGTCCCGAAAGTATCGGTCGGTGTCCGGCGTGAAATCAATTTGAATATACAAATGGAAACACTCTCGGTATTTCAACGTGAGAGCGGATTCACTGGCCGTTGAATCCTTCAAGTGGGATGTTTGTCAGAATCGAAGCCTGATGGAAAGGAATGCATGAATTTCCAACACACCCGACTTATTTAGGTAGTCGAGTTCGAGGAACTGTTCTATTAGTCATCATCTCGAAACTCGGAGCTTCTGGATTATTTGCATAGGACCGACTCTGCTTACTTTATGAATTTTGCTACTTGATCAGTGGGAAGGAATATTCCCTCGCTCCTATCGCACTAAGTAGTAATTCTAAGGAGTATTCTATCTGATTCTACTCCAATTCATCTTCGTCACGTTCCACTCCACGAAAATCTGATAGCTGCAGCTACCTCAAGGAACGGCCGACGAAGGTTTCACGAGAAGCTTACCCTGTCTTACCGCTTCCACATCCAATGTGGCCCTAACATTTGATCCCGGCAACACAACAGTATCTGATTCTGTTTTGGAAAAACTCTGAGAAAAGCCGGACGAGAGGAAACTCAGACCGCTCGTTTCTTCCAAGACAGAACAAGACCTCTCGTTTTGAATCCACTTGGTCGTGTATCTCGGTATTATCTAGAAATATTGTAGTTCAACCATGTTTGCGTGTGCAGCCCTTTGTCCACACCAGCTCCTCATCGGCAAGGGTTTTAGGTATTTAGTTAGGAGTTCGATCAAATTGCTTTTGCCTTCCGCCCACTTAGTGCATCCCCTTCCCACACAGGCTTCTCAACTTCCTGCTGATGTCAGCAGATTCAATTTTACCAATCTACAGTTAATTGAATTTTGAGGAAAAGACAATGACGAAGGATGCCCGTCGAGTGCCCCCCTGTGGATACAAATACGAGCGAATGTAACCAGATATATTATTACCTTAGGAAAATACAGCTTTCTGAACTCTCTGAGGCGCAAAAGGGATTTTCGTGAGATTTCCGTTATTGTCTGCAGTATTGGTTAAAATTAGTTAGACACATGACCTTCTGAACCACGAAGATTCTCAAAAATTCGTGATTCCTATGAAACGAATAGGATTGCGGACAAACATGAAATCCTAAAAGCAGGAACAATTCCGGAAATTTGAATTTCTGGATTATGGACAGTATTGGCATTAATGCAGTACTTAGAAAATTCACTACAGGACTGATATCCAATGTTCAAGTTTATGATACCTCAATAATTTTTTTTTTTAATTGTTTTTTGTACTTTGTTCATTTGTTAATTTTAGAGACAGATCGATCCAGTTTAGCAATTGATTCCACATTGTCGTCTACCACAGCAAATATTGCTACGTCGACAGCAAACGTGGCGGTTTGCGTTACATTTAGGCAAATCGCTTGTGTATAGGAGGAGGTCAAGCATGCTTCCGTGTGGCACATCAGCACGGATTTTCTTTTGGTGTAAAAAAAGGCAATACATTTTTCTTGAAAAGTCAACCATTTAATGTGTGCATGGATTTTTGGAGAGAGTTAGAAAATTCCACTCTCCAATAATTCTCTGCCATTTCTGGGCTTTTCAAGGCAATGGTAGTTGCCATTGAGCACTGTACATCCCCTTATTATGGCACTTTTTGTGTACACTCACAAGTACGACGTATGAGAGTGAAAGAACGATAACCAATGAAGTCTACAGAGAGTAACCGAACTATTTTGAGAAAAAATTGAATAGAAATTGTTTTCCAGCCCCATTTTAGTGGGAAATGAAACCCCACACCCATAGAATCTCAAAAATCTAGAAAACCCATTATCAAAAACGCCTTTATTCTGAGCATAAAAGTTTCAGGGGGCGACTAGAGCTGTACTGTAACTCCCGTCCGAAACTGGAACGGACCCAAATTCAGATGTAAGATGATTTTGGTTGGTTATTCCTTGAATAACCATCTTTCATTTCATGGAGAAAGTCAATTTCGTTCAAATCCCAAGGGTATTTCCGTTTGTATATTCAAATTGATTTCACGCCATCAGCCGGATGGAGCCTTCGGCATATAAATCTAGCAGACTCGAAACCGGACAAATTTTTAGGAAATCGGAGAGCTTGGCCAATATTATATGAACGTGTAAGTTATTCGTTCTTAGAATAATAAACCAAAGGTGGCAGTAATGAATGAACCAGCAAAAAGTACAAACCTTAAACCGAACATTTGTAGTAAAATTGAAGTCCAACGAGTGAGTCAGCATTGTAATAAACACGTGAAGCGACTACTCTGGCAAAGGCCCCTCTAAGCCACGGGAATCCACCCTCACACTAGTTGACCTGTGGAGGTTTTCAAGTTATTCAACAAATGACCCTCTCAGAATGGAAGCTCTCCAAACCAACGGACCGCGGAATACCCGACTTAGATGCTTCTGGAGCCACGTAATGTTTTCAAGTTCATTTAATGGCGCGTGAAACCCCATTTATTTACACAGCGCGTGCTTCGTCTAACTCGACTCGTTTTAATTAGATGACGATATTGTTCTGAGTCTTAACCATATTTTCAACAAATTGCGGAATTTTGTAACAAAGATAGAACAATCATCTTATAATTACTCAAGAGTAATAATTCTCCAGCTTGCAATCTGCTTCCCACTCATTTTCCCCTTTGTTCAAGAAGGCATTCGAAGAAGCGATTTAAAGAGAAACTTATATAATACCTTTCACGGCATCTGAGAAAGATCAAGAGCCTTCCTTTGGGGAAATAAGCTCCCTTTCGTGTTGAAGCTAGGGAGTGGATGAATATAAAACAACTCGTTTTTTGAATTCAAAATTGAGTTTCCTTCAGGAAAACAAAAAATAAATCATCTAGCAGGAATCATGAGCGAGTCGAGTTATTCTGGATATTCATTTTTCCTAGGTTTTCAACGTTTCAACTGCAATAATGGTTATTTCCGATGCTTGTGCCGCAAAAAACCAATTATTTAGACATTTAACGATAGATGTGAAACAAAGACAGAATGCCATCGTAACCTCAATATCCACTGCATACGAATATACGAGGTATTTGAATACCTTGGAGTTGTGAGTAATTTGGACGCTGATCTCAACCATGACGTCAGTTCCTATCATCAGTCCAACCAGTCTGTTTCAAATTCAATGCGACAAATTCGGAAAAATACTTCAATTTTGGCATATTATTCTCCTAGGAACAAAATATCAATGTTTTTGTTACGTCCAAAAAATCACATTTTCGGGACGCTAAACTTTCATCTTTCAAATTTTGAAAAGTGTAGATTGAAACTCCTCAAGTTCGTCCGTCGTCCGCTGTTGAGGCCGAGAAGTTCCTTATAGATGTATCAACTGGTGTATTTATCAACTAGATTTGGCCACTTGATCGTCAGAAATGAATTATGGATCGGTAGCCGCAAACGGTAGCAGGGTACGGGAGAAAAATTTGTGTTCTGAAAAGATGGACTCAAGATTTTTGAGGATGTTATCGGTTTTGGTTTATTATTTCTTGAATAATAATCCACCTTTGTTTTCAGGCCGGAGGTCTTGACAGTTTGCTATTCAAATATCTATATCAAAACATTGCACAATTGACAACCACCCCATTGGGCACCATCGTTCGAGACCACCAACGGCGTCAAATTTCAAATGAACTGCCAAATCCTTGCAAATCCGAATCAGTTCAAAAATTATATTTACAATACGATTTGGTCGATCGAGCTTTTATAAACCCGAAGCTCCCTGACCGAATGTCCATTCTTGAATTATCAAAATCGAAATTTCTGACCGCCTTCCGCAGTCCACGCCGTTTATGTCGGTGGACATTTTTCTAAAAAAAATTTTTAATTTTTTTTTTTTTTTTTTTTGTAGCCCGATTTGCCAAAGCTGTGGGAAGGTACGAGTATTTTTTTTAGACTCAATTTTGGGACGTTTTCTGAACTAGACACGAGGGGTATCACTTTCCCCCTAAATATTGGACGCTGACTAGATTGGAACGAGTCCCGGAAACTCACTATTTTCCCCATACTCTTGCTCCAAGGGATAATAAACCATTGTGGATGAATTTGCATCGTACTACTTGACTTTAAATCCGGTACTTTTCTGTTGATCAAATGTCTCTCGAGGTTTGAGATTTGGACAACAAGGATGAGCATTTGGGTATTATTTTCAGAAAAGAGCAGGTTTTAGGTTAAGCTTGAGACAAAGGGGACAGAAGGTCGAATAGGGGACTGTCCTTAAAGAAGGGCAGGAGTTTGATCACAGTAAGAATATTAGTAACTCCGGTTAGTTGAATCGATGTCGAATTGAATATTGGAGAATGAAATGGGATTCGGAAAAATGGGCCTGAAGGGACCAGCTAAAAGCGGATACGGATGAGAAGGGAAATGAGAAATGACAGGGGATTTCTGTGTTTAATGTAGGTGGATCAAATGGGGTGAAAGTGAAAACCCAGGATTTAGCGCCACGTGCTGGGCTATCCCACATTCCCCTTCGGAGCACTAGGTCAAGGATGGCGCGCCTACCCCACTGTTTACGCGTCGTACCCTCGAAACCAGGGACCGAAGGGTTCGCTGAAACCGAGGGGGTGGAAACGCCCCCCAGAGCGTACCCCCTCTTCAACACGCTGCTGCTGGGGGTTGGCTGATCCGCGGACCTCTCCCAAGGCCAGGGACCGTGCGGGCGAACGCATGACCGGCAACCAAGCGGTTCGATATTGCCTCGCCCCTCGCGTTGTTTCCACTTTCCCCGAGACAAATTAGAATCAAAAGGCCACAACCTGTTAACGTTAAGGGAGATCGCGTTCAACTCGACCCTCCGTTGATACTGCAAAATAAGCCCTTCTTGATTAATCCTGTAATCCAAGAAAATTGTGACATCGGAACACTTCCACGACCTCCCTTACAAACCGTTCAAAAGCCGGTGAAAAAGTGCCTTTCGCAAAAACCGCAACTCGCTCGCCATTTAAAATTAGCCATTTCATCAGCGAAATTCGCCCGCATCAGGGTACACAAATCATCCCACCCAAAAACGATTACCCCAGATTAGCAGAACTCACCATATTGTCACTAAATTTGAACTCAAGGAGCCGATAGAATGATGCAGGAAGTTTTAGTGAAAAGTGCTGAAGAAAAGCAGTTTTCCTGTCAGAATGGTTTTTATCAATCCATTTTCAGGGGTTGGTTATTCCTCGGACCAAGAGCATGGAAACTCATTTCGATCGATTCAGCGTCCAAAGTTAGCGGAACTGGCATAAATCGTCGAAAATATCGAGCATGGGAAAAATGACGAAAACAGTGGGTTACGAAACCATTCCAATCGATTCTGTGTCCAAAATACAGTGGAACGGGGCCCCACACGTCTAGGTACCAGGAATCTCGAAAACACACATTTCAAACGGATAGATACTCATGTTGACCCATAACCCCTTCCGGCGGGCACCAATCGTTCCGGGACCCGTTTTGTTGGATTCTGCGTCCAAAATCTAATCCCAGATCGCCGAAAATCTGGAAAATTCATTTCTCAGAATACACAGTTCAAATACCGTTGTTAATCTACGCAGTTTAACACAATTTTTCTGAGAATACTAATCCGAAAACTTTACTCCGTACTTTACTGCTACCCTATACTTACCACACAACCACAGTACACCCTAGAGATCTGGCGGTAAACCAAACTCAATTGAAAAGTCTTGTCGAAGGGAAGAACGTTTTACCAATCGGAAGGATCCCAACGGACCGGGCAAATAAGACGTTAGACCCACCGTTCAGTTTCAATTAATGAACTTTCAAGTCGTGGTTCTCACTGAATCAAACGAAAGGATAAAAGCAATTAGGTGACTCCAAGCGAAGGATGCTAACTCGACCGATTTATTGGCTCTACCGTTTCTCATCAAAACAATCTAACTCTACAAAAATTTCAATCGCCTTCTAATTTAAAGGGGATGTTCTCTAATCAAGAGTTTACCTTTCTGGTACAACTGGAAGGAGAAACGGTTTCGTCGTACGCCGCTGTTTCTTACCTTGTTTTGAGGAGGATCCACTATCATTTCTTCGCAGCTGGCAGCCTGTAACAGGGCATTAACGCACATTTTAATAAAGGACCTTTTTAGAGTAAAATAATTGTATTATATAATATTTCCTTATTTTTAGTTGGTTATTCCTTGAATAATTAACCTATGTAAGCATTCCACTGGTCATGGAGTGTTAAGCAACTCCGATTTCCCCCAACATTTTTTCTGGACGTTCGATGATTTCTAGACCAAAATCACGGGAATTGGTTATTCCTTGGGCCAGGAGCATGGAAAAAATAGTGGGTGGGGAGTGTCCTCATTCCAATGGATTTAGCGTCCAACATTTAGTGGAAAATAATACCCCACACGCGTACATCACCAAAAATTTCAAAAACCAATTAAAAAAAATTTTTTTTTGGTCAGGGACTATTTTTGGGCTTTAGTTGGTCATCGAAACTTTTCAGCCCGGTTAGACCAAACGATGGAAGGTCAAAAATGGATTTTCTAGATTTTTGGCGATCAAGGCGTGTGAAGTGGTCAAAATGGATACCTACTTACCTATTACGAAACAGAGTTTTCAGGATTTTTGGGTACCTTGGCGTGCGGGTTTTAATTGTCCACTAAATATTGGACGCTAAATTGATTAAAATGAGTCTCCATGCTCCTTGTCCATGGATTCGCCAACCCCTATGAATTTAAACTGAAATTTTGATTAGGGTAAAAGCAGATATAATTCCGTGAGAGGAGTAAAGTTGAAGGGAAAACGGATCGAAGATAGAGAATTGAATTTTCCGTGCTCTTGGGATGGAAATAATGAAATTGTCGCCTGAGGGAAGCTGAAGGGCTCCAGAGAATCGATGGAGCTATTTTCCCCGACAGTCGAAACACACTTTGTCAGATGATGGTTTTTACGTATACTATGATGGCTGAGTCACTGCTTTTGAAATGAGGAAACAAATTGACGATTGATGAACTTGATATTTTTTATATCTAGGCGAGAAACCGCCTCAAACGCCTATTGAGAGCTTTGCAGATGTGCATATTCAGGACATGGCTGAAACCATTACTGCGTATCCTTAGATAATTTTTGCTGCTGATTTGCTCCATCTATTATTATTTATACGTTATATTTATTATTATTTATATATTATTATTGTTTCATGTTTTCTCCAGACATGTTTCCTTTGTTACGAAACGAATTATTTTACCGGAAAAACAAAATTGGCAATCGGCTCAAGTGTTCGCCCACGTGGTGAATGTGATTGGCACGAAAAGAATTTACTTCCTGTGACCAGACGGACGAGAGAATCGGGGCGCCATACAGCTCGGAAGTGAGTAGGAGATAAAAGTGGATTAGCTTTCGCAACTCATCGAAGTGAGATAAGAGAATGAAGGAGACAAGAAATTACGTAGTACGAACCATAACTGTAGCAGTCGTCCCAATAAACTCCAAGTGATGGGATTATATGCTGTAATAATTCATAGATGGATGGAAAGCGACTAGATGGATAGCCCCCATCAACCCTTCTAATCGTGGGGCGTCCTAGGTGCTGAGAAACCCCTTCATCACAGGACGTTTTACTGTTGATAACTCCGAAGTCGTGAATTTTATAGAATAACATTTCAAGATGAAAAAACCCCAAAGACTATTCCACAATAGTTCATCATTCTAGGTGGAGTTAGACCGGTTTAAAACCCATCTCAATCGAAACAGCGTCCGAAATTTAGTGAAAAACGATAACCCTCGCACCCTAGGTTCTCAAAAATATCTAAAAAAATGTTTACCATACTACGTATCCTATAGGTTATTCCTTGAATAACCAACCTATGAAGTCATGCCAGATGTTTTTGGAAGTAGACAGTATTCTGACATTTTGGCCCAGCTTAGTTTCCAGCTCTAGTTGGTCCTTAAAACTAATCAGCTATTTGGTGGGAGAGATGAGGGGAGGGGTTAGGAGAAAATGTGTTGCATTGGACGTTAAATCGATTGAGATGGGTCCCAGACCGATTGGAGCATAATTTTTGGCAGTTGAAAATCAGAAAATCTGAAATTTCGGTCAGGGACCTGTTTCCGGCTCTAGTTAGCCCTCGACATTTTTTATCCCGAGTTGAGTCATGAAGATACGGGGTTACCATTCAGAGAATGGTGAATCAATATTGCTTCCAATTCTAAAAATTGTCAATTTGAGCAATGAGAATTAAGCCGTAAGAGAGGAAACTAAACTTAATTTTCCGCCAAAGTAAAGTTAATAAAATATAAAGTGAAGTTACTTTCGCTGTATGCCCTAGGCACTATCTTTGTGAAACGTTCCCTGACGTTTACAATCCAGCGTCGGACGGGCTTCTTCCTCTCCGACAAAGTCACTTCCTTCCACAGGAAAAAAAAAAAAAAAAAAAAATCTTTAGCTCGAATCCTACCCTCTTCTTTCTCCGAACCAACTTTAAGCTTGCCGTCAAAGGGACTGAGTTATTCCCTCAATATCAGTTTTTCAAGCGACTCGGGGGACTTTTTGCGCTCAGATTTAGTAGAAAATACATAATAAGGAATCAATACCAGTTTTCTACACGAAAACCTCCGACCCGGAGCAGCGGAATTCGCAGCGTTTTTTTTTTATCTAGACATTTTGAAACGGCCAGAAAACAATTTAGGGCCAAATCGGAGAGATTGACTTTTTGTATGAAAACACAACTTGATTAATTCAAGGAATAGCTAACCAAAACGAGGCGTTCTATTCAGGTATAACTCATATTATACGATAAATTACATTAATAACACGACGACCTCAAAATAAGATCAAGAAATTGAAAAGATGAATAAATTATTCACGATGATAGCGATAAGTATAATTAAGCTAAATGAATAATTTTTGCTAGTTAAGCAAAAGAGGAATCCAAGAATGGTTTATTTATTAGCCCAACAAATTTACATGTTTGAATATCAGCGCGGCTCATTCAAGTCTGAGAGATAGAGAGAATTTCAGACACTTTAATGGGCCATGATTACAACAAAATAATATTAAACAGCAAATGAAGTTTGAATTAACTTACGGACTTATTTGAACTATACGGACCCAGCGGATTTTGTATTTGGACGATTTTACTAGTAGGTTTGAGCTCTCCACTTATCAACGGGATCGAGTTCTAAATACCTTAGAAACTATCCGAAAAGGTGATAGGGCCGGTCAACAGAGCTTTTATCGATATCAACCGAAAAGTCGCATCATTCACATTGTCAAGGCGAATGATCGGACGAATAAAAGTGGCATTCAACTTCTCTGAAGCTGAAAGTTCTTGCGGATTGCGTACCGGTGACAGTTGTGACAAATTGAAAGGCACAAACAGAGTTGAAAACGGACGAAACAATCGAGTCCTTTGAACAGTTCAGAGGCACAAGCGTTCGACTTGGAACCAATGTCATTCGCCAATCGTTGAAAATAAATGGTATATTTTTGGATTGTAGGTATATTGACTGACTCCATTTCTACAAAATTTTACTCAGAAGAAGAAAAAAGTAATGAGTGATTATTTTCTAACCTTGAGCCAGTAATCCAACGATTAGCGCGTCAACAAAGGTGTGAAGAGTACAATAATTGATAATCGCGCGTCCCCAAAAAACTAACAAGTATTGTTTTCACACCTCAAATCAACAAATTAGGTATAGTTCCTTAAAATAAAAATGCTGAAAATAATTTTGTTATTTTGTGTGCAACTCTCACTTGTGTGGAAGAGCATAACATCAAGGTCTCCACAGTAATTTTTCTAATAAAAACGAAATAAATAGAAAAAACGCTGCAAATTATTTCACAGGAGTTGGCTATTCCTCAGACCAGGAGCACGGATACTCATTCCAATCGGTTCAGGGATCCAAAATTTAGTGGAAAATTATATCCCACACGCCATGGTAGCAGATATTTTGAAAACACACATTCGAAAATGGTACATGGTGGTACCCATTTTGACCCATAACCTCTTCCAATGGGCGCCAATCGTTCCGAATTCAACGTCTCATTTGATTCAGCCGGTCGAAAATGATACCCCACACGACTAGATCGCCGAAATCTCGAAAATCCATTTTTCAAAATACGCATAATGACACCCCGTCCTCCTCCTCCTCTAATTTCCTACCGAAATCGGCGTGGACGGCGGACGGAGATTTGCTAATTTTGATTTAGACAACGTGGGCACAAAAAAAAATTGTGGGCCGAATCGGTGAAATTAACTTTTTTCATGAAAACAGAGGTTAATTTATTCAAGGAACCAGTAACCAGAAGAAAACCTTCTTGACCCTCTCTTGAGTGAGGAAATTGGTTAAAACGCAGCTCAATCGATTCAGAGTTCTAATTTTAGGGGATAATGATACTCCGCTTGCCTCCGTTCAGAGCAATCTGGGCGAAAGTAGTAGGCAAATGGGGTACAGTGGGTACTGTTTTCTAAGTCTAAGTTTCTAAGTTTCTAAATTAAAAATAAAATTGCATGGAAAAATGGGTGCTCTGGAGTGTATGAACCTAAATCACTTTCGCATAAAATTAAAATGGTAAATTTTAAAATAATTGAAGAAAATTCTTTGACGTCAACATTCTACGTTTTCCATCCCACCCCCATCTAAATCGTCCTTAATTTAAGGGGTGAATAATGTACCTCACGCTCTTAGATCCCTGAGAATCTAAAAAACAGGCGGTCATTTCGGATATGGTATAGATACCATATCCGAAATGACCGCCTGTAGATCTACGAGTACACACTTCAAAACGTAAAAAGAGAATGTTTTTTGAGAAAAAAAAAAAAGATTTTTCGCTCGATACGAGAACAGTAACTTCTTCCAATAAGAATAATAAATCGAAAGCAAATTCATGAACCACACAGGTGGCCCACACTGTTTCGCATAAAGGGAAAAAACCTCGGTACGCCCAAATCTGCTCAAACAACCTGTAGTTACGCAGTCAATTTATTGCTTTTCAAAATTAGGCTGAATATTTCCAACACCAATCAGAGACTACCCTAACAACAATGAGCAGCACAAAGAAGACTTAAACAAAATATGAGGCTTCAAATCTGCAACTTAGGTTAATAGCTAATTTCATCTTAAAGAGAACTACAACGGTTGAATAAAATAAATAATTACTTTTTGCTTGTGGTTTGTATAATATTTTACACGTTTGGTGAATCAGCGACACAAGAAGCGACCCTAACAATAAATACCAAAATAAATTAAATGATAAATATTGCTTCTCCCGTGACCCACTACTCCTACGGTTTTTCCTCATTCCAGATAGTTTTTTTCTGACTCAAAAACCTCCTTTTCTCACATCAGATGTATACATTGTGTTGGTAGCACTGGGAACGGTTTTCCCATAATATTTTCAATACTTGCAAACCTATCGGTAAATCGATATACCTAATTATAGTACCTCGAGCACCAACCTTCGCGGCAGGAAAATAAATAAAAGCAATCGCAATATATACATCATTATCTTGACTTTCAAATATAAATTTAAAAAGTGAAAAAAAAAATCAATCACATACAACCTCAAGCAGAGGTTAGAGACGGAAACGATGGTGAGCGATATGCCGGTGAAAAATATTATTATTTTATACTGAAATTGCCACAAATATTTGTATTTGAGAAGTTGCAAAGATCTATTTTTTATGATATTCGACCCTTGTGTGGGATTTGGACAGATTAAAATCACCATCACTTCCAACTTACCAACATAGCATTATCGAGCATCTAAATATTCACTACCAAGCTCTTTAATTGCCAGTTATTTTTTATAAATTGAAGTGAATAAAGGTGTCCGCTAACATGCCAGGATGTGAAAGAGTGATAAAATAATGATTATAGGGAAGAAATTGACATAATTTTCACTGTAGCTGATCATGCTAGTAATAGTGAAGGATATAGAGTCGGCAGATGAAGGTGGAGAATTCCGGATAACAGACAACTTGAGAACGGAAGGAAATATCAGAGCCTACGACTAAAAATATCCTTTACGGACGGTTGAGAACTAACGTCGATGGGGAATTGCCAAAACTTGATCGTCCAAATCTTCACGTTACTGACTGGAAACTCATAAGTTGAAAGTTATTTCCTTCTAGGGTGACACGGAAAATGATGATAGAGCGAAAGGCAAAAAACAAAGCATTGCGTGCCACATGCACAAAATTTCAAACAAAACTACGCTCAACCTTGTGGACCCCCTCCGTGTATTTAGGATTTATTAGTAGAGGCAAGATCTAAATAGGTCATGTCATGTCACGTGACAGCTAAGATTTAACCAAAACTGTTGACCCAAATACGGTGCAAAATAGCAGTAAGTCTTCTCGATACTGATGATATAAAGTTATGAGACAAGTTATTACGCAGAAGCTCACATGAAGTTGACCTAATTAGTTCATAACACATAATGAATGATTGGCATCAAGGGTTTAATAAAATGTTCCATAAATTCATGACTCTTCTATGAGTATCAAACCCGACGCACAAGCTATTGGCAAGAAGGCATGAGGTGTAGGAAGGTTCACCTACGAACTACTACGGTGAGTGGGGGGAAGGTTTTATACGTTTTTATGATTGACTATACCCAGAACACAGCTTTTGGCCCAGACGAGCGGAATTGTTTCGATGCCGGTGGCTTTTATAGCGAGACGACAACCTAAACATTAATCCAAAAAACTGAGTGAGTAAAGAAAATATCATCAACAAAAATCAATTCGAATTTAAGTTATAACAATTCAGAAATTCAATCAAATCACATGTATGTAGTAGTAGGAGGAGGCATTGTCAGTAAATGTGCTCGTGTTTGAATATGAGGAAAAATGTGTGTATTCAGATCAATGTTGAACCAGAATCAGTCAAATAAGCACCTTAGGCAGAAGCATTGGTTCTTCAAATCAGAGCTAGGTGTGTGAGGCAGTGCGAAATGGTTCTTGTAATGGCTGCTCAGAGCTGAACTGGTAACCAAGAGGTTACCCTGATGGTTAGTGAATGACTTGAAACAGGAGCAAGGTAGAAAGTGCCCATTGAATTTCCATGTTGTTTTTCAGATGTTTCAAGTAAACAACTCCCCAGTTTTTCAGCTCTAGGTGGCCATTTTGTTCAAAAATCTTGTGTTGTTTAGTTCATATAATCGTTTCCTTCGTTGATAATGCCTTTGGCTTATTGTTGTTGTCAATCTGAACCAACTATCACATCAGTGAGTCTGGCAGGTCATAAACTTGGTAACATGTACTCTGTTTCTTTTAATAAAGTACCTTGCCCTTTACTGTACTTTCTTCTAATAACCAAACCAGCAGAACCATTCAAGCAACCATTTACAGTGTATCAGCATTCTAGGATACCAATTGAGAGCACAATAAGACAATGCCTACATAAACCGATCAGTCTACAGAAAATCTGTACATAAAACAACTAATGAATACCATAGACCGCAGACTTTTTTATGGCGACATGCGTTAGTTACAGTGGACAACCACCAGGATCGCTGCAAACCGTGGGGCATTTATTACATTAACAATTCAAAACTTCTCTCAGAGTGTATTCTGTGGTTAAGCTTAAGGCTACACCAGAAAATTTGAATTGCCTCACATACGGAGCAGAGCGCAGCACTGACTCCATCAGCATTAAAGCTTTTGGTGATTCAAGACCAAGATGTTAATAGTTTATAACACATTTTTACTTAGGGAAACCCCCTCGATCAAAATTCAACTGAAACGTGCTTGGGTACGAATCAGCAACCTACTTCAATCAGGACGGACCTTGATCGTTTTAATCTCCTGGTTGAGGCAGAAAGCAACCCTCACCTACTAGTGGTAAGTTCTTTTGCCAGTTGCTTTTAATTATTATCTCGCTGAAGACAAAATATTGTACGTGCTTACGTACATTTCTTCCACCACCTCCAGCAGAACAAGGCATAATGTTGTTTTGGATAATTATTCCCTGAATATGTAATCATTACAGACGTAAACTTCTCCAATTGGCAACTCTACAAACTCATTCACAGGGGTTGATTATTCCTCAGATTAGGAGCGTGGGGACTCATTCCAATCGATTCAACGTCCAAAATTTAGTGGAAAATTATACCCCACACGCTTCGGTACCAGTAATCTGGAAAAACCCACCAACGAAATAGGTAGATAGATACTCATTTTGACCCATGGCCTCCTCCGGTGGGCGCCAATCGTTCTGGAATCCATCTCATTGGATTCAGCGTCCAAAATTTAGTCGGAAATGGGGCCCCACACGCCTACATCGCCGAAAATCCATTTTTGGCACGCTGAATCTAATTGGAGGCTAATTGGAGGCTACTTGGATAATTTCCAGCTATTACTTGTCCTGCAGGAAATTCTGAACAAGCTGGATTGGCGCAGGAAATCAGCTTCACACATTGCAAGCACGGCATCTATCTATTACGATGATAATATGTACAATGCAAATTTTCCAAAATAAGCATCACCAAACGAGAAAATAAACTCATTAATGTCATAGAATGAAATCACGGAAAATATGTGATGGTTAAGTTATAGGAACCAGACCAAGCATAGTCGAGAAAAAGTTTTCCAAATATTTGCGAGTCTCAAAAATGGAATTACGTCGGTAGTGAAGGGACGCACGCACTCGAGAAATAAACGGCGCCCCGCGGAGGAAGCCCAACGTTCGGCATACAAGATCAAAAGGAAAACTGTTGATTCAGCAAAGAACGGATCTTCATTTGGGTTTTTCATCCTCCAAAAGTGGCTTTAAGGGAGACTAGGGATATTTGACTGCCTGAAGAAGGTAGGCAAAAATTAAATTTAGCCTCGAACTTTAGTCAGGACCCGTTTCCGATGTGTCAATAGGATGAAAGTCACGTGGATTAGATTTTTTAATAAAACATAAACCCATCTCATACGTAGCGGATAAAAAATGGCATTTTCAGACGATATCTCCCCTTCTCTCATGGCCTGACGGAATTTACTTGAAAACACTGCAAATGAATGACGCGATGGCTCATTATTCTATGTGAATCTTTGTGGTCGGAAATTACAGAAAAAACTTGTAAGACCGAATTCTGGCCGTCGGATTTTTGAGGTATAACAGTGCATTCGGCATATTCAAAGTCACATCAAACTACCGACAAGATGAAAAACCTATTTTATTCTTGGTTTGGTTTTAATTTGTGCGAACCTGGAGTCCTTTTGGTGTTGCAGAGTTTCAAAAACATTTATCGGGGCTTAAGAATTTCGGGGATTCTGGATAAGTTCCGTCCTGACTGGCCTATGATAGCTCGGCCAGTCCTTGGGAAAAATATCGAGTGAGCTTAGGGATTAGATGTATCTCGTCGAAACCGAAAGCTCACAAAACTGCTTACAAGAAAGTTCCCAAAACTAGGTTTTTTTTTTCAAATAACCTCCTTGACCCATAAATATAATCCTCCGATGTGCAGCAATCCGTTTAAAATTTCTACGGATTGATTCGGAGTAAAAAAAGATGCAAATTCATCAACAATGATTGATTCTTCCATGGAGTAAGATTATGGGAAAACAGTCAGTGTGGACTGTCCCGAACTCATTCCAATCAATTCAGCGTTTAACATTCAGTGGAAAATGACACGCCACGCGCCTAGATACCAAAAAATAGAAAAGTAAAAAACACCTTCAATAGGTAGGTAGGTACCCACCTTGACCCATACCCATCTCCAGTGGGCACCAATTGGTCCGGGACCCATCTCAATGGAATCAGCGTTCAAAATTTAGTGGAAAATTATACCCCACACGCCTAGATCGCCAAAAATCACGAAAAACCGTATTTCAAAATACGCATTTTGACTCCTACCCCGCCCAAATTTCGTTCGATCGGGCTGATCCGAAATTTAGTGGATAATGATACTCCGCAAGCCTCTCTCCGATTCGTCTTAAACATTTTTTTCTGGGGTCCACGCTGATTTTGGAAGTAGAAAATTTTCTGAATATCTGTAATTCGGGTGAGGGTCTCGTTTTGGGTTCTCGGAACTGTTCAGCCCAATCGGACCCAAACTTGGTGGAGGGGGGTCAAAATGTGTATCTCGGAAATGGATTTTCTAGATTTTCGGCGATCTAGGCGTGCGAGGTATTATTTTCGACTAAATTTTGGGCGCTGAATCCAATGAGACGGGTCCTGGAACGATCGGCGCTCACTTGAAGAGATTATGTGTCAAGTGGGTCCTTTTTTCGTAGTGTGTTTTCGAGATTTCTGATACATGAGCGTGTGGGGTATCATTTTTCTCTAATTTTTTGACGCTGAATCGATTAGAATGAGCCTCCATGCTCCTGGTACAAGGAATAACCAAGCCATGTGAATGAATTTGCAGCATATATATTTTCTTCTACAAATATAGTGATTGAAATTTGCTCACGGCGTGAGCTCCCATTCCTGCTCTTAGCGCCGCTATCTCTGATGTCTTCACTGTGTAGGTCATATGTACAGTGGATATTAGAATTAAAATTGCGCAATAGACAGTTCCTAATTTAAAATTTTTGAATTGTTAAATGTAAAAAAACTGTTGGTAGTTGTTGGTAGGAACTTAGTATTGTCTCTTTTCTGGTCGCTGTCATTCCGAACGGTAGGTACAAGAACGAATTGAAATAACAATACCAACGTTTTACAGGTACTTAATTTCTTACACCATATTATTCATGAAGATGTCCCTTAATATTTATATTGAGTATACAAAATAAACTAATTTGTGACAAATGTTACAATCCAGTGACCATCTGAACTCAACTCAAAAGGCAGAAACAAACATAATATTTAAATATGCGTTTTCATGGAATCGTCTAATGCTTCATCAGACTAACATTATCAGAAATTTTAAATTTAAAATGAACACGAGATAAGCTCGCTACTGTAATCTCAGCCCAACCCTCCGTATTTCTCAAGTGAATAGATAGCACGAATAAACAAGCGGTTTTACGCACCGAATGAATTCTTTCGATCAATATCCACAATTTGGCCACCTAAGAAAGGGAATTCAACAGGAGACACCCCATATCAATGATGGAGCCTGATAGCAGCTGATATAGGGCTATAAATCAACAAGTGTTATTGATCCGACGTTGATTGTCGGGCCAAGATGGACTTCAGTGGGCTTCTTGATAAGACCCCAATGAGACAGTCGGCATTTAAATGAGACATTGATGCCCTGTGTGGGGTTGAAGATCGTGTCATGCTCTAGGCACATGATTATTCGACAGGCCATCCTCTCTTTAGTCGCTACGATAGGGCATTCAGAATGGTACTAGATTCACATTTTATGTTCGTTGAATGAAAAATAAGCTGTCACCAGCTTACCTCAATTTCCTGTTTTAGTTGAACTGCTGCCATGGAATCTACAGGGTCTGTTAACCCAGCGAGGGGCATATCTTGCGAAGGGCAACCATCCGCTTACGTAGAGTCTCAAATTGCTGGCGGACCACCTCCGTTTGACGACGCGCAAAATCAACACTTGACCTGACAAATGATTAGATGTGAAAAAAAAGTAAATCAAAATGATATCAACTAGCTTCAAAATCTGAATGTGTAATCGCGAAGGAATAAAATAAACGCACAATGAAACGGGAACAACCAAAACACCGAGATTCCGACGAGAGCACCCGACCCACAGAAAACGAAGAGCTGCCCTCAAGTGAGAGGTTCCTGGAAGGATCGGCAGAGTGCTCCAGTAATCAACAAGTTGGCGACGCACCTTGGCGGCTCAATATCACGACGGGCTATTTTGTGACGTCATCGGCTGTACACAACTAGTCCGGACTACGTTAAATACCTTCTACAATAGGTAATGGACACAAACGGATTGATCTAAAACCCTTTAAATTCTTACACACGGGTTGGTTATTCCTCGAATGGGGAAAACAGTGGGTGTGGCGGGTCCCAGACCCATTCCAATCAATTCAGGGTTCAAAATTTAGTGGAAAATGATACCCCACACACCTAGGCACCAGAAATCTTAACACATACAAAATGGGTGGATACATAAGCATTTTGACCCAAAACTTCTTTCGGTGGGTGCCAATCGTTCTTGGACCCTCTTCATTGAATTCAGCGTCCAAGATTTAGTGGAAAATTATACCCCACACGCCTAGGTTCCAGAAATCCCGAAAACACATATTCAAATTGGGTAATATATACCCAATTTGACCCATAACTTCTTCCAGTGGGTGCCAATCGTTCTAGGACCCATTTCATTGGATTCAGCGTCCAAAATTTAGTGGAAAATGATACCCTACTCGCCAAGATCGCCCAAAATCTCGAAAAATCAATTTTTCACCCCCAACACATTTTGACCCCAACCCCACGCAAATTTGGTCCGATCGGGCTAAAAAGTTTCGAGGACCGTCCTAGGCCGGGAACAGACCCCTGACCCAAATTTCAGATTTTTAGAAACTTTTCTACTATCAAAAACGGCGCGGACGGACATTGACCTTTTTTTGATCCAGACACCATGAAACGTCCAGAAAAAATTTTTGAGCCGAATCGGAGAGGTTGACCTTTATCATGAAAACATAGGCTGATTATTCAAGGAAAACCAACCAAAAATTCAGAAAGAGTGCATGACCCTAACTATAAAAAGTCAATAATAACTTCCCCCACGCCTGCAGGTAGCCTATTTTAGCCCGTTCGTTCCTAGCAACGAATCAATCAGGCATGCAGGCGACCAGACACATCGGATTGAGTATTCCTTTTTAGATTTTGTTAACCGTAGAATCACTCTTTTATTAAAATGCTTATCGACATTTTTGAGGAGATAAAAAATAATCCGATGACAGCAGTTGGAGCGAGGTACACAATACAAGGTAGTACGTATACATGTACATAATCGTATACTTTTGATTGCTTGAATCCAACAAACCATTTTGCCGTTCTCACCCTTGTTCTAATTAATATCATTTGAACCTTCAAAAACTTCGAATAATTAAACCCTCCTAAATAATTAAATTTAACATAATTTTTACGTATTTCTCAACAACTGACAATATATAGTAGTTTATTTTTAATATAAAGCAAAAACTAAATTAAGTGCGAAAATGTCGATGTTTTCTGGCTGCTATAAATGTGCAGCCCGATACGCTGGGTAATATCCTGTTGTATTTCCTGTTATTTGATCTCAAATAGACCGATCACAAGAATAAAATCTCCAACTTAGAGCCTTTTTATATTGTAGCTATACGTCGCTAACCATTACTTGTTGTGAACACAAGGAAATTGCAAGAGGGTGAGAGTCAGCAAGCAAAAATACTATAGTATTTTTATAACTACCAACCAACTAAATACTGTTCTTTCATCAAATTACAAGATATTCATCAAGTTTGGGCTGAACTTGCAAGGCAGATTGTTGACACTCTGAAAGAAGGCAAGGTAAAACGCATTTGGAACAAAGTAACATGAACAATGTTGAACTTTCGTGTTATCATGTCATTTATATTGTCCTCAGGGTTTAGTGATCAAAGGCTTGGGAACTTTCTCTTTGAGCAATTGGTCTTTAGAAACTGGAAATAACAGGACTTAGACGTTTGGAGGCCAGTGTTTTTCATATCTACAGCTCTAAAAGAAGATTTTGATTTGCATCAAACAAAACAATACGTAAATGATGCTGTAAGCATTAAGTTGATATTCATTTGTTACAGTGATAACAATTCAATTTTATTAACACTGTGGTTAGATACATCCAAATGAATTCTTTGCAGACACCTTTGGCTCCAATCAAGTACCACAGCTTGGCAAAAGAGTGCCATTTGTCCAAGGTCCAAGTAGTGGGCTGCATTGAAGAAGCAACTCAGGTTGTGTTGAATACAATCAATATGTTAACATCTTGGATGAGCTCACAACAATACTAAATTTACAAAACAATAATAAATTTGCCTTCATCAGTGTTTCAGGAGACTTCTTAGTCAAGGCAAAAACGTCAGGTTTTCATTGCCAACACTGGGAGAGCTAGCTGTGACAGATACGCGCGTCCAATTTACATTTTTTGAATATTGTGGAAGGAAGAAAATTGAAATACCCCAACATTGCGGCAAATTTAGAATGGCTTCCACCTCTTACACTAAGAACTTTATTGTACCTTGTGAAGGGCATAGTAAAACTCGGTTTTGAGACAAATGGTTGATAAGATGGCCCACTTTATCATTAATAAAGAAACTATGTGGCTAATATTTTTTGAACACATTCATGAAATCTATATGAAGTAGCTGACATATATGATGCAATAAAATATTGAACGTTGTAGTGAGTAAAAAATAGTGCCTGCATCCCCATCTCTAATGTACCTACAGGTCTAAAGCTGTGTAATTGTTTAATAATTAAACATATTGAACTAATAAATTGTTAAAAGTGTTGTTTCACTACACTACAGAGTCATGGAAAAAATGAATGTGATTGACCAAGAAGTACTTGTGAGTTCAATATTACTTTCAATCTTGTTAGCAGTAAGGTAACAGGAACCAAACTCACAGTTGGAAACATTTCTCCACAAAAACTATACAATTATAATAAACTTCGACTCATTCACGCAGTTATCTGCTAATTGTAATATCATCTCTCATTTCTCTCAGTGTTCACCCGTCCAGCGCATTTTATAATTGGTTTTCTTATATTACCATTTTTTGTGCAAGAAGATCAAACAATAAATTAGAATCTCAGGAATAAATACAACTCACTCAATCTATAAATTGTATATTTTTTTAAATAGTAACAGTAAAAAAAAAAAAGTACAGCCTTCAAATTACAAGTGTGATTACATTTATTAACACGAACATAATACTCAAGTATGCTGACCACTTTTGAATAATCAGTATTTCATTTTTTCCAAGTTTACATTTCTCCAGATGATGTAGTTTAGAAAACTGGAAGTATATAAACAACGAGGTAGGTCGGCCATCATTTGGCTTATTACTGAAATTATTAAATTAAATCCTGAATTGACCATTTTTTGTTGCTGAATTCATTATTGTCTGGGAAGTGGAGTGTAAAAAACTAAAAACAAAATTAAGACCAGTCAGGAATAATTAATACAGATAATGCAAGAGGCATTATCAAGGCCTTATTATTATCAAGGCATTATATTAGGCAACCCAGGAACAGCCTCCGTTTTGAAATTAAAAGAAAATAGAACGCTAGGCAACAAATATAACGAGCATTAACTTGTAAAAATTAATCCGAAAAAGAATCAGTCTTAAACACTAGTTCCTTGTAGCAGGTTGTTATATAGTAGAACAGGCACCAGCATGTCCAAATCAGGGACTTACTGGTTTAATCCAGCGTCGTGTTTGATTGAGCCACAGCCTGTACATTAAGAAGTGTTAGTAACTCAATGATGCATGGGACTTAATATCGATGAGTTGAAAAGATAACTTACTGAAAAGAGGGGTTGTGTGTCATACACAGGGTCGATCGCTTGGATTAGATGACGTGCATCGTCTATTTGAACCAAAATAGAGGGTTCATTCCATCTGATCAAGTTCAATCTAGGTAGGAACACGATGGAATTCAGACACAAATTAGGTAAGTACATGGAAACCTTCAGTGTTGCGCTACAGCCGTGGTGTAATTCGATTAATGCTACTTGAAAGGGGGTACCAGCAACACTGCTGCAAGGCCCAGAATCAGCAATCTGATAAATCAGAAATCGTGCTAAATTGCATTTCAAACATTACTGCCATTTGATACAGTGAAAAGGGGACATTTTACAACAGAGAAGATGCAAAAGATGTTGCATACATATGAACCAAACATAACACCAATCTTATTCCCATTGTCAAGTTAATCCATCTTTAATCTCTCATTCTGTGACACGAGTTCTAACATTCATTGCGCCTAGCCATGACCATAGCTATTACGATGAAGATCCCCGCACACGTTGGAGATGGAAATAAATTGAAATCAGTTCTATTCCACCATCTATTTTTGCCCCATTCACGTTGTACTTATCAAAATGCTTTTGTCTAGCACAAATTGACTCTCAGAATTCAAACTGCCACTATGGGTCTATTTCACTAGCCGTGAGTAGGCAATTATAAAAGATAACCGCAATGAAATAATAATCAAAATTCACTTACTCATAAAGATCCCTGAAGAGAGCAGGGAGAACGTTAGGAGAAACATCAATAAAACTGATGTTGGACTGTACTTCGGTAAATCGCATCATAACATGAGCTTTAGGTACCCACCAGATCAGCTCAATTATTTGGGATAGACAGATTCCATTTCTTCCCCTCAAATTGTATCACCGTTAGATTGCGGTGAAGTGCTCCTGTGCAAAAGGGCATACATTACATACGGTAGTACATGCTGCTCAAAAGTGGTGCGCAAGTGTTATTCCAGTTATCAATTGACCTCCAGTACAGACACAATATTAACATTCAGATTACTCAGACAGTGAGAATGTCACTTTTGCATACATTTGGCCCTGACACAGTCATGTAAAATTGATAGGGATGGGGCTGGATCCTCCATTTGCGTTTGGCTTTTTGCTGAAAAACTGCAATCTTCAGATACTCAACGAAACAGTGGCTGCTAAAGTGACTAGTAATGCCCTGAAGGCTGAGCGATTGACTCACCAAGGAGCAACGTCTGATCCTATGGAAACAACGGAACGAGCACAAAAGCTGGATAGACTTACGAATTTTTGCATATTTAACCACTATGGGCACGTAGGGGGTTTCGTGTTCGGGCAGCTTTCTGCTGAATAATGTGTTCGGATCCGAATTCCTGTGAAAGAAGGGTGCGATTGAATTATTCGCCGTACCCGAAGGATTTCCCTAGTATTGCAATGTCTCACCTTATTTTGACAGTTTCATCGAGGCACGTTGAACCGAGTTGATCCTGAGATGGACCGTTGGGGATGTCGAGAGCGGCTTCTACTGAGGCGACGGGTGTTTGTCCTCCCTTCGCCCC
>CM034005.1:6533078-6606152 GCA_019603395.1 Cyrtorhinus lividipennis
AAATCAAATCAGATAATCAAGTGGTTAGATGGAGGGGGTGGTGGTGCAGGAAGTTGGTATACCAGATACGGTTTATCCGATATCAACATTAAATGTTCTACATTTTGGATCATTATACTCCAAATAGTAATTCGACGTTTTTCACGCCTGAGATGAAGCTCTCCGTTTAATTCCAAAACTGACATTTTTATTTCCGGATTCCGGATTTTTTGAATTCTATATAACCGAATACCGAAATATTCGTAAGCCGTTCACGCGTTTCAACGGCCATTGAACCCCCGAACTTCCACCTGAATACTTCATAGATACGCTTTCCCGCTTGAGCGAGATCCACCTAGAATAAACTATTATGGTATAATTTGCATAGATTTGGTTCCAGTCAAACTATAACGAGAAGATCGACTGATATAATCGTACCTATCAGCACGTACATCAATTTTCACATCAAAGGTCTAAGCGATAAGGCCCCTCGAACTCGTTATCCGTTGGCTCAATGACAATAATTTTGAACAAAGTATTTTTATTTCTGTTATGAATTTCAATATAATTTCGCGTCGCGCACCAAAAACCATCGATTATCCGGCACGTGAAGGTGGAAGATCCGTTTTACGGTTTACCGCTTGCTCTTGGGGGAGCCCAAGACGCGAAAGAGGTTTCTAGCTTTGATGTCTACTCATGTTTGAAAACATTACTTCCGGAGAGTTGTTTAGCTCCCTCCAACGCCATAACCTCCGCGGGAAAGCCCTTTAATCTGTGTCAGCTCTTTCTTTATGTCTCTTCACTTTTTAAACGAATTTCCGTTTTGTGTTTTTGTTGCTCTTTTTCCAGAAGTTCGTGTGAAGTGTAGGGAGCTCGTTCACGTCTTATTCAGATCGATGAACTTGTTACTGACGATCTTGAATTTATCCTCGAGATTTGATCACTTTTAAAGTCTTAGCCACAGTTTCAAGATTCATCTTGTAGCCAGAAAACCACCCAGTTCACCAATGAATCCGCTTACTTCGGTTTTCGGGTTTCGTCCTTATCTTCTTCGTCTATCGTTTGTTGAAAACGTTCCAGAGGTTTATAGTTACTGATTAGTCCATTGAATCATTTCCGACCACTCATTTCGCTCGATCAGATTTACTCAAGTGTTTTCCGATGACAATGCTTTTTTGTTGGTTGTTATGTAAAAATGCCAGAAGTAAACTTCTCCAATTGGGCCCTAAATTTGACAGTATACGTTTTATGATGTCTTATTCAAAACAGCAATATTTCCGTCCGCAGTCCACGCCGTTCTTGGTAAGGGACAGTTTTCCAAAAATCAGAAATTTCGGTCAGGGACCTCTCTTTGGCTTTAGTTGATTCTCAAAACTTTTCAACCCGATCTAACCTAATTTGGGGAAGGAACGGGCGACGATGTATCTTCTGAAACTCGATTTTTGGGGCTTTTTGTGAACCAGGCATGTGAGATATAATTTTCTACTAAATGGTGGACGCTGAATCGATTAGAATGAGTCCGGGACGCACCAAGCTCACGGTTTTCCCAATACTCCTGCTCCAAGGAATAATCAACCGTTGTGGAAGAATTTGCAGCGTTTCTCAATTTACGACCTTTCAATCACTTGCCCTACCGACGAAGTTTTCGTTGTGTTTTTCCCTCGCTAAATTCGAAATTGAGGGCGTTCAATTGATTCACCCTTTCACTGCCCGCGCTCGATGGGGCGTTTGCCTTGTAGAAAATATTCCGTCGCATTCCTTGTCTCTTTTCCGGTCGTTGTGAATGGAATTTAATCATTTCCCTCCGCATGGCTTTGGGTATCGAGAGAAGAAGGAAACTCGGTTGGCAGGACTGCCTCCCGCCTCCAGAGGGGCGGCAACGCGCTTTTCCGCTTCCAGTCAAACTCGGGAACTCAAAGTGACCGCTTCGTACGGATTTTTACATCTATTCGAGTGTAAGTTTGGCGACGGTTTTTACCATTCTTTATAAATTGTTTGTTGGGGCTTGATAGAGAAATATATTCTATTCTACTCGGGAATCCACGTCGATTCGAGCAAAACGTTTGTCAATTTCTTCACCAAGCTCATCGAGTTCTACTCAACTAGCCAGAAACTAGGCATAAATAGTTGTGATGATCTTTTTTAAGATTTTTTTCTCCTCAAGCGTTATAAAATAACTATTATCTTGGATAAAATAACCCGTACTATGAAATTTCTCGCGACGTCAAGAACGAAATTAGTCTCTGAATGTCTACTCTCTTGTATAAATCAATTGAATTTTTCTGACGAAAATTCTTAATCAGTTCGGTTAGGTTTAGTTGGAATTATAATTATCTGTGATTGGAATAAGTACATTCATAAAATAGAATAGTACCGGTCACTATACATAAAATGAAAGCTGAAAATATACGGTTTTATTATAGGAGAAACAAATCAGACAATGCTTGAGGATGCCCTCAGCGCTTACATGTTTGTGTTTGAAACATTAAAATCGCCTCGATTCAATTCGAAAAATCCATTTAAAGGTTGAGGGTTTTTCTGCCAATTGCTGAAACAATCGAATCTGCGAAAACAATCACTGCACAATCATGGCAATGCAAAATATTATTCAAATTTGGAGTTCGTAGGATGGTACTATCATGTATGAAAGTAACCAATTACAGTTAATCTAGGATTACTCATGGCCGCCCTCCTGGTGAGTGGATTTCGCATTATCGAGAGGCGATCGTTCAGATTGAAAAGCTGGGATGGATTACGCTCCTTTTCAACAGGTGGACCAGTAGTTGTTTTCTTGGTCGACTGGAGCATTGATGAAATTGCATTTCAGAAAGGCAACTTCAATTAAGAGTTATTTTTCACTCGGAAAAATGAGTGACCAGTCCTATTCGAATATTTCTATGGAGATCGGAAACTATTGTTTCTACTATAACAGTAGGTGGCCTATCTCCGTCGTCGCTTGATGATTGCCAACAATCAATGCCTCTTTGTGCTCTTTTTCCTTTGAAAGACGGGCTTCCCAGTGGGATTCGGTCGCTTCCTCGAGTGTCTCCTCGTTTGGGGTGTACAACGAGAAGGGATCGGAGCGTTTATCGATTCGGAACCAGTTTTGAAATGGAGGTGGTTCGTAACAGTGGTACCTCTCGGAAAGGGATGACAGCGAAAACTTTGAAAACAATCATTTCCTGCCGTAGATTGCCCCGTATTGCCGGGTACGTTAATTGATAGAATTCTGCGACCTTCTAATTAGAAAATTCAGAGCATATCATATCATCGGTTTCTTGTGAACACAGCCGTGTTCCTTGTGTTGGCAGCTCCCTAAACATCTTCCAAGGTCCATGTCCTGGTTCAAGCGGTGTAATCAATATTGGTCGCGCTTGCTCTTGGATTCATCAAAGACAACATCTAAAATCATAGAATCAAAAATACACGCTCATAGTGTTGAAACCGTTCAATTAAGCTTCCATAAATCCGAACCTACTCACAAGTTCAAGCGGTTCGAACAATTACAAAGAAACGCCCACCATCTATGTAAAAATATGCGGTTAAATACAAGCGAGGAATTTTTTTTTTCGATTTTGTTGTTGTTGCAATGTGAGTTTCTGTTTTCTAGTCAAGGTCAACCAACATTCTTGTAGAGAGAAGAATTTCAATCAATGGAATTATGCTTCTATTTCAATAATCATGATGTTTCGAGAAATTAGAATGAATTTTAAAGGTATTTATTGCGCATGAAAAGAAAATTAAGAAATTGCGCTAACATTAAGAACAGTGCGAATTCTTCCTCAATGGTTTATTATTCCTTAGTGCTAGAGTTTGGGAAAAACTCTCCAGAACTCTCATCCTTCAGTGTCCCAATATAAGTGGAACATACGCCTAAGTTTCCCAAAATTCTCAAATTCCAATTTCAAAATGCCTATTTTCACTCATAACTTCGTCCAATAAGTAGTGCCCAGCCCTGGGTCTTGGGCCTCAATCAATTCAGAGCCCAAAATTTCGTGGAAAAGTGGTCCCGGAACGATTGGCGCCCACTAGAAGAGGTTATGGGTTAAAATGGGTATATCTTTACCTATTTCGAAAGTGGAATTTTGAGATTCCTGGTATTTAGGCGTGTGGGGCACCATTGTCCACTGAATTTTGGATGTTGAATCGATTGGGATGAGTCTCCATGCTCCTGGTCCGAGGAATGTCCAACCCCTATTAAACAATTTGCAGCGTTTTCATTAGATATTGCTATGTTGAAGTCACCTAAAGGAAAACACCGCCCACCAGAATCTTCCAATAGCCGAGACATAGGCTAACTCGCTGAAATCTTTATCAATTTCTACTTTATTCAGTTGGGTTAGTACCACACGTAAAAAATGCATGCAATCAAGTTCCACATCTGTAACCTAACATCTACCAATGACGCTCTCTCGTATTCACTAGGAAATTTGGACCAAAAAGAACCCCCCGAATAATTCATACAGTTGGCATAAGTAAAATTTCCGGAAAATGAAGCGTTGAACCGCAATGCAGGGGGATCTGTGGTGATAATATAGTGAAACACGTACAGGGACGGTACAGTAACGTTGGTAGCACGCGAATTTTGGGGTGGCCTGTGCAATTAGTCACGCTCTCGACTTAATCATCACCATGATTGCGCCATAATCTTATAATCATGGAATTGCTTCTATTTAAGATTTGATTTAAAAAAGAAAAAAAAAATTAGCTTGTACTCAGCGTAGTTTGAATTAAGTGAGTGATTCATGCCGGCCGACACGGTCATTTGTGTATCGAAGCTTTGTCGGGGGCATCCAATCAACTAGAATGATCAGCCTCATTGGTAAAACACCAATGAGGTATATTTCCACATTTTTCCTTTATTCTTATTTGAGTCTTTTTTTGAATTCTTGCCAATACCCATGGCCTCCGCACTCTGCTTACTGAGTCAAGATGGACCCTTTAGATCCCTCCTGCATTATGCATGACCCTTATTCAGCACCATTGTAATACACCTTCCCCCTTTTATCCACAAGATTTATATTGAAGGCGAACCCGTATGATTGTGAGGGTATTATCTTTGTTTTCCGAAAGGTTTGTGTCAAGATTTTAGCATACCGGTATTAAATTATTTTGATTTACCTTCATCATTTCTTCCGTCCAGAATTGCAATAAGATGTGGAAGCGCACAGACAGCATTTATTCAGTACACTTGAGCAGCCATAGAACGAGAATGAGAAAAGGGCAAATCCAAGCCGTCAAATTGGCTAATTGTCAGCTGATTTATATACTAATAATATTTCGCGTAGTGATTGTTCGAAAGTCTTAAGGAGTTCTCAAATGATGTTCCGATGCAGTTGATGTCCGTAGTTAGTTTCATTCAAAGATCGTCGGTAGTTTGCAGTCCGCTGAATTTCAGATGCCCAGGACGAAGCAGGAAGATTGTAGGTTGCGTTGGGAGATGTTACTGCGTTGCTAGATGACGTAGATTCTTGCGCCTCCTGTCTCCTCATCTACTTTGATTCAAACATACTGAAGGGGTGGGTCAGAATGCGAGGAATCTCAGGGTTTTATTCCGACACTCCCTCCTCCTCGTATTCGGACCCATTAGTAAAATTTTGATTTTCAAAGGTAGGGTGAGTTAATGAAGTTAAATAAAAATTAGTTTCTTTCACATTTAAGATAATTTTTGTATTGTCACTCTAAAGAGTATCGTTGCAATTCTTCAAACGGTATAGGAAACTACCAAGCTGTTTAGAACTCTCACATTTTATCTTTTTGTCACTCCCAAACGTTAATTTCCAGAACTCAACATTTGCCATATTCTATTCAAAACTATAACTATAATTTTCCCTAGGATTTTAGTTTTTCCGCCTAGCCTTTGCAATTCATCTGACTCATTAATAATGGACTCACTTCTTTCATTCCTGAACTCACGTTCTTCATAGTTCAAAATGTCACCTCACCCGTTAATTCTTGGCTATTCATGTCATTCCTTACCAGAGTCCTTTTGTTTATTGTACATTTTTCTTGGCCGTTTCCGCATTCCAAATAATTTTGTTACCATGTAAACAAGCATTAGAGAACATTAACGATATTCTATTCACATTTTCCATATCACAGCCATTGAAATGGTTATTCTACCTACTGATGAAACTACTCAACATGAAAAGTTATTGACTAGGAAGTTGGTGCTACATTCCTTCCATTCTATTAAAAATGTGCATTGTAACTCATTTCAAAATTACTTACTCATTTTACCATACCAAGTTATTCATGGTTACCTTGTTCCGTAATAGCTGTGGTTTGTTTAGGATACATTTTATACTTTCGATGTAGATCACTCATTAAAAATTGATCATCCTTCTTCTTTCCTTTAGTCTTCGCTCCTCCAGTTTCTTCATGTCGACAGTACATTATCTCTGAAAATTCTAAATGTTTCCTTGTGGCAACGGTTTAGTAAGTAGGTCTGCCAACTGCCTACTTGTTCCCATCCAGTTGATGTCAATGTTCACTTTCACAAATTCTCAGATTCCTTATACAATTCCACAGAGCCTTCAAAGTTCTTGACTCTCCCAGAATTTTCCAACGCAATTGCTGGTTTCCAGTCATGCCCATGTACTTATTGGTTTATATTCCCCTTAGTCAGAAATCTGACTAGATATATCAGTGAAATCAGCTCCTTCGCTGCTGCCGTCATGGCAATACATTCCTCTTCTGAAGAAGACAGATCCACACGCATCTGTTCCGATGACTTCCAAGAGACCAAGTCACCAAACACTTTTACAATATAGCCTGTTGTTGATTTTGCATCGACATCGTTCATTCCCAAAGAAGCATCTGAGTAACCTTCTATTCCATCATCCTTTCCAGTGAATGTGATGCCTAAACTCCTTGTCCCATTGACATACTGTAAAATTTTCTGCAAGCAATCCCAATCAAATTGACTAAATCCCACTTGTTTTCTACTCATAAAATTTACTGCAAACGACAAGTCAGGACGGGTACAATTTTGCAGATAAAGTAAACTCCCCACTACCTCCCTATAGGGTGCATTTGGACTCCTACCAGTATTATTTAATTGCAGATTCAATGTGGTTGTTGTTGGGGTCATTGGTAAAGCGCTTACTTTATCTAACTCAATCAAATATTTTTCCAGAATTTCGTTTATATAGGATTCTTGTTTAATTTTGATTTCTCCCCTTTCTCTGTTTCTGATTATTTCAAAGCCAAGAAATTTTGATGGTTCTCCCATGTCTTGGATATCCACCTGCTTTTTAATTTCACGTACCATCTCAGTTGTTCTTTTGGGACAGTTTGATGCCAACAGACAGTCATCCACGAAAAGTAACAATATCATAAATTGCTGTCCCTCCTTCCACCAAAATAAACATTTTTGATGTTCGTATCTCACAAAATTTAACGCTTCCAGCACTTGACTAAATTTCTTGTACCACAATTTCGGTGATACTTTCAATCCATAAAGCGATTTCCCCAGCTTACATACGTGTGTCTCTTTCAGTGTATGAGGGACGTGAGTCATTTCCACTACTCCCTCCGGAGTCTGCATGTAAACAGGCTTCTATAATTCCCCATGTAAAAATGCAGTTTTTGTATCCAACTGTCTAAGCTCCAGATTCAATTTGTTTGCAATTGACAAAAGTAATGTCAAATTCTATCCATCTCCAATGTCCATACATTTCACTAACATCATACACATTTTGTATGGTCAAATCCCATTGCTACTAGTCTGCTCCTGTATTTAAAACTTCCATTCTCCTCAAGGGATTTGAGCTCATCCAAAATTGAATCTTCCCACTTTTCTTCATCAGCACTATCCATTGCCTGCCGATTGCTGATTTGAATTTGGTTACAAGTATGTCTCTCCGTATTTCCTTCCTTTTTCTTCCCTACTCTTTTCCTGCTCACTCTCCTGGTTCTTCTTTTATAATTTCTTCATCTACAACCTGATCCTCAATAACCATTCCTCACTAGACCTGTCGTCTCCTCCAATTTTCCAAAAGTTCATCCTGAGGTAATGGGCAGTCCTCATCACCATTATACCCAATTGTCCAATCATTTCACATTGCACGACCCAAACAAGGTTGTGTCTTCATCCAGTATTAAGTATGTCTTTAAAACTTCTAGTAACTAGGCTCTCCTTGCATTGAGTGTAAATTTGGTCCTTGGCTTTTTGTCAACCATGACCACTAAACATCCAACTCTTTTGACAAACTTCATTGGTGGCGTAATACCCAAGTAATTCTTCATAGGGACCGATAAGGTCGCATATCATATTACATTTGAGCGCATGTACCCTAAGTGACTTTGGCGCTGCTACTGATAGCGAGCCGACTCTCATTTTCTAAATAATCTTTAAATTGCTGGCCGATATTGCTGAGACACATTTGGTTTACTGATAATGACTTTAATCCTTTCATAGTCTATTCTAGTCCCTTTCATCTCTCTAGTCATGTACTCTCACCCTACACCAGTCTTGATTGTGAAGACCGTTTGCCTCTCTTGATTTGATTTGACAAAAATTTCTCCGAGTATTCCTTTAGCACAACATGAACTACAGTTTTTTTTTTTTTTCCCCTGATTGTGTTTTATCATCAATTGATATTGTTGGTTGAAATGCATTTAGGTTTTAGAGTTTTTAGGTTCTTTGATTCACTAGTGTAGTCTGCACTCTTGCTCCCTCCTAAATCTTGATCCATGGATTTTTTAATTGAATAAATTCCTTTCTGTCTCACTCGTTCCTTGCAATTTTTTAATTTTTTTTGTTTTTGTTTTTATGATTGATTGACTTCAAGAATTCTCTTGAGATAAGATAGGTTTGGCTTATTATGAGTTGTACTTTTCTGGGTTGGGCTCACTCTCCCTCCCGCGAGTGCTTCCCTATATCCCCTGCACGTCAGCGCTTGAGCTGATGTGTACAATATCCCTGAAGTGCTCGCGACACTGCCCAACTCACATACCTGTGCTCTCGGACTCTGTTGGATCACCTCTCTTTCTACCGCCTTCCATTCTCTCACTAGCACACACACTTTTCTTTAGCTGAGAATGATATTCATCTCTGTCATTTTTCCCCTTAGTCATTTGTGTCAGCCGGTAGAAATCAAATCCTCCAACAATTCTAATTTCTACATAAGTTTTCCCGAATGGACATTTTTGAATACTGCTGTTTCTTTTGTAAATTCCAATATCATTCCAGCTGCAGTGCTTTACGCAACGAAAGTAGATTAACCGCCAACGATGTGGAATAAAGAAAATTTCAACCGCAATACCATTCCATTATTTCGAATCAAAATATCCCCAAGGAATTCACAAACCAAGCTAGCCCGAGTGTCCACATTTGCACATGTAAAACGCTTAGGTGTGTCAAAAACTATTAATGACTCGAAAACTCGCCTATCCTACCCAATACTCTGAGTACGTCCAGAATCAATTATGGCCTTCAACATATCGCTCGTAAAATCACTCGCATATAGGACCACGTCGTTTTCCCATTCACTTGAATAGTTGATCCAGGTTCATTTCCCCCTCCTCGTCAGGTCCTACCACCACCAAAACATCTCTTGAGTTAGGAATATCCTCTGTCAGGAATATTAAATCTACCCACCAAAATCTAAAAGATTTCATCTAGTCCTTGTTTATTAAATTTCTTTCTAAGAGCTTTTGCTACTCGCATGTTCATTTTCAGTATTTTCCCCTTCTATGGATTAAATCCCCCATGGGACCTCATATTTTCTGAATTTTCACCTGACAACCCACAACGTCCTCATTTTCCTCTGAAATTTTCCCTGCTGCTTACACTCCTTCCTTGATACTTACACTTGAAACCTCCTCTGAATCCGCCACGGTTATTGCCACCCCGAGATTGGTCCCCACTTCCTATTGGTACCCACTTTCCGGACAATATGTTCTCCCATCTTATTCAAAGGAAAACATTTATTTTTCCGTACAGCCGAGCTGTAATTTTTGCGGGATGATCGACTTTAACACATGAAAAACAAGCAATATGTGAACTAATCTTTCCTGATTAAGCACCCTGTCTAGTAAACTCTCTCTCTGAAAACTGCAAGTCCTGCAGCTCCTCTGGCTCCGCATAAGCATTCAGTCCCGTTTCTTGTGGCAATTTCCCCCTCTCTTGTTTTCACCCACTCTCCTCGTGAATTGTTTCATTATATAATTGCCTCACTTTCAAATGCGCAAGAGTGAACCCTGGCTACAAATCCACCTCCTTCGAGTACGTCCTAGTATTTCTAATTGCCCCAAGAAAAGCTTCAACAAAGTCCTCGTCCATTACATTTGAATTCCAATTACTCATTGACTTTAACATGTCATCATATCTTTTGACAAATTCCGACGGCTTTTCACTTGAAGCATAATATTACATCCGTAAAAACTTATGCATCAGCTTAGTTATGCATATTCATGTTTGGTTCAGGATATTTGTTTCAAATTGTCAACAATTTCAGAAGCACACCCAGTCCAGATACCGCCTTCTGGTTTGCCCAATATCAATTAATTCAATTTATTCCTCTTCCACGTTTCTCCATCAAAACGATTTCCAACACAACACATCCAATTAAATTTGATGATTTCATCCATTTAAAAATGATTCCCATCATTTAAATCCAGTGTGTTAAAAACAAATTTTTCAATATCCAACTGTTGCTAAGTAAGTTATATCTTCTTCCGTTTATATTCAGTGAATTAACTTAATGCTTAATGCATTCGTGATTCTCGTTCATTTATTGCTCGACCGTTCCTCAGTTCCACATTCCTTTTCCAACACTTCCAAGTAACTTCCCCATTCCAATTATCCATATCCAATTTTCCAATTAATATCCAAGTAAGTTTCCTATTCCAATTTCCAATTGGTCAGCCAATATCCGAGTCACTTTCCTGTTCCGATTTCCAATTATTGGTCTACCAATATTCAAGTAAATTTCCTTATTTGTGTGAGGTCAACCCCCACCGTGCGTCTTACACCTATATTCCACTGAACACCACTGAAACAGTTCTCTTTGCTTTTCAACACGATTGGTGTCCGCGTAACATTAGGCCTTTTCCCTCTTTTCCTTTTGCCCACTCCAATTTACGACTAACGGGTCTTAGAAGAGCCGCTACACCACGATCCAAACAAAATATTTGTTAAATAAAATATTATCCGTTGCCTTCCAGCCTCTCATCCGCCCCTTCCGAGCTCCTTCCCTGTGTTCAACCCTTCCTTCAGCCCCAACAGCGATTACTTACTCCAAGCACAAACAAATAACTATTCCATAGGTAACAGGCCATCCCCAGCCGAGATCCTTATCATATGATTTCTCTCATCAATAATTTTGTTTCATTTGTTGTTTTTTTTTTTTTTTTTTTGTTTTTGTTTTTGTTTAAAAAACATCACTCAAATATTTTTAATTCAATCATGCATACATTTATTTCGTTCGGGGATCAAAAGTGAGCATGTTTCAGTTGCTTCTAGCAGTCGAAATTTTTTTTTTTTTTTTTTTTTTTTTTTTTTTTTTTTTTTTTTCGTCTGGTATAATTTTGCCAAGAGCTAACACTGAATTTTACAAAAGGAATTCATACGTCCAAGCTCTTAAATTTCTGTATGAAAAAGGTATTAATGTTTTTCTTTTTGACAGCTTGGGTTCTTTTAAGAAAAAAAAAATAAGCTCTAATTTATAGCTCACTGGCTTTCGGGATGATTTTTCCTTTCTCTTTCTTTTTATATTCTCTATTTTATAATTTTTTGGTTCATTAGATAGTTATGTTTATTCTTCCATATTGGCGCACAGTTCACCACTTCGTGCTTTGCACTTTTTCTGATTTTCTGAACTCCGCTGAAGAGCACAAGTTTTTTTTTTTTTTTTTTTAAACTTATTCTTCGGTGGGCAACGGTATTTATTCAAGTTATGTTAAATTTTCAAATTTATATAATTTTATCTTTTTTTTTTTTTTGTTCCCTCTTGGTTTGTAGTAAATTTTATGTTGTTGCCAATAAATGAATATTTGATTTGATTTGATTTGATTTGTATTATCACATCATATTACATCGCTGCTATACATGGCATGAGGAAGAACACATTATTACATAATTAGAACATGAATGATACAATATTGTGTTTCTAATGTGAGGCCAGACATATACGTGTGGTGTAGCTTTATCCAGTCAATCTATCAATATGCGATCCTTTTTATTTGTGATCAACTAAACTCTTTGTAAAAGCTCAATGCCCGAAAGAAGGCCCAATAATTTCTCCAAAACAGCTGACTCCATACTGAGACTCCAGAACCGAATTTTTGAATCTAACTTCCATCTCCAGTTTCCGTGAACATCTCGTTCGACCAGGAATTGTGTATTCCTGGCGGCATGCGTGTGCATAATGAACCCCAACAATATACAGCAAGTATGGTTGCCTGCTGCCCCTGTGTATATTGTTATTTAAAGTCGGGACCGGCCTCGGCACTATGACCAGAGGAAACGCTGAGTTCGCGAGAGGTTACCTTTCCGTGGTGTTTTTATCCCAATGGACACCCGTGACTCAGCACGACAATCGATTGCTTTTTACTGTCCAAATCCGGGGGCAATTTCTACGTACCCCCACCTCTCTTCGTACAACAAACTTCCGGCGATATCCCATCGCAAGTACGCTTCTCCATACGACGACCTATTACGGCCGAAGGCGAACTTCAGCAGGCTGTTCCATCCCAGCCTCTCCCGTCCCTAGTGTGTCGACTCAAGGGCTAAGCCTCCACTGCATTCACCCAATGCTTCCCGGTTCGCACATCACACACCTATTTCGCCGGGCAAGGTACTTCTACCTCAGCACCGACTATTTTTCCTCGTGAGGACTTATCCTTTGAACTTCAACCAGTTCCTAACAAGACTGACCAAACATCCCTAGCGTCGAACACTAGAATACCAGAACATTAATAAGACGACGATTTGAGGTGGAACAACCTCAAATTGAAGTTCTCTCAGCATCCAAACTCATCGTAGAGACGCCACGGCACCAATTCAACCTCAAATCTATAACCTATTCCATTCAACAACGACCGAACACGACAAATTACATCTGAGTCTACCTAATAACCTCTAAACTACCAACACTACAAGATCCGAGCGAGATGGAGTCTCAGTATTCGCTGCATTTCCAAATCTCTACTTTCCAAGGGGCTTTTTATCCAAATTTCACTCGGCGTCCTTTCGCCTCAATTCCTTTACGGATCGCGTCACCAAATCGAGGCCATAATCTGCTACGAATTCGTGTCAAGATTTTAGCATACCGGTATTAAATTATTTTGATTTACCTTCATCATTTCTTCCGTCCAGAATTGCAATAAGATGTGGAAGCGCACAGACAGCATTTATTCAGTACACTTGAGCAGCCATAGAACGAGAATGAGAAAAGGGCAAATCCAAGCCGTCAAATTGGCTAATTGTCAGCTGATTTATATACTAATAATATTTCGCGTAGTGATTGTTCGAAAGTCTTAAGGAGTTCTCAAATGATGTTCCGATGCAGTTGATGTCCGTAGTTAGTTTCATTCAAAGATCGTCGGTAGTTTGCAGTCCGCTGAATTTCAGATGCCCAGGACGAAGCAGGAAGATTGTAGGTTGCGTTGGGAGATGTTACTGCGTTGCTAGATGACGTAGATTCTTGCGCCTCCTGTCTCCTCATCTACTTTGATTCAAACATACTGAAGGGGTGGGTCAGAATGCGAGGAATCTCAGGGTTTTATTCCGACAGTTTGTTTCCTTTATGCGGAAAAATGACGAGGTTTTCTTTTCTGACTAATTCACGGACGAACTTACACCACCAACGTTGAACAAAATTTCATTCAAAGTTACTTCACAGTGCCTTTTTTGAATGTTGTCCATTCGTTTTGACTTAAAACTCATGTCCGTGTTGCGCAATATGTATTACATCTACAGGTAATTTATTTCAACACGACCTTCCGAGAGAAAATACAATGTTTCCCCGCCCGCGTAGACAGGATTCATGAATGAATTCTACCCCTCCCTTTCAACCCCTGATGGATAGCTTTAGTAGGCCGGTACCATTGTGAAAGTTAATTTCCTCCCTCCTGGCAAGTTCTCCGATATTTGTCTACTTTACTTAGCCTCGACAAACTTAACTGGTTAAAGTCTATTAATTTACTTAACTCAACTACCATAATTAACACGGCACCGGGGGTAGCAGTCTCCCCCGTCCCTCTTGTTCCTCACCTTAAACGGCTACAATGGTCGTGCGGGACGGGGAAACCTTCCGGTTCGATACTCAGGGGGGTGTTTAGAATCCCTTCTTTAAGCTAATACAGGAAGTGGGTAATTTAAACGGTAAATCCTTGAATGCAGGGCCGTACGAGAGCATACGGAAGGGATTGTAGCGTAACTCCCACACGTGGGGTGTAATGTGTTTGGCTGTAGGAAAGTTGATACATGACTACATTCTGCCCATTTAGACCGTACCGTGTGTACATGGGAAGTGCTTAGTTCCCCTTAAATGAATGCCGCTGTTTTGCTAACTATTCTCAAAAAGTACTGATTCAGCAGCGAGAACAATTTCAGTCAGATCAGGATCACTAACAGCGGATCTATTAGTAGACAAAACCAAATTTTAGGCAATTTAGGGGAAAGAATAGGTGGTACTGTTTTCTTTATTTGAGGAACTCTTGAAACAAACCCTTCCATACTAAACAACCTACACTACGAAAAGTACCCCTTTATTATGAGGCATTTTTGAAAGTCTTTCGAGCCGCCTTTTCAGAAAAAAGGAGCCAAACGCACACAAGTCACGTTCGACCGCGCCTACAGAAGAGAGGAAGAGATGTAGGGAAGAACAAGGGAAACTCTTCTTCAATGGTTGGTTATTCCATGAAGCAGGAGTATGGGAAAAGCAGTTCATGTGGAGCATCCCAGACTCATTCAAATTGATTCATCGTTCAAAAATTAGCTCGGACTCAAAAACCCACAAAATAGGTTGGACCCATTGAGACCCATAACCACCCCCAGTAGGCACCGATTGGTCCGGGGCTCATTTCATTGGATTCACTAAAATCGCCCTGAAACTTCAATATAGTCCTTGTCCATTCCTTAATGACCAAAGGAAAATATCGAATCTTTGAAAATGTGTAAATTGTGCCTCTGTTTAGAGCCAGTCGAGTCAGGTTATATCTACCTTGTATACCTTGAGTGCTCCAAACATTACGATCGTGGGGCCGGACGGAATGGTAATGCAGTTGTTGATATTGCGAAAAATACCCTCGAATGAATAATATTGGAAAGTAACTAAAAACCAAAATAATTTAAAATGAGAACAATTGAGCAAAAATTATTAGTACAAGTAATTTGAAAAAAGCTCTTCAGGGCATTACTTTTTCTTATAACTTTCTGATGCACGTTTTCCTTTGAAATTTAAAGAAAATGAGAAGCAGAAAAGGCGCTGTTGAGGACCCCTAATACTAATTGTTTTGGGCGCTGTGCTGGGAGATCCGCCCGTCTGAAAAGAAATATGCTTTGTTGTTTTGAGTCACCTATAGCCAATGTAATATTCTTTTGAGCTTGCCATAACGAGATAGAATGTCCAAGAGTGCTCGAGTTTGAAGCTATCCCCGATGCAGGAGGACCAGCATACAGAATAGTCCGATTTACGTGGCTCCAGCTCGGGGAGGGTGGATTCGAGGGAAGTGCTTGATGGGAAGGCAGGACGAGGTTAGTTAATTAAAAGGACGGGTGAAGGACAAAAGGACCCATCTCAGGGTAACGCCAGTGACATCGTCATGCCCTTCGTGCTGTGCCGTACACTCTGCGTTCCTTTGGCCTAAATTCAGGTTTTAGTTCACTTTATTTTCTCCTCTGTTGTATATTTAGGTGTTTCTATAATTAATCAATGCGACAACCGGAGAATCCAATCCAATAAACGTCCACTGGCTGATGTACAGAGTACATACGGAATTTCTTGACTTTTGGGAGTTTTCTTCTCGTTCTTATCCACGACGGGAATCACCTTTTGTTCTCGCAGTTTAGGTTCAGGGAAACGTCGGACCTCATTCGAAACTTCCTCACGTGTTCTCGTCATAGCAATATATCCCGCCAGTGTCCCCTTGAGGAACGACTTAAAGGGGATGAAAACCCCCCTAACTGCGGTTTTTGAGCGATGGGGATACAGGAAGAAGTTTCGCTCGTTCAGGTAGAAGAATAGAAAGAATAGTGGTGCACGACTAGAATTCATCAGTGAATACATTTCGATGTAATTCCAAGGTACAGGGAAGAAGCAATGTTCATTTACATTTTCATTCCTGTATAGGTACTTGGTAATTCTCAACTAATGTCAAGGATTCTCTGATCAAAACCTGCTGACGTAGTAAATCAGGTGAAAATTATGGCGATGATTGAGCGTTGACCTACTTCAGTCTTGAAAATACAATGTTACTAAAAAAGTAATAAATTTCCTCAGTGTTCGGTCCATTAGGGTTTTTTTAAACATTTTTATTAAAGAAAACCTTCCATCTCTGACAAAAAATAACATTTCCCTCCTTGGAAAGTGCTGGTTTTTGTGTGAAGCAGCTTGAAATTTATTATGTAAATGCCCTGAAAATGAGAAAAAATGCGAGCGAAAATTGATTAGCGGGAGAGTGCCGAGGGTAGAAACCCGCACGACCGTGCAGTCTTGAAGGCATTGAATCTACATTTCCTCCCGAGAGATTCGTGGTAGTTTCTGTCAGAAATGAAAGTTGATTGAACGGCCGGGTGACTAAAAGTAGGTGCTCTGCGTTTTTTTTTTTTTTTTTTTTTAACGGAAAGGGGGGAAGTGCCTATTAATGGAGGGAAAGAATAAAGAAAGCAATCTAGCTCCCAGTCGTCGAGCACGGAAAATACCAGTTAGACATGAAACCAGTACAAAATGACCTACCATAAATAGCTTAGATGTTGCATTATGAGCTATTCCAGAAATTTTTTCCCATTCTTAAGATTTTGATGAGTCAAACATGTCCTACATCATTAATTCCACAAAAGCCACATTCATGATCATTTTTACAAAAATAAAAAGGTCGATGTTCTTCCCTCCGTACTGTGTTGAATGAGCATGTTTTCCCCTATTACCAGAAGTGAAATCACCACTCTTTAATTTAACTCATCGACCATTTTCTTTCTAATTCAATTATAGTTCAATTTAAATTACCGTTTTTCGTCTGAATTAGTCATGACAGGAGTTGAAAAATGATGAACGTCACAGCATTATACGATCTCGTATATTAACTTCATGCGTACGTCCAAAATATACGAAAAATGAGAACACCCTTTAGCTCAGAGGGTAAGAAATAAGACAATTTCGCCTTCCCTGTACTCTTATACAAATTAGGGAAGAGAAAGAGAGAGAGAGAGTTCAAATGCAATCACACCGTGATTTGGGGGTAAGCCTATGAACCCTGGGATGAGTAGGGCATGGGGGGGGGGGCTGTCTATGATTCCTGGTACTGTATTATACGACTGTTGAATTACACGTACCGATGCTACAACGAATCCTTAACGAAGGATCGTAGTTGATAAATTTTGGGTCTGGATTTATCAAGAAAAATATTTAATCAATTATGGCTATATTCTTAGAAATGAAATTTTATCAACGTTGAGTGAGTACTCGAGATGAAAGCTGTTCGGGTAAAAATTTCGTGTTTTCCCTGTTAACCGCAATGTAAAACTTAATGTTGTAAAAGCTTGGTAGATTGAGCGACAGCGTAACGTTGCTTGTTCTTTGAGTGAGTTAGTATCGTATGAAACATGGAAAATTCCATATTCTCTGGATGGAAGGGTCTCTGGCAGTATTTTGGGCTGCTTTTGAATGCGCATTTCGCTGAACATTCTTATGAGTATAATTTAGCTTGAATGAAACAAATTTATAAGGATTCAATGTTTTGAATGAAACCGTCACACTGATAAAGGCAAGGAAGGATTGATGGCTAACTCCCGTTCTCTCCCGTCCATTGTCACTGATTGTGATGCGGCTTTTATTCTTCGAAAAGATTCCCTTGATGGGCCAGTCAGAGTTGGATTGTTATGGTCCAGGAGCCCAGAACAGCCTCTAGAGCCCCGTCTCAAACACCAACCATCAGGAATAACCACAACCCCGTAAAATTGTCCTTTTTGTTCTCGGTGCCCTGCGATGACGGTAAAGAAGGAGAATGATTCATCCCGTCTCGACTTTCCATTGTCCGTAGGAAGTGCGGCATTCTCCTGGGGGGTGGGTTTTCAATTTCTTCGCACTCCGCTCTTCTTCCGAAAAGACGTAACACCCCGGCTTTCAGACCAGAAAAATCCTCTACCGTTTACAGCCAAATTAAATAAGGAATTCTCCCCTAACATCCCTCAGAATCACCGATCCTAAAACTTAATCGAGAATGAATACGGGCTCAGATATTGAAAGAATTCTCAACAAATTCATCAGTTTTTTCAATCCATGACCTCTTCTATACTGTTCTGCTTCTCCTGCCCTTTCTGGTTAGAGATTTTAAGTGCAAATCCGTCACTCTTAAAATATTCAGCTCAAATTGCAATCATGTTACCACAACGCGCACTTAATGAATGGCTGCAACTAAATTGCAAATCCCCCTGTGATAGGAAAATAAAATATTGATGAGATGACTATGCAAATGATCCTCACGTTCTTCGTATTTTTTGGACCACGCACTTATCGTTTGAAGTTAGATTATGAAGGCGGATTCAGGAGTTCTTTCAGATACTTATGAGCTGTGTACGGTACGACCCATAATTTTCACTTGTAGACTTGATGTATCCTGGAGTATCCCGCGCCTAAGACGAAAAATGAAGAGGCTCTAGCGGAGCAAAGAAAAACCTCTCAGAAAGTTCTTTTATTAGGCAAAGAGGCCATAGAAAGGGAGGCGAAATTGAATAGACTGCCTTTAATTCAAGGGAGGTTGGATTTGATAAGAGAGCCCCGGAACTACCCTTAGACTTCCCATGGTCTCATTTTTCCTTTCGAAGACCACCGACTTGAGTCGCCCGAGGAGGCTCTTTAATAAGACTGAAAATATCTTCACCGAGGGCAGAGTTGGGCCGTGCTGGGATATTGCTACCTTCCTTCAAATTGATCGACGGGAAGAGGAGGCCAAGATATTGTCGCTGCGAGAAGATAAAACTGCGTCATTGTTGAGGGACAGGGCTTCTCTCGCCACGGGGCGAGGGACTAAAAGAAAACACCAAATAACCCTACTTAAACACCTGTGCTGCAGAATGGACGGAGAAGGATGAGGGATGGGGATCCATAAAAAAAGAAAACATGACCGCTCGATTCACTCTCTGATCAAGAATTGGTTGCCCATTATCTCTTCGTATCTTTTGGCGCAAGCAGCATCGTAGAACTACCCCCCTCCCTCACACTTGCGAAACAGAGTTTGCTGCTTGGAGCAGGCTCTATCACTATTGGTCGTGTAATTGTGACTGGTGCGCACTGCCTGCCAGATTGATTACCATTCAACTTATACCTGTTGCGGGGCTGCATCTGATGATTTAGAGAACGCAGGAAATTACTCGTAGACCACAATATCATTTTAGGTGAATGCCAATCATCTAAAAAAGAGTATTTTTGAAGTTCTCTTGAGTAAATACCTAATTTAAAAAAACGACAAAACATTTTTTCTATAAACAACCAAATTGTTCAATTTCAAAATACCAAATTTTACCCCACACCCCCATTATACTCGGTCCAAACCTCATATCTCAATTGATTTCCCCATTGGTCATTTCATACCGATACCCCACAATTGCGGAAGATTTACGAGGATCGTGGACAAAGCGACTTGTTAAGCAGCCTTTGGAAAATCTCACGTGTGAATTTCCACACCCCTTTCCGAGAATTTCCGAATGAACGATCTGATTTCTCGTGTTGAAACCTGGTAATGATTGGTCCGTCTCTTCTCGTGGTACAAACTACCACGTGTGCAACTCTCTTTTACATTATAATATGCAATATATTGTATTTCACGCAATATGACACCCTCGTAAGAGCTGACCCGGAAATATAGCCAGGAGTCTGAATATAGCCTAACTGGGAATGGCAATTATTTTGAGAAGGGTCGCTGGGGGAAGACGTGGAACAATAATAATTGGAGCTTCCCACTCGGCCGTGATCCCAAATTTCAGCGTTTCCTCTGATCGGCCTTTTCGGTAAACGGGGTGAAATATATGACGCATCTCCGGAAATTGAGGAGTAATGAGAAACAACCTCTGAAGAGGTAGCCATAACACGAGTTACATTTATTCATACCACCGGTACTGAGGGAATTTATCGTCGAGGCCGGATACTCCGCGGCCCTTGGCAGGGCAAGGGTTGGTATAAATTTATTAGACTCCAAGAAGGTTGGTGAATTCGGGCGGAACGATGCTCAAGATCAGCCCAATGTGGGGTATTATTTTCGACTAAATTATAGACGTTGAATCGATTCAAATTAGTCATTGCGCCTGGTCCGTGGATTTCTACAAAAACTCATTTTCTCTATTTCTCAGTTTTACGCCTCGCATCTTCCCCTGAAAGTAGTCATCTCTTTCACCCGTCGCTGTGTCGACTTTGCAAGGTCCATGTAGGCTGGCTTCGTAGGTGGCAGTTTTGTGGCGAGAGACAGTATTTTATCACCTCTCACCCGGAGGAAGATCCATTAACCCGTTACTTCGAGGAGGTTGTTCTCACTAAAGAAGGCCCTCATCGATCTATCTTGTCACATACACAGGTTTTTTGTTGTTGTTTCTTGTCTACAACACCGTGAGGAAAGAAAGTTCTTTGTTGAACTATCCTCCTATTCAACGCTCTTCTTTCTGCCCTCGAGACAAACAGTCCGTGTAAGAGGAGTGTGATAACCGCCAAGAATTATTACTGATTTATCGATCAAAATCTCGTTGCAGCTAGATTGTCATAAATAGAGTTTTACGCAGAAAACATAGGTCAAGCGTTTCAATTTGAACAAACTTTCCCGGCTGCTGTTGTGCAAATGTGTAGGCACAGACGTCTCAGGAAGTTTTATTGTAGCTAATAAATTCTTTTCCCCGCTTTTTCACCGCCTGGTTTTATTTTCTCGTTTGAATTTCCCGGCCTCAATCCTGCCTTCGGTGCCTTATCTTCCTTCGAAAAAAAAAAAAAAAAAAAAACGATGAAAGGCCAATAGATCCCTTTTAGTACAGGACGAGATCAAAAAATCTTCAACAGGGGGTTGGGTTTTGCTTCGCTTTCTTCCCTTTCCCGCCACGTGGGTAAAAGCTAATTCAATTTCGCCGGCAGCCACTCCTCCTTCCATCGTCATCTGAGGAAAACGGTATTCAAGCGAGTCAATCTGGTGCGTCGTATTTATCGCTCAAGATACATGTTTGGAAGGGAGGGGGTATCCAATTCGAAAGCCTCTGAAGGTCGATGATTGAGTTTACCTTCGAAGGACTGGGTTGTTCACTTGGAATATATTTTGAAAATAGGGTTGACAAAATAGTTTTTTTTTTTTTTTTTTTTTTTTTTTTTTTATACATAAGTCTTGGCTAAAATGATTCCTCTATCCAGTCAATCTACTTATAAAACTCGTGAAGACTGATTAGATTCTAAATTCCGAGTCAGATTGATGATAGTACGATATCACGGCTCTATCAGACAAATGTTAAGGTTGTTGCAAGACACGAGGTAGACGTTTTTGATCGCATGAGGATTTTCATACAAAAGGAATGACTTGTACAAGATTCACATGCATACATACGTACTTACATTATTCATGAACGTGAACTGAGCTAACATAACAAACGTTGTGGATTTAACCCGTAAATATTGACGCGTCAGCTTTTCCCACTTCCACTAGTGCGCCAAAATCTTCTTCAACGCTGTCTCACAAATGTGCAAGCTTCTGCCATCTCTTTATAGGAGAGTGGCTGTGAAGAACCCGCCAAGGGGGATTTGGGAGAGGGCGAGAATCTCGACTAGTCGATGACGACAGACTGTTCGCTTTTCAGCAGTAGAAAAATAATCCCTAAAGGAGTCTTTCAGGATTTCCCTTCTTGGCTGAGTCTTCAGAGGCAGATTTTATTAACTGGGTCCTGGATTTGCAAGAGAGCAAATAGAGAACCACGGTTACAGGAAAACTCGGGCGAATTGTGTATTCTATTCGAACAAGGAGTTGGCGAGCCAACCACGTCTTTAGTGCCAAATCAGGGTGTTCAAGAACCATGCTCGGGACTGCCTAGATCCTGGAATTGATCTTTTTGGTCTTACTCGTCTTTCTGCTTTTCTGTCGCAGGTGAATAAAGGTAGTTTAGCGTGCGTTTACTAAGCTGGACCGCGAGGAAGTAGACTTAATCACACCTCAAAGCTTGCGTGAAAATTTGAAATGTTATTATGCTGTGGACATCCCGGAAATAAATACCCCAACTTTCTAACTTGACAACCCCTCTTTTACATCGAATACGCCACATATGATGTGGGCCCAACATGCCCACTGCTTCTGGACGATTCGGGTCCCTCCCTACATGTGGTTCCTTGATCCTAAACAACGCGCCCGTTCAATTTGTGTTACAGATTTTGACGCCACTCAATTTCTCCTGCGTCCATCGTCTATTTAGTTTAACACTCAAATTCATCACTAATTTGGAATCTGTGACCAGTAGCGACAATTTGCCAAAAACAACCCCACGAATTGTCCCCTGAACCTTCTAGAGTCACAAAGTAGGCATAAACCAATCACACCGGTGATTGTTCCAATATTTTCTTAATGGCTACAATGTAAAAGGCGTTTCAATTTTGACTACGGTCTGAAAGATGGGGATTAATATTATAATTATTTGGAGTCAGGTAAAGATCATTTTGCCTCGACTCGCTACGGTGCTAATTGCTTAATTCTATGAGTTGTCCACTCATCCCCCCTTCCCTCCACCGCCCGCTCTATAAAGTTGCTAAAACCTGGTGACGTAACAAACTTAGGAGGGATTTGTGGCTGTCTACTTGTCTGTCACCCCTCGTAATTAACGCTATGCAGAGTTAACGAGAAAGGAGAAGTCAATTTGTGAAGAACTTTGCTTCGTCCACTTTGCTGAGTCGGGAAGTACCCGAGAGATATTTATGACGTAGAATAAAACAAGAAAATCTATCTTCACCTATACAAGTTCATCCATCAACATTCTACACGTTCAACATTGTACATTTTGAACTCTGGAAAACATCGTACATCATTAGCGGCCGTTTCTGCACATTTAAATTGAATTTACCGGAACTGATTGATTATTGTATTGATCAGTTGAGGGATGATCCTGGATGCCTGGAGGTTGGTGGTGCATCCGATTCTGTGACCACGTGTCGACCACCAACTCGGTCGAGTCGGCGCTGGCGGGCGTCTGCAAGACGGCCCTCAATGGTGAGTGACTGGTCAGCTCGCACCCCTCGTCGCTGTAGATGTTTTTGATGTTTACATTGTACATTTACATTTAATGAGCTTCTAGTATGACCTTATAGAATCAAAAGCTTGCCAAATACGTATTTTAGTTTTTAGCCGAATCATTTCCCATCTTTAAATCTTAAAATATTGACAATTTAAATAGTTTGATGGCGTATTCACTCACAAATTTATTTTATCGAATATTTTTGTGATTACACCTAAACTCACTCGTTCGAAGATATATTATTAGCACGGACTGTTGAGCCGCTTGATTTCCAAATTTTATATATTTATGAGTTCAATGATACCGGCTGAGCTGGCCCAAAAGTTCCTACTTCATCATTTTATTTATCATTCAACACTCGATGTTTTTAATATAATACACAATCGTTTTATTTCTAATTTAAGAGTAGATGGCTTTTCCATTCGATGTGTATGTATCCTTTTCCTCTCTCTCATCTCACCCGCTAGTGAATGAGAAAGTTTCCAATCATCAATCCATTGTTGAATGAAGATTCTGTTGATGTTTACTCATATTACAGAAGTAAAAATGCTCCTGCTTGCTCTATGGGACCTCTCCTCAACTTTCATACCTACATTCCTCTTTTCTTCCGTTGTTTTCACCAGAACAATAGGGAAAAATATCTCGGCATGTGATCGAAATCAGTTAGAATAGAATAGAGCAACATTTAGCTAAACATAGTCTAATGAATTTCAACCTTTTTTTGCCAAACTGATAAGTGTTGATTACTTGCTGGAAATGTTATCTAATGAATTATAGTATTTATCATATGGATGAGGAGGCAGCTTGCTGCTGCTGCGTGATGCGATAAGGTGGAGACTAAAACACAAAGGGTATGTGTTGGTTTTAAAAATGGTTTTTGGAATTGGAGGAATTTCAATAATACGTAATAATGAACCATACGTCAAACCATGTAACCTCTTACGGGTTGCTACTGAGAGAGTTAAATTTTAAATTTCCAAACCCCACCACTTATTGACGTCACGCGGTCGCACCCCCACTGCCTCTCACCATCTCCGCCGCAGCTCACTCCCCTTTCACCAATCCCGAATCCTTAATATTTATTTACTAATCTCTTTGGCTTCCAACGTAATCTCATATAGTATTATCAGCTGAGCCACATTCTTCTCTACCAAAATATTGATTTAAATGTATTGAGCATATCTAAATTTCAGCGAAATGTACTTTGTTTTCTTGAAGTACCTACCTAATCATCAACCAATTCAACATTGATGTGATTTTGAGCCGTGGTTCCAGTTATTTATCAAATCAAGTTTCGATTCGTGTTGCGCTCGTGACGACGGCGACTTTTTCCGGGTTCTTTTTGATTCGCCCTAATACGTATGAAGGGTGTCTCCGCCCAATCTCTCGTCTAATATCTTGGAAATTTCCTTTTCTATAGAAATCTTGCGATTCAGTTTGTAGCTAAACTTTCTCGCTGAATTTGAACGTAAAATTGAGGCAATCTGAAAACCGGTTTAAATAAGCAACCGTAAATCAATTGATTTAACCGTTGAAAATACTGTGGATTTTTGTGGGCAGGGGCCAAAAATGGATATTTGAGATTTTCGGCGATTTAGGTGTGTAGGGTATCATTTTTGACTAAATTTTGAACGCTGAATCCAATGCGATGGGTCCCGGAACGATTAGCGCCCACCGGATGAGTTTATGGGTCAAAATGGGTATCTATCTACCTATTTCAAAAGTGTGTTTTCGAGATTTCTGGTACCCTAAGCGTCTGGGGTATCATTTTTCACTCAATTTTGGACCCAAAATCGATTGGAATGGGTCCAGGGCCTGCCACACCCACTGTTTCCCTCATGTTGAAGAAACGAGTCTTAGAAGAATGAATTATTCTTTGGTATTTCCGAATTGTATGACGATTAGGCGACGATAGTGTCATAAAACTTCAACGCCAATTGAACCATCGTTGCCTGCAGGTAATTAGTGAACGTTGAGATTCTATATGATAAACTGATACAGAACACCGTTATCGATGCTAATAACCCTGGGAATTTGATATACCTACTCGATTAATGACTTGCTCAGAAAAGTGCTATATAACTGTAGTGTAATGTGACCATATCTCGTTTAGAAGGTTTCCATCTCAGTTTAGGATTAACTAAGTCGAACCGGTCTCTTTTTTTGAGGAATTTCCACCCAATTAGAAATCTTCTGAATAGCGTATCGTTTTTGAAAAATCGACCCATTCTCCAGAATGATCGTTAGTGCCATGTGAAAAAGAATAAGATGAGAACGTGCGCTGGACTGTTGAGTAGAATGTGAGCTTAATTTATTATCGTTCCATTTTTGATTAAAGCGATCTAATTTAGATTCTATGGCCTCCTACTTGTACGTACCACATCGTATGGAGGCAACATGCCCTTTGCCATGTCCTTTGTGCCTTCGTATGGTGTATGTAATGTTCCAAAACCACACGCTCCGAATTTTTACAAACGAAAATAACTCAGTGTGCTCAAAACAATTTACTTTTGGAATCTCAAACTTTTCTCTAGCATTGCCGCACATACTTTGACGTCGTAAGTTACCTCACTCGGAGCTTCCCCCTTACTCACAACAACTAGTTCAGTGTTGGTTTTTCGTGAGATAAATAACTTTATTTTAAGTTGACAGTTCGGTAGAAAGTTTTTGTCGCGAGGAAATTGTGGACACATTTCGTCAACAGATTCCACCATCTACTTTTCCGAAGGTGTTACAAAAGTGAAAGCAGAGGTTGCCAAAACAACAATATTTTGTCGTCGAAGTTACTGGATCATTTCAAAACTGTCATATTTTGCCCCGTCAATCCGTATCACTATCTTTCATAGGTATGAACATGTCGGCTGTAATATCGTAACCCCGTTTTTTTTTTTTTCATTTTTCAGCAAAAATGATCACGTTTGAGGGCGTAAAGTTACGCACAAATGTGAAGCGCTTTTGCTTCATTTTCGTATTTACATCTGTGGTTTTCATGACTTTGTTAAATATTATTGAAAAGCCCCGACGTTGGGTGACGGAGATCGGTCAAATGAGGTGTTTCTTTTGTTCTCAGATGGTTTGAAATTTGTTTTTAGGAAATTACTTGATGTAATTGGTTTAGAGGTCTGTATCAACAAGTAAACCATAATAAATCCGAAAAAAACGGACCATGTTCAAGGGCAAGAATTCAGACGAGGAGATAATCTACATAGAAATGTGTAGCCGACGTTTAATTAATTATTATACTTGGCGACAGAGTAGCCGATGATTATTTCAATTCTTTTTACGATCATCTTCTTCTTGGAAAATTTTAATAACCGCGGCTTGGTTATCTGGGTCAGTATCCGGAGAAATATTGCGTGCTTTCCTCCTTTTAGCGTTCTCAGAACTCAATCCCCTGAAGCATTGCCCTTACCAAAAGGAATATCGCAGTTGATTATGGTTCGGGATCAAGGGGAAAGCGTTATTATTCGTCGAAAAGCCGAGCCTCCGATTTTCTAAATATGTATTTTCATTTCAAAAAAATTGAGCGGAATGAGCCTTTTCTTCAAGCTGAAGTTTATTAAAAAATGTTCCTGTAAAATTGTGTAGTACGTGGGCTGATAATGTAGTAAATGTTTAATCACTGTAACCCGCCTGTGTGGTGTACATACATGATCAGTTGTTAGTAGATAAGCAGATATTGGATCGCTATGGTCTTGATCCTGATTAGACTGCCACATTATCCGTTCTGTTGCGTGTATGGGTCACATCCCGTGGGAGTCACTCGAGTAGATTGCATCTAGCCAAATCCATGTTGTCGGTGAGTGTTTTTGAATGCATAAATGTTAATGTATCGCCTTGATCTTAATGATCGGTTCCTTGCTTCTTTTTTACCGAGTGCATAAATATTCAATGAGGTCAGTCCATCGGGTAATCTTATGCACTCTGGGGAGCATATCCGATCGAGCAAAGTGAATATTGTGTCTTGGTGTGGAAAAAAGAGGTCATTTAATCGTGTTTAGAAGAGTGATATTTATACTACACCCAAATTTTCACGCGAAATGGCAATTAGGATTTGTACGCATGAGGATTAATGATCGCATTCATTTCCTTAAGCATTAAAACAAAAAATGTTTATTGCCTATCCGCGTTCTGCGGCGTGGAAATCGGATAACCAGGGACAGGAGGTATCTAGATTGCGGGTTATGGCGACCGCAGCCGATGAACCAACCTCGCAGGTTCTATGAAGGATCCACCTAGAGATGAATCGACACCCGAGAATCCTTGAGGGTTAACTTGATCCTCCCTTGGAATTGGGGTGTCTTCGCCATTCCCTTTCTTATCAGAACCCTCCCTCAGTTAAGAAGGGGATGCAAAACCGCAGCGTAATTAAAGGAGTTGTCAAGAGAGGAAATGGAGGGAAAACCGAAGGCAGTCCTCTGTCCACCGTCCATTTCCATCTTTCAGGAAACCCCATTCTGGATGACCGCATTCCCGCTGGTGTCTGAGGGCTAGACTAATCATGTCAGCCTCGTGAGTAGTAGTTCGATGAGACCGCAGACTGATCCGTGGTAGTTGTTTGACTTACTTGAAAACTTCCTGTAGCCCCTCAATCTGCGATTTGTTGTCAATTCCACTCAATAGATAACCCCACAGAAATTACTTTGAGACGCCTCTCGCCCTACTGCAAATGATGGGTTATTTAGCAATTCAGCCACTCTTCAGGACTCCCATTCTATTGTGAATTGAGTTAGGTTGAGAGAGAGTGTGTTCTTGAATAATTAGAAGGAAAAACTCCGTTTCGATCATGCCTAGCAATAATGGAGCACCTAAAGGAAGAAGGACATTGGGAAGGAACTAAAAAGGACTGAAATGAAAGAGGATTCGAAGCAGATCAGTAATTCACTCGATCACCACGTTCCCCGCTTTACTGAAACTCGCGGATGGGGGCACTGGAGAAGTGCCGGCCCTTAAGCTCGATGAAATAGAAATGAACGGAAAAAGCGAGAGGGAACTCAAGTTGAGTGGAAGCGCGGCGGTACATTTTATATAAGTTTGCGTCTTCGAACTTCTGGAAGATGGTTGCTACTCGTCCCTTTTAGTAAAACTAGGTTCCACGATTGCGTCACGGATAAATTTGTATTTTATTATTGCCAAGTTAGAATCTCGTCAGCATGTTGAGTATAGAGGAGGATTTAATTTGTCTGAGAAAGCCCATCTTTGAGGTAAAAAGTACCAAAAAAGTACCTGCCGATTCTTAAAGTTTCCTTCTGGACACCAGGAATCCACATCCGATGGTCGGAAATCGGTTTGGAATCCACATCAAAATCGATTCAGCATCAAAAATGTAGTGAAAATAATATGTTTTCAGAATAAAACATTTTCACCCTAACACGTTTTGAGCGTTCGGGCTGAAAACTAAAAACACCAATTGTCTATGTTCAATTTGGAAGGATGGACTTCTTCACCATTGTCATAAAATGATGAACAAAAAAGGAAAAAAAAAATTTAAAAGGTTTCAGAGTAGGCGTCAATGTGATGTACGAGTATGTAATATACGTAGTTCTAGCCATTCTTTGAAACTTATTTTCCGTTTTTCTCCAGCCTCGCAGCTGAACGATTCATTCGAAAAAAAGAAGTGGATGGGCTCGGAGGTAGAAAATCAAGTGTTACCAGGCAGGAAGTTGAGTGCGGAACCTTGTACGATACTTTACAGCTTGGTTCTTTCCTTGAGCGCCCTGCCGCTTCTATCCACCCCCTTTCGCTCCACACGGAAGCTTTCAGCGTAGTTTATTGACTTCAAGAAGCGATAATTTATATTTATGTGGTTACATTTTTAAAATCCTATCGATTATAATGAGCCTAAAGGTAATTTTTTCGATGGTAAGGGGGTAAGATACATTTATAGTTGGTTTTCTCGTCAAGCAGTTTTAAATGCTAACTTTATTGGCTCCAAAGAGACGGGTTTCCCCCGGAATTAATTCGAACGTTCATTTATTTTTTGAGCCGGAGGCTTATAGCCGGGTGCTTATATTTTACTTTTGATGAAAAGCCCTCGATTTGTCTTGAAGCAAAGGCGTCTCATATAAAATAACTACTGAGCGCTTCTCAGAGTTGAAACTTCTCTCTCAGAGTTACGGGGACTTTTCAGGTCTTCTCGGTTTCCTTCTGGTTGAACAAACTTGCGGTTTTCTCTCTGGAGGGCCATATGGTAAACGTATTGTTTTTCCTCCTCTTCCTCGTTTCCGGAACGAGCGTGTTCCGTTAAATGGGCTGGTAAAAACGTTTTGATGTAGAAACTCTCGCAATGCAGGGGTTCGCATCAACCAGCGGTGGCTTCGCTCTAACTTGATGAGTAAAAAGTTGGAGGGATGTTTCTGTTGTATTTGTGAGAGTAACCGCCCCACAGGAAGTTGAGAACTCGGCCGATCTTTAAAGTTGTTGGACACGTGTCGGCGATGTAGGGGGCGCTAGCTTCTAATATCGGACTTCATCTTGGCAACAAACCATTGGACGATCGAAAATTTCGTGATTTCTACATCCGATTAGGTACACATGTATTTTTCCTCATGAAGCTACACATCTGACAGTTCAGCGTCGACAGTTGGCAATAAAAATGCCTCATTTTTGTGAGAAAGCTTGCGATCGTACCTTTGAAGACCGTAATTTGTACCGCACGATGTCGTAGGAAGTGATGGTAGTGTGTTTGTAGAGGATATAGTATTGCCGAAATTGTAGAAAAATGTTGAATGATGGTGTACACTTGGTCTCTTCATATGTTGCATAATGCGTAAGCCCCACTTCGTTAGGAGAATATTTTCTAAGTAATTTTATATACAACTGTTACCTACTCTTGGAACTCACTCTGAAAATCGTGCCAAATTTTAGATCAGAAAACCTCACTTTCACATGTTGCTAACGGGATGGCTTTGTTCCTGAAGAAGCCCCCTAGTTTGGGAAAGCTCCCTACGCACACGAGGGTGAAAGGGGGAAACCACCCCTGACAGTTGACGATAAGCTCGGTTATGCGGTGACGTAATCAGCACGACTCTCCAGCATTCCAGGCTCAGCCTAACCAGAGCTCCGGCCTCGAGTTAACGAACCCACAGAGCGCGAAGCACGCTCGTTGCTTGGATGTGATGTTCATTACGGTTAATAAAAAGGGCAGGGTTAGGTATTTTCCACTGATATATATAATAACATGTCGAGGAAACATATTCTCTAGGTAGGTACATCACACAGTTCTACCCCTGAGATGAGTTTACTTTGAAAAAATAAAAATAAAATAAAATAAAATAAAATAAATAAATAAAAATAAAAAATAATTATTGTTCGATAGATCAATAAGATTTGTTTAAGAAAATGAAGTTTAAATAACTAAATAGAGAGGGCCTTAACGTGGTGAATCCTCCTTATCCTTTTAGGGTGAACTTGTTGGGTCCTGTGGATATGGAATATACTACTATAATTGCTGCTCATGGGCTGCTCAACCCCCTCTTCCCTCCCGCCCACCCCTGACATTAGATCTTATCGCAAACAACTCTTATTCAAGGTCAATTTGTATTTTTCTTCAGTCTGTTATCCAAACATGAACGTGATAGGTTTTCTTTATCTTTAGGAAATCTGATTCATTGAAATCATTCCGATTGAAGGAAACTCATCTTTCTGGAACTCTCTATTACATCTCAGATTTTCAATTTTATCCATTTATTCTCATTTATCTTTGATGAAATCATTTTCAGGAGTGGGACTCGAAGGTGTGGAGCGAAGTTCGCCAGTCGAACTGGCGGCGGAGCGTCTGGTCAGCGCTTTGCAGGCCTACCCCGTCCTACCACCGCCGCCTGACCCTCACAAGGCCAATATCATCCGTCTTTGGATTCAACAGGTGAGTTAATAGACATTAATAGTTCTGTCGTGTATTATTAGGATCTAGATGTGAGGTACTGCTAGTATGCAACACTAAACGGGGGATAAGTCTGTTCCATGAGTCGACACACCCAATTTCCTCTGCTAAATTATATCGGTTGAGATTCTGGTACGTTTTGAGATCATTGATTCCATTGCATCATCTGATCCTGCTATACGTCATATACGATAGCATTTCCAAGAAAATTATATCATTTCCTGACCAAAAATATCCTTCCCTAGATCAAATGAAACCTTTTCTAGCCCAAACGAATCCATATCCAGGCCATGTAAAACCTCCCCAAGACCAAATTGATCTTTTCTACACCAAAAAAATCCTTCTCTGGACCAAGTGAAACCTTTTCAAACCAAAGTAATGAAACCGTCTCAAGTTCAAATACAATTCTTTTCAGACCAAACATAGCCTTCTCCAGACAATGTAAAACCTTCTCCAGACTAGAAAAAGCTCTTAAGACCAAAAGAAATCTTTCTCAAAACCAAATGAAACCACCCGAAACGAATCGGGTTTTCTCTAGACCAAGTCCTTCTTCAGACCAAGAAACCTTTTTCAGACCAAATCAAATCTTTATCTAGGCCGTGTGAAACCTCCCCAAGACCAAATGAATCTGTTCCACACCAAACAAATCCTTCTCAAGAAGGCAATTGCTAATGACATGGTGGTTAAAAGTACGTGGCTGCAGCGCCGTAATAAAAGGAAAGCCACCTGGCACTCCCCGGATGGGGTTACGGAGAACCAGATCGACCACGTCCTTATCGACCGAAGGCATGCATCAGACATCCTCGAAGTGGATAGCTGCAGAGGTGCAGATGCAGACTCTGACCACTATCTTGTCCGAGTGAAGTATAGGCAGCGACTAGCCTGTCACAGACAGACTAGATCAAGTTCTGGTGTAACCAGGTTTGATGATGCCAAATTGAAGGCTGATGAGAGGGTGGCGGAGGATTATGGCAGAAAAGTGGAGGCAATACTGACAGAAACCCAGATCCCACAGAATGCAAGTATCCCAGAGAAATGGGGCAGGCTAAAAGCAGCTCTGCATGCTGCTGCAGAAGAGATACTGGGTGAACGACAACCACAGCGGCGGGAGGAATGGTATGATGAGGAATGCGCACTGAAAGTTGGTCAAAGGAATGAAGCAAGAATTCGAATGATGGCAAGAACGACAAGAGCCTCCACAGAAGAATATAGACGTAAAAGAAGGGAGGCAGACCGTGTCTGCCGTAGAAAGAAGAGGGCACATGAAAAGAGGGAGATAGAGGAGTTGGCTGAAGCCGCTGAGCTACCTAACTCAAGGAAGTTTTACCGGCGGACTAAAGATATTAAGAAGGGGTTTCAGCCGCGAGCAGTGTTCTGTAAGGACAAAGAAGGAAACTTCCTTGGGAGCCAGGAGCAGGTGTTGGACCGTTGGGCCCAATACTTTCGGGAGCTGCTTAATGTGACGGGCAGTGAGCACACAGATGGTACCGGAGATGTTCAGCCTATGTTAGATAGGGAGAACGAGGTATTAATACCCCCACCCACCCGTACAGAAGTAGTTGAGGCCATTAAAGGTCTTAAGAACAATAAGGCACCAGGGGAGGATGGCATCACTGCAGAGATGATAAAGTATGGTGGAGAGCAGCTAGCCTCTAATATCCATGAGCTGATCCTAAAGGTGTGGGAAACCGAGGCGATGCCAGATCAGTGGAAGATGGCGGTGCTTTGCCCGATCCATAAGAAGGGGGATAAGGCTGTGTGCGACAACTACCGGGGCATTGCTCTTCTCTGCACCGTGTATAAGATCTTGGCAAAGATAACTGCAAAGCGGCTGAATCACTACACGGAGGAAGTCCTGGGGGATTATCAGTGTGGCTTCAGAGCCGGCAGGTCCACGACAGATCAAATCTTCATTGTCCGCCAACTCATGGAGAAATGTTACGAATACAACGTAGACATTCACCAGCTGTTCGTGGATTTCCGCCAGGCATACGACTCGATAAGAAGATCGCGACTTTATCAGGCCATGGATGAGTTGGGTGTCCCCCGGAAACTGATTCGCCTTGTGCGGATGACACTCGCCAATACCAAATGTAAAGTTAAGGTGGGCAGTGGGCTCTCGGGTGATTTTGAGGTTGATCAGGGCCTGAGACAGGGGGATGCCTTGTCAACCATTTTGTTCAACCTAGCTCTCGAAAAGGTCATGAGGGAAGTGGAACGGAGCAATCCTGGAGGCACTCTGTGCAACCGGATGAGTCAGAGCCTCGCATATGCGGACGACATTGACATGTTGGCAAGGAACCTTGGAGAGCTTGAGGGTGGTCTTTGGAGACTGGAGCAAAGCGCAGAGGAAATGGGTCTGTCCATTAACCGCCGAAAAACCCACTACATGTTCTCAACGAGGCGGGAAGAGGTGCATAAACCAAACCGCATTACGTTGAATGGTTCCTCGTATGAGCGCACCTCGACCTTCAAGTATCTGGGAACTCTTCTCACCGAGGACAATAGCATGAAAGAGGAAATAAGAGCACGTGTTGCAGCTGGCAACCGATGCTATTTTGCCCTGGGAAGAGTCTTTCGAGCCCGAGCCCTCAGCAGAAACCTTAAACTCATGGTGTACCGAACTATGGTGAGGCCTGTAGTACTGTATGGCTCAGAAACATGGACCATGACCAGCGCCGACGAGGAATTTTTGAAAAGATTCGAAAGGAAAATCCTCCGTAAGATTTTTGGCGCCAGATGTGAAAATGGTCGCTGGAGAATCCGCACAAATCATGAGTTGTGTTTGCTGTATGGAAAGCCAGACATAGTCGCCGAAATAAAGGCGAACCGAATAAGATGGATTGGTCATGTGGAGAGGATGAGCGGAGATCGGGCCGTGAAGAGGGTACACCAAGGAAAGCCGGGAGGTCGCCGACTGAGGGGAAGGCCGAGGAAGAGATGGCTGGACGACGTCGAGGACGACCTCCGGGGAGCAGGAGCGGGAAGATGGAGGACCAGAGCACTAACTACTTTTCCAAAAAATAACGAAATATACTCCCTTGAAAAATTGTATTATTCAAAAATAAAAGTTGAACCTCCGAAGCCTCGAAGAACAATCATACAATGTATGAAGTGTCAAGATTACGGACACTCAAAAAATTATTGCTATCGCTCCCCTCGATGTGTAAAATGTGATCAATTCCATTCATCTGAAGCATGTACGAAGCCAGTAGATGCCCCACCGATGTGCGTAAATTGTAAAGGACCACATACGGCAAACTATAAAGGATGTCCTATGTACAAAAAGCTCCAACAAGACCCAAGAAATGTCCAACCAATTAAAAAAACTATGATCTCGCAACCGTGTCAACCAGAGGTCATCCAGACTATTCCACGCAGCAACCAGGATCCTTCACCACTATATAAAACATATGCTAATGCTACATCTGGCTCTGACCCAACAATGGTTACGTTGATGGAAAAAATTGACTCACTACTATCTCTACTACAACCTCTTGTTCAAACCTTACTTCAAGTTTTGCCCTCACTCATTGCAAATAAACCGTGAACTCATACGCAAATGCTTCTCTCAATGTCTGCACTTGGAACTCACAGGGCCTTAATAACAAATGTCACGACTTGGAACTGTTTCTAAAAATGTACAATATAGATATAATTCTCATAACAGAAACTAAGCTATCTTCCAACATTAATGTTCACATACCTGGATACAAAATTTACCGCTCAGACCATCCAAGTGGGCAGCGTAAAGGTGGCTCTGCATTACTAGTAAAATCCACAATCATACATGATGAACTTCCCATTATTCAAGAGGAGAAATTCCAGGTAACCCGTATTAGCATGCCATGTACAAATGGACAAACCCAAATTGGGTCTTTCTACTCTGCCCCTGAAAACAGATTGTCCCAATCGGATTTTTGGAAAATCATGATCGAGATGAAGTCCGACTTCTTGTTGGGTGGAGACTTAAACTCCAAACACCCCAGATGGGGATCCCGAACAGCCAATCCTAGGGGAAAAGTTCTTCACGATACCACAGTTGCATTACAGCTGGAAATTATGCACCCTAACGAACCCACGTACTATCCTCACAACACAACCCACTCTCCAGATATATTGGATTTTTACCTGGGAAAAAATATCCAGTCATATTGCACTACTCCAGTAGTGCTAAAAGAAATGCATTCAGACCATTTTCCAGTTCTGATTACTCTTTGCACCAGAGGACAGCAACAGCGCGCTCCGGGGCTTATCAATTACCCAATTGACTGGCAACTGTATACAAACATAGTAGAAGAAAAGGCTGAACTTCACGTCCCCCTCAAAACCCCAGCGGATATTGACGCAGCAGTCGCCTCTCTCACCAATCTAATCAAAGTGGCAGCGATTGAAGCATCTTCCCCTATTAGAACTATCAAAACACGTGCATTTACTCCTTCACCTCACATACAGTCATTGTTATCTGCTAAACGATCAACCCGCAAGCAGTGGCTAAGAACAAAACACCCTTTTGACAAGAGGCAGTTCAACAAAGCAACCAAGGAGCTTACACTGGCACTGAATGATGAACATTCTGCAGCGGATCACAACTCAATCAGAGCACTAGATACCAAAGACTGCTCCCTGTGGAAAAAAACCAAAATGGTAACAAAAGAGCCTACATTGATCCCGCCCTTGAAAGTTGGCCCTGATTGGTATGCTACCTCCCAAGAAAAATCGAATCTGTTTGCTAATATTCTCACCCAACAGTTTTCACCTCACCCGGATGCAAACCCTAGTTTCTCCCTTCATGTCCAGGAACAGTTGCAGTCACCCCTTATCCTACACCCATTCAAAGATTATTTCACACCAGGACAAGTTAGAAATGCTATTAAGCGCTCCCCAACAAAGAAGGCGCCGGGGTATGATCTCATCACTCAACCTCTCCTATCTGCCTTACCACGTAAAGGTATTGTCCTGTTAACCCAAATATTCAACGCTATTTTGAGAACCACACATTTCCCCAACAAGTGGAAACATGCCTGTGTGATAATGGTGAAGAAACCAGATAAGGACGCCAACAATCCTGCTAGCTACAGACCCATAAGTCTCCTTCCATTGTTCTCAAAAATCCTCGAACGATTATTGCTCCCCAAAATACTTCCGTTCCTCTCTTCGCTTCTTCCCGACACGCAACTGGGTTTCAGGCAACTCCACTCCTGTCCACAGCAACTCCACCGAGTTGTTGAAGAAATTCTGACCACCTATGAGGACAAAAAAGTCTGCCTCGGTATTTTTTTGGATACGGAAAAGGCCTTTGATAAAGTTTGGCACCCAGGATTACTCTACAAGGTGAAACCATATCTCCCTGACACCTACTATCGGCTGATCTTGTCTTACCTCTCGCAACGTACGTTTTCCGTGAGATGTGGCAGCGCAGTGTCTCCTTCAAAGGCAATAACGGCAGGGGTTCCTCAAGGCAGTGTCCTGGGGCCTTTTCTATACCTCCTATATGCAAGTGACTTTCCGGCGCCATTAGGGGTCACTATAGCCCAGTTTGCGGATGATATTGCTGCTCTCTGCAGTTCTCACACGTGTCAAGAGGCAGAAAATAATATGCAGTTATTCCTCGATGAGGTAGGTCCGTGGTGTAACAAATGGAGAATATCCATGAATTCCACCAAGTCTACACTCGTCACCTTCACTTATCTCAAAAATATAAGATCTCCTCAAGTCAAACTGAATAGCATCCAAATTCCAACCTCAGATCGAGTGAGATACCTGGGACTCATTCTAGATTCGAAGCTAACCTGGGCGCACCATATACAAGGTTTGGTTAAGAGATGTCGAAGCAGAATTCACCAACTAATGTTCCTCATGAGAGTCCAATCTCCTCTGCCACTTCACTCTAAACGGTTTCTGTACACTATGTTGATTCGCCCAATATGGCAGTATGCTTGCGGGATATGGGGTTCAGCAGCGAAGACTCATGTACAGAAAGTGCAAACAATACAAAATAGAGTACTGAGAATAATGACCGGAGCTCCATGGTTTGTACGAAACTCGGCGCTGCACACTGATATGGATATACCCATCGTCTCCGAAATCATCAAAGAAACCTATAAACGCCTCAATACTTCCATGCTCAACCACCCAAATGCCTTGATTCGCGAAATCGCTGAACGTCCGCCACCATTACCACCTGAAAGGAGGCTCAAGAAAAAACGACCCCAAGATCTGATAATCAATCCAGAATAGTTCAACGCGAAATGCTAAATAGTTATTTTATCGTTACCCTACAACAAGTGATCACAGAATGTTATTAAATTATTATATTACTGTTAAATTATTACATTAAGTGTTTATATAATCTACTGTTCGATTGTTATTAGTATTAATATCTAGTTGTAGGACGATCGCTGGATCGAACCTAACCTCAAGTTCCATGCGAATTAAGGCTACGTCTTACTATATACTTTGTGAAACTAACAGTAATATCCCACGGATAATAAAGTTGTCTATATTAAAAAAAAAAAAAAAAAAAAAAAAAAAGGATCGAGCCGATTGGCGGACTGTTGTTGAGGCGGCCAGGGCCCTACATGGGCTGTAGCGCCAGGGAGTAAGTAAGTAAGTAAGATCAAATGAAACCTTTTCTAGCCCAAACGAATCCATATCCAGGCCATGTAAAACCTTCCCAAGACCAAATTGATCTTTTCCACACCAAACAAATCCTTCTCTGGACCAAGTGAAACCTTTTCAAACCAAAGTAATGAAACCGTCTCAAGTTCAAATACAATTCTTTTCAGACCAAACATAGTCTTCTCCAGACAATGTAAAACCTTCTCCAGACTAGAAAAAGCTCTTTCAAGACCAAAAAAAATCTTTCTCAAAACCAAATGAAACCACTCGAAACGAATCGGGTGTTCTCTAGACCAAGTCCTTCTTCAGACCAAGAAACCTTTTTCAGACCAAACAAATCTTTATCTAGGCCGTGTGAAACCTCCCCAAGACCAAATGAATCTGTTCCACACCAAACAAATCCTTCTCAAGACCAAGTGAACCCTTTTTCAGACCAAACAAATCCTTCCCAAGACCAAGTGAACCCTTTTTCAAACCAAACAAATGCTTCTTAAGACCACGTGGACCCTTTTCCAGACCAAATAAGACCATTCCAAGACCAAATGTAACCTTAGAATGTCGATGATATTGTTTGTTTTTTATTTATAATAATACTAAAAAAATCCATGTCTAAATACTTAACATAAACAAATCCTAAAACGTTTCATTTGATTTAGAAATGCTATAATTATTGCATTGCCGGGTGGTGTCCCATAAGAGCCAAATGCACCTGCCTTATTTAATACTTGTTGGAACAGACTTTTCTCCTTTGTACTACATCAATACATATTAGTAAGTATTGTAATTACATTTTATAGTTCACGTTCTCAATATTACGATTTGAAGGTTAGCTTCCTACAGTGTATAATTTCAATGAGCTAATGAAGCGTTCCTTTTCATTGAATCTATTCATTCTATCTCCCCCACCTTGACCCCGGCTTAAATTTGGTCACGGGAGTCATCGGGACAAAGTTGATGTCGTAGTAGTCGACGACCAGGGTGTCAGTGTCATCTAGGCATTGTCTCTTCGTCGACCGTGCTTCACGCTTCCGTGGGCTCGACCTCGTGGCCGCGTTTGTGTTGATGTTTCAGCGAAATCCTCTCTCATCAGGTAAGTGAGTTTTTGTTTTTTTTTTTTGTTTACATGCTCATAACATTGAAGATTGTATTCAATCTATCGGATTCGGTTCTCGAAAGGGTCGGATTTCAATGAGTGTAGGGTTACGGAAAACGGACGCGGACTCGAGTTATTTATTTTCGAGTGGAGCTTCGTTGGGTGAGCGTCGCGACGAGAATCAATCCAATAAACATTCAGCATCGACCCATACTTCCGCTAAACTACCTTATTGAGTGCGGTTAAACGAAACAATTCAAATGAGCTTTCATATTATGAAAGGCTGATGATGATTATAATGTCTGTTCGATTGCGGTTTCCTCATATCCGGTGGATTTGATGTACACCCCAGCTGCGTGAATTCGGAAATGAATTTTCCTCTTTTTTTTTGGAAACTCGTTACAAGAGCTCAGCATCTCTTTTTAAACGAGGAAAAACGCGTTCTGACCGATCAAGCTCCATCGTTTTGTCTTCGGTCGAATATTTTTAAACGAATCTTGCCAGGACTCGTTTACGATCCAAGTTCTCACGAACAACGTTTAGATGAAACCAATTTGTGGTTTCCGCTCACCGGTCGTTTTGTAGAGTCGTGAAAATTTTTTTTCGAAAAAAGTGCTGAAAGAAAGGGTATTTAGTTGGGCATGGAGAAGCGCTTGGTCAATATTATTCAATAACGACATATTATTTCAGAGTCAGCGTTGTTAGGTTGCGTTGATAACTTCTGTCGGTATTTAGATAAACCAAATAAGATTCGAAGGAAATGTCTGACGTTGGAACTTGAATAGAAGCCGCCCCGATATTCTCGTTCGTAAACCATTCATTCATAAATAATGTCAGCTCAGATTTCGACTATTGATTTTCGCGATTATTCCTCTAACCCTTAAGAAAGACGAAAGCTAAATACGAGCAACCACGAAATACCTCTCAGTACCGAGGGGACTGAGCGAGAAAAGAGTCGTAATGAAGATATGAAAGCCGAGGCGCGTAACAATATATCTTTTGTCTCTTTTTCGTGGTAACAAAAGAATCCGGGCGTCTAAGGACTTCTGTCCTGCGAAATGAAACCCTTAAAAAATTGTAGATGAGAGCTCCCATCACTCCTCCATGAGAGGTAAATGGGCTCGCAATGGATGGTCGGCTCTCATCGTGTGGTCGTTATTCATTCTAAGCTACTCGGTAAATCCACTTCAGATACGACCTCTAAGGTACAATATCGTAACAACTGAAAAAGATATCCCACACTCCTAGATCGCCAAAAATCTCAAAAATGCTGAAAAGAATTTTTTGTCACTTGCAGAATTTTTAGGGAATTTGTGGCAGAAAGAAGGCTATAAGGTTATGTTATCAGAGTGGGGGATACTGAAATCTACCAGTAGGTAGATGGCCACCATCAATGTACGAGGCCCTTGAGAGGCTTTCCTGTTTACAAAGACGAAAGCTCTGGATGACTAGGGGTAGCCGACCTAGTTTACTAAGGGACGGTGGAACAATGTCGGCAATTTTGATGAAAATCTTTGGAGGAAGGCGAGGTATTCGGGGAAGCCAGAGCGGAATAACCCTAGTTTTGTGAGGATACTCCCGGGCGAAACAAAACCCTTCTGTCGAGACGATGATTGTTTCCTCTGTGGTGATAAAGCAAACAGAGCATCCGCAAATCAAAGAGACTTTGTTCACGTTTCAAAGTACGAGTATAATAACGCCGATTGAGAGAAGACAGTTTTTCGAGTTGAGGAGCGCTCTTTCGGACTCAACGCGCAATATTAGAAGATGGAAAATTTTGTCAGTCTTCCTTGATGCCTCAATATGCTTTTTAGATCATGAATAATCATACCGGAAATTCCGTGCTTGCTTGTTTCCAAATCAAGGGTGTGTTTTTCAACCAACAATTTTTTCTTTTCAACTTGAGGATATTATCCATTGCTGGGAAGAGTCTGAGGATCCCATTAAAGTGTATTTTCCCCTCCTCTCGGCTCATTTTCCCGCTTCTCAACTAATGGATGTTTTAAGCCCGTGAAGCTTTCAAAACATGAGAGGAAAGTCCCGAAAAAAAAGTTAATGACTCGTTCGTGGAACGCGTTAGATCACCTACCGCGCAAATTCCAAAAAGTGAGACCGCTAGAGAAATATTGTGAGCCGAGAGGCACTTAATCATGGATAAAACAAACTTGTATGAGAGTAAGTTTGACATTCGTTCAAGTAGGAGGTATAATTGATGGATTGCTTTGGAGATGTTGTGTTACACGTGACGCTTGATGAATGGTTAAGAGATAACACAGTTTCGAAATAAAGGACCACCACACCAACTTAGGAGGCTCGGTAATTGATTATGGACTTTTATATTTTCCAACTGCTCGTTTTATAGGATACTTTAAACGAAATTTGTAACGAAAAGTGCGATAACAACCACATGATGTCGTACCGAAAGCTATACATTTAGCCCGAAGAAGCGTCCTGCTTCCCAGGATTCATTATAATAAATTAATTGTTAGGTAGAAAACGAAAAGTCGCTTTCACTGTGGAATCACGGAACATATAATTAACACCTTGGTGAGCTAATTTTCTTACAATGAAGCCTTTGCGAGAATCGGCCTATTCACTTCATTCATTTGCGGTTTAATCCGTGGGAAAACTCGCCCATTAGGACAGTTTTAGCTGGGATAAAGCTGCCTTGTTAATCAGTGATGGTTTGAAAGTGCGTACAATGAAGAGCCTTTTGTTGCGGGCGGAAATGGAAAGTTGTTAAGGCATATTCAGAGAAGAGAAGGTTTTGTGAAACAAGTACGTTTATGAGAACTTATTGGGCTCGTTGCTCGAGTAACGTGATCACATAGTGAAGAAAATGAGAAAGCTCCGTCAAATCAGGCAAATTAGGGGAATTTCACCGGCCACACCATTCTACGAAATTTGACACAACCCTTCTAAGCTATCTAACGAATGGTTTAGCAGTGAAATGTACACAGTACGATACAGACAGCAGCCCTTCATTTGGTCTTTATGGCTAATGAAATGAAGATCACCCGGATTTCGTCCATCAGGGACTCAACTATTCTATTTACATCAATGTAATTTGATTACCGAAGAAGAAATCTCTACTACGAGTCTTTCTACTGAGGTGGTAGGATGCAAAATTATTGAAAAGTTAACAAAAAACAAGTTTTAGGCGCTCCTAAATTGAGGCAAGGAAATTCCAACAAATCATTTTTTTGTACTAGGAAAATTGTATTCTTAATCGTTGGTACTTGACATGACTGATTGATGATAAATAATCTTACGACCACAAAAGGCTTTTGAAGTTAATCAGAAATATCCGGAATTTCGCTCATCTCAGACCCTTTTTTTTTTTTGGCCATTTGTGCCTACTTTATTTGCAAATTGCTATTGTACTACTTCAGTTCTTTAGGAATGGGTTTTCAAGCCGTTTGTGATCTACCTTCATGCACAGTTGGCAAATGAAAATCTACAATTTCAGTATATAATTGACATTCTCTCCTTTTTCCTGTCGACAGAATGGGGTGGAAAAGGCGTACGGAGGAACTCGGGTGTTCTCATTACATTACCACCTAATGAGCTCCTTCCTAAAGTGGTTTCAAGCTTCGGGAAGGGAAGTTAGGGCTGAAAGCATTACAGCGAGGACTCGGCAATCGAGTCGAAGTCAGTCCCACGCTTCTGATGTGGGTAAAAGGCATATTAACTAACACGGAGGACCACATTTCCTCGTCGATAAAATCCCAGAGAAAATCTAGGACAGAAGAAGAAGTTGTTATAAGACGTTTTGTATAGCTTTTTTTCTACATCGAAGGTGGCGCGTTGAGATAAAATGATTTCTTACTCCGAGTCTTGTGATGTCAACATGGTGAATACACGAATGTTATAAAGGATAATGTCATTCTTGGAAGGCCAAAACTCCCTGGTTGGTCCCCCGACTAGTCTCTCTCGCCTAGTTTCGGCTTTTCAAAAACCAAACACAACTCGTTCATCCTGCGAAAATTCCTTATAACTTCAGGACCCCTCTTCAATAACTATTAGGAGCCACCTGTACCTTCGAAAATATTAACATGGAAGAAGGGGAGAATACTTGTACAGGGTAGCGACCTTAAAATATGGACCCTTGATCCTACTTTCCTGTTGGCAACACTGACATCATGGCTGGGAGCGTGTCGTCAGAAGGCGCCTTTCGTCTGAATTGGGGAGGGGAGATGGGAATAGCTCCATTTTTGATTTTTGTCATCCCTTAAGTATTATTTTTGACCCTGCTCTTCTTGTTGAGCTTCTTGTACATAGGATTATTATGTTTCCCTGTAGGACCGACGGTGTTCCCTTGCTATTTACGTGGGCCATGGGGGAAAGAGATTCGGGCACCTGACAAATGCACCAAAGGCGTGCTCTCTATTACGAGAGAAGGTAACAGATAGGCTCGATAAATTCGTAAGCTTTAGGTTGGCGTGAAATATTATTAAGTATTTCCTCCATCTCCCCACGTTATGAAGCTGCTCAATGCATTCAGGTACGTAGTTTTACTCAATAATTCCATGTGCTATCTACACATTGGAGTGGTTGAATAAAAATTATAGGTTTTTACCAAACTACTTAAATTATGCAATACTTAATAAATGCAGCCTTCAGGCTCATCAAATAAAGTGGTGGCCAATTAATTCTCTGCGATTTTATTCTTGTCTTTGCAAGTATTTTGCTGAGTAAACACCCAATCTGAGCAGCTTTTCGTTTAGTAATGCAATTAATTTCCTGCGCGATCATTTATTTTAGCCGGGAAACCTTCTTTCGGCGGTGAAAAACAAAGGATAATTTCCCCGGCTCTCGTCTAATTGAGGCTTTTGTAAATGCGGGATTTTCAAATGGAACGTTTTGAACCATTTCACCGCAGAATTTTTCCTTTTTTTTCCCGCAGAAATTTCCCCACATCTTCCTTAGAGCGTTCGTCAATGCCGGAGACTTTTAAAAAAACTTTTAACCTTTGGAGGCTTTATTGCTGTGATGATTGCTGATGTGATTTGTTATTGTATGTACACGTGACGCTATTAAACAGCCCACAGGGAAGCAGGATGATCTCAATGGCATAGGGAGGTTCAGGGGGTGGTTTTCACCTGTTGGGGCGGCAACATCCGTGTGGGATGACTTACCGGTAGGGAGAAGGGTGTTATGCGCGTCAGTGGGGTTTTAGTTCAGCTCACCCACTTATAATTACAAGAATAATTACTAGGAATCATATTAGTACTTAGTATGTTCATTAGGTCCCAAAGTATGATGGAGATCAAAATGACGAAACTTTTGCTTGATATCTTTGCTTAGTTTCATTGAGATATGAAATCAATGGGTTTTAGTTTATTGTTATCTGAATAATAACCCCATGTTCCAACGCTTAAGGTTAATTTGCACGAAATCGTGTTATCTTGTATTAAGAAGTATCAAAATTTTGCAGTAAAAACCTTTCAAAAATCTGAAACTTGTGACTAAAATAATCATAATCAACACACAATCATAATGTGTATTTTGTAATTGGGTAGTAAATACAAATTTTAAAAAAAATGCTTTTCAACATTAGCAACCATCAATGCTCACACGGACGTTAGTGCTTTGAATGTCGAAAAAAATGTTCAGCATTTTTGTTTTTGTTTTAACGTCATGAGTTCATGGACCTTAAAACTCGTTATCTTCAAAGGCTCGTGATAAAGTGAGCTGAACCAAACGATCCCCTCCCACCGGTATTTCCGAGTGAGAATCGCGTACTTTTCATTTAAACCTTCGCGCGAGTTTGGTTCGGCCGAGGTTGAAGATTTGTGGAGTCAAATTACATCCTGGCTGGGTCTTGGGGGGGACCTTGACTTGATGTTCCGAAAAGGCAAACTTCGTATATTCAACTTATAAGGCTCAACTTTCTCGGGCTATCTCAACCTAAATGAAATTTCAACTCGTAATGTAGAGGAATGGCGGTCATGACGACGGGAAATTCGGGAATTTCCAAGAAATGAGATTCTCTCTGGATTTATGAACTTTTGCAATCGGGTCGTACCTTTACTTACAGGAATAACTCACATATACACGTACCTCCAAAAATATGCAATTTGATGCGAGTTTTGTCAATGCAACCTAATTTTCATTGTTGGTGCGGACAAGCGTATTGAAAAATTCTTGCCACGAGATGGATTTGCGGCAGCATTCAGTTCTCTGAAAGAGTATCCAACGCAAACCCTTGGAAATTAATTTTGACGTTGAATTTATTTGACTTTCCCCCTAAAAAAAAAGTAAACTTCTGTTTCTAACGGCGGTGAAAACTCCTTCTCACGATGGCGTTCCTAACGCTGGCTGAAAACTGAGGTAGCAAGTCACAAAAGAGTTTAAATTCTACCAACTTCTACGCAATAAATACTTTTTAAAAAGCGGTTTCGCAGAAGATAAATTGGAAAGCGGAGCGGGACGGAGACAATTTTCGAGTAGGGAACGAGTCAGAATCTCGGACGGCTGCCAAGTTTTTCGGAACAATCTTGGCCTCAACACACGATCTCACCTAAACAGTTGGCGGGGATGTGTTTGCAATTGTGCGAAGGTAAATTTAATTATTGGCTGAACGCGATGTTGGTAGTTTCGGTTTATAAAGCCTCTAATCAATTTGTTTCTCCTGAAGTAAATGTAAGGGCTGTGGAATGTTCAACGGATGCAGGGTAAGGGTATAAATGGGCCATAGGAAATTTATTTCAAGATTTTTTGGGAATCTAGGAATGTAGGGTAGGGTTTTCCACTGAATTTTGAGATCTTTATCAATTCTGATGAGCCCTAGTTTGATTCATTCGTGATGTTTGTTGGTCAGTACTGGCACTACAAAAGACCAGTGTGGCCGACCACATTCCCTACATGGAAGAATCCAATCGTGTAATTTTATTTTCATCTCTCGGCCTTCATTTTATCTCTCATTTAAACGATGAAAGGGCGACAAGTCTGATGAGTTTTACTAACTTATTTCTGTACTCTGCTCATGTTCTCTGTGAAAGAATTCGAGACAGGTTTGACCTGTCGCGATAAGGTGACTTGGTGAGTTGAACTGAGTTGGCGGCCAAGTACCTGTCAGTTTCCTGCCAAACAGTTTCCACTTTTCGGCTTTTCGCTCTCACTTTGATGAAGAGAAGAAAACACAAACTTTGGTTGTGTTTATTCAAGAGCCCATTACCTAAGATAAGTTATAACATAAACTCTCTTCTCCTTTTGTTCATGACTGCGGCTTGTATCGCTTCTCTTTGTTGACAGGAATTACAAATAAGATCATATTGATAATTAGAATGATTTCTATTGCTGGCTGGCCGGTCGACCGCTGCGTACCGAATACCTCGACCTCCGTACCCTGCCTTCGTTTGCGGCTACTCGTCAAAAACCCATCTCAGTCAGCTCAGCGACCGCAATTCAATGGAATGTGGAACCCCACACGTTTAGGAACAGGGAGCTGATATCATCCCATCCCCTCTGATGCCACAGTCGCCAAACAAGACCTGAGTTAAACCAATTGCCTAAATAGTTGGCCCACGACCGGCCGGACTAAATAATTTTTGGCAGGTTCTAATCGTTGGACCACAATCAGAGTTTAATGAGCTAGTGACGGGACTTCACCCCCAAGAAGTCCAAACACGACCTATCTAAGTCAAACCAATTGCATAAATCCCCCCTTCCTCCTCAAAACTGCTCACCTTGATCAAAACATTAGGATGGGGAGGGGGAGACTCTATTATTGACCACATGGTTGAGGAAAGGGAATAGGTGGGAAGGATTACTTAAACTTACACCCTTGCTCCTGCTGTTATGTTGGCAACACTGATTATCATGGGGGCCGTGACAGGGGCTGGTATATGCTCTTATCAGTCAGCTGATGATAGGCAGAACTCAATTTCTCCCTGCTCCTAGGTTCCCCAAAACCTCATATGCTGATATTTGAAATATCTATAATTTCCTAAAACCTCACTCAGTTTGCAGTTTTTGTAAACCTTGAAATATGTATGCCTACAAACTAAAAGAGGATACCTACTTGAGAAAGAAATTGATTATTTCATTATATTGTTTGTATTATTGTTGATACCTATTTTATTCTGTATACACAAACAAAACAACATACCAAACTTCACTCCATTTCAAGATAAGGATCTCACTTTTAACCGAATTCATGGACAATGGATGGAATTCTAATAATTAACTTATCACATCACTTTTGAGTCACTTCTATCTCCAGATCATCCGAGTGGCTCTCGTGAGCTGGTGACTAAGTATCTATACGTTATAGACTAAAAAACACCTCCCTCCTAACAGACCGGTCCCTTCTCATTTTCTCAATACTAGTTATAGCAGCATAGTACAAGTTCAAGGTGCTTAGGGGCGAAAATATTATCCCCCTGACTCCGTCGGGATCGCCAATAAGGCCAAGTTGCATTAATCATTTGCGATACGAAGGTGAGAAGACGTCGAGAAAAGTTTTGTCGGGCGACGGTGGAAAACTCAACCAAACGGAAACTCCGGAGAAGAAAAACTTACCTCGTTATCTTTTTGGACTCGGACGGAGGGGAAAACTCCCAGACAAATGGGCTGGATCTTGGTTAGATCCTGAGAGATACCTGGGATCAAGGGAACGAACAGACAGAATTCCCAGACGTCAGAACTAGGCGAATCGGCGATTAGATGACAGGAATGAAAAAGACCCGCAGGCTCACTATTCACAACCTCTGCTCGAATCCTTTTGAATTTTTTTATCTATGCAGTCCTCTGGGGTGCCTTATTTATTTCTCTCGCTATTTGTTAGCCATGCTCAAATGAACTCCGTAAGACCAACGCAACCACGAATAATTGCGGCTATCGAACATAGTGGTTTATTTTAAACTCACTTTAAACAAAACAGTTTTTTCCTAATCAATAACTGTATTTCACACCCAGCGTAAAGTGGGAGGTAGGTCGTGTCGAAGGGAATGCGGGCTTCAGTCGTATGAAGGGATAAAAGTCTGCGGGTGTTAATTTTCTTTTATTGGCGAACGTGCTGGAACTTTACAATGGGTTCGTTTCTCGCACAGAACAAGTACATATCCTACTCTCTAAAAGCTCACCGGGGTTTCTAAACAGTGTGCAGAAAGCCGAATAGCTGTGTAGAGAAACAGTAGAAAAAACGCTGCAAATTCTTTCACACGGGTTGGTTATTCCTCGGACCAGGCGCATGAAGACTCATTTCTTCAACATGGGGAAAATGGGGGGAACAGTGGGTGTGGCGGGTTCCGGACCCATTCCAATCGATTCAGGGTCCAAAATTTAGTGGGAAATGATGCCTCACAATGGTAGGTAGGTACTCATTTTGACCTATATCCACCTCTGTGGGGCGCCAATTGGTCTGGGACCCATCTCAATGGATTCAGCGTCCAAGATCCTCAATATGTCGACAACCCATTTGCAAAAATACTCATTTTCCTCTCAAGCCGAGTTCATAATCATTTGTACAAATGCGCTCTATACTGAATACGCTGTAGGTACTGTTTCTGTGCCGCCTGTCCATACAAGTTCTTCGTCTTCAGGTGACAACCCACCTTAGGTTGGCCATATTTATGTATCCTCTGATCACCATTTGACCAGTGAACAGGTCACAAAGGAATAAATTATTATCATGACCACGTAAATACTCTCGTCATTATCACCAGCCCCTTTCTTCATCGTCTATCCATTTTAAAAGCAATGGACACGAAGAACATGGTAAAACGGCAACAAACGAATGAGTTCAGAAATCGAAACTTTCTGGTCTCAAACGGAGCCACGCCCCTTGCTCTCCTCTGTACAGACATTTCTGCGTCGTTCCAACTTGATGAATATGAACCAGTCGTACCTCTTTTTGCAATGAACAGGCTGAAAATGAGTTAGGAGCAACTAAATCCCAAATGGAGTCTGTTCACAATTTTAGATTTTTCGAAGCACTTAGGCCTTTTTTAGGCCTGGCAACGAACGGACATATTGGATTTGAAACCTAGCCGTGTAAAATTCCATTTGTTTGATACGAATTGTGTCAATTCAATATGAATGTTCAACGTTTGGGAGACCCATAGGCGAGCGGTGCCGCCCTCGTTCCAAAGTTTGGTAAAAGGAAAAGTTCATCGCATTCTCTTGTATTTGCCGATAAAAGAAATTATTTCTGAGTCTCTTTTAAAAGTACATTCCCTTCCAGTCGAACTCTGAGCATGTATTTATCTTCCAGAAGTTGCCCTCAGTTCGTTTATTTTAACCAGTCTTGGCAGAGTGTATTTGCTAAGAGATATTTTCGATTCATTCGTCTTCCCGATTCAACGATATCCTTATCTCACGGTCTTCATGTTCATTTTCCTATTCATTCATCTTTTCCCTTCTAGTTTTACCCGAGTAATTTTGTCCGTGTGCGGGTCGAATTCAGCTCCTGAATGAAAGAAGATACTTTTCGGTGACTTCTCGCTAGCCGATCTTGGAACAGGGTGGGTTGTCTGACTCCTATTCGCCTTTTACGTACCCACTCTCGTCACATTCTTGTTCTTTCCTTCCCATTTGACGTCATCACAAAGATTGTTTCTGGAATCTTGTGCGTATCCGCTGTTGAGAATATCTCGTTTCTAAATATGATTTATTAATTGAAATTCCTAATATAACACGATGGTCCGTTCGTGGTAAGGTTGTACGGTTATCTCAAATAATTTTATTAATTATAAATTGTGTTGTAGTGGGATCGTATTTTCCGAGTACAGATGCGGTACTCTAGAGAATCATTTGTTCGCTTAGTCGGGCAATCTCTTTTAATGGCTTGACCATGCGTTAAGGGAATAATGTGCCCGAGCAAGGCCTAATTGCTTGAAAGGCTCGGAGAAAAGTCTTTAGTTTCCCCTTAGGTGTTTCTTTGTTTTTGTGCAGATTCGATTCTGCTCGGCCTGCCTCGGGCCTTGAAAAAAGGGAACTGTATGAACTTTCTACCGGATATGAAGGAAAAAGAGACGAAGCAACTCATAATCTCCGGCGGTTTAAACGCTCTCGGCCCTCTCGTATCCTCTAAACGCGAGCTGAATACACATTCTAACCCAAGGGTTAGCCTAAGTTTGTAACTCCTGAATGTGAATCTCCTTCCCAGCGTAATATGGCTATCCCCTGTAGCGCTGCTTCCAGCTAGGGGTTGGACGATGTACGTGTTAAGTGCAGTCAACCGCGTTTATTGCCCGTCAGCTCGGGCACCTATAATGACCCTCCCTTTCCTCACGTGGTGCTCTGAAAGTGGATCCTGTTTCTAAATCTGGCCCTCAGTTTGATGAGGTGCGAATCTGGTAGACGTGAGGGAACTGTCGGCTTGCTTGCGAAGGTTTGTGTGTTCTTCATATCGCGTTATGAAGAGCACACAAACGATCAATTTGAGGCCCCTAAGCCGACAGGCACTGGAAAACTGACGCGGGATCATGAATTGTGGTTCATCAGGAATGGTGGGTCAAATGAGCTTGTTAATTCGATTTACGTTGCACGCACTGAAGCTAACAATTTCTCATGGAATTCTATCTTCCATACAACAGAGTAACGATTAACAATTTCTCAAAGGTGAAAGAAAACGATATTATCACATATAATTTGCGTTATAGAGCTTCCTCTTCAAGTTCGATTCATTCTCTGTTCGTCTATTTTGTCCGCATAACCTCATCAGAGCCATGCTTTCCACAGTTTCGAACGGGTGTAAATACGATTTCTAGGAGCTAACGTGGTTTTGTCAATCAGTTTTATCCTGATTTTCTTGAGTTTCGGGCAGCGTCAAGGCGTTTCCGCCTGCATTTTATTGTTTTCTTTCGATTCAAAACGAGAAATAACTGAAAATTCCCACATGAATCCATACTGAAATAGTGAAGGAAAATTTATCGCCCGTGGAAGTAATCATGCCAGAGGGATTGGCCCCGAAATTTGACAGTTTACGTTAAATGATTTTAGATTTTAATAACCCAAGTGTCCATTCATTGTACGCCATCGGCTGTCCGCAGTCGGCTGTGAATTGAAAAAAATAAATAAATAAATAAAAAATAAAATTTAAAAAAAAAAAAAAAAAAACGAAATTATGGTTTTAGGTTTTTTTTTGGTTTTTGTTGTTTTTCAAAACTTATCAACCCGTTTGAACGGGGGAGGGTATGGGTAAAAATTTATTTTTTGAAACTCAATTTGTGGGACTTTTCGGGTACTAGGCATGCGGGTAATCATTTGCCACTGATTGTTGGATGGTGACTCGATTAAAATGAGTCCCGGACACTCGACACTAACTGTTTTCCCCATATTCTTTCTCCGAGGAATAATCAACCATTGTCAAATGATTTTCAGTGTTTTGTTTTTTAAACAGCTGTGGACGTCCCCCCCCCCCTCCTAGAAGTAGGTGCTTAAAATTATGCATAGTTGGTGTGTACGACGAGATGACGACGAAGAACATTCCGCTTAGGGAACCTAGTCCTGTCTCCGAGAATATTCAGCGATGAGAAACTAAGTGATATTAGATTGATCGGGTGTAATTTCGTTTAATTTTAATATGGGTTAATTTTTGAAATGAACTCTTCGGAGCTGTCGACTGTAGTAATGAAGTGACAGGAGTTGGCTTTTCAACACCGGAGAACGCTTAGTGTCCATACATAATTCTTCGTGGATCTACCACAGGTAATTGTGACGTCACGGGAACCTTTAGCGATCTCTGTATTTGACCCAGTGACCGTTGCCGAACGAACTAGTCGCTTCTGAGCCACCGAAGAGAGATCAATGCTTTTATTAAATCCACGGCAAAAGGTTTTTTAAATTCACCTTTCAATTTCCTCATCGGATGAACATTCTGTATCATCGTCTTCATGCTGTTATGGAGGACTGATTGACGTGTTTTATTATTTTGGGGGGATTTCGAGGATCCGATGAAGTTCGATGACGCGGTAGAGACGAGGTAACTCACCAAATGTCCACATTCACCGAAATTATGGTAGACGTGGTAGACATTGATTCACCGTAAATCCATGTACGTACTCATGAATTGATGATAACGTATAAGGTTCATCATTATCACGGAAGTGTTGCACTGGTATAGTTTTTGTACTTATTTTTATCTCTACACTGTTGAGCACGGATACACTCCCTTTTTAGCAGTGTGAAGGTAGTATGTACACTTCTACGTTTCATTCAGGCTCGATGGGATTTGAAAAACAATTTTTTGAAATGGATCTTATATTTCAATAATTACGGCCACACGAATGACGAACTTTTACTCTATTCTGTATCTGAAACGAATGAAGCGTTCTGTGATGCCATTTCTTTCATAACTCATTACCTATCGGGGATTCCTATTTTGATTTGTATCAGCAAAAAGATTTACAAAAATTAATTCCAAAACAAACCGCTCTCCCACATGTTTCAAAAGGAGTAAATGCCAAATCTGAGATGTCCGTCCACCGTCTGAGCCAAAATGCCCTTTGCAAGGATCCCAAAATTTAAAAATAATGTGCACATACACTCAGTTGGGATGCTAATCTTGTGTCCCAACCCGATTTCCTCCCGATATGTGGAGTGTATTTTTTCTTGAATCGACTGTGATGGGTCCCAAAACGATTATCATAAGCGAAGGGTATGGCTAAGTGGGGAATAATTTTTCGCTGCATTTTGGACGCTGAATTGATGGTGACGGTTTCCGAACCGGTCAAAGTGGGTTCAATTGTTCCGTTCAAGAACTTTATTTTGGAAATCATCGGCAGCTCTTTTGAAGAAAAATATTCTCCTTCTTGGGCCCCAAAGATACTTTTTCCTTCACGAGCAAAATCTATCTTGAATAATTAAAAATGGCGGAATATTTTGCAGCGTTTTTCCTTTATCTTTTTGTCCTGTTTTCATACTCTTCCCAGTAGCATCAGATAAAATTCTTCTCAAAGCATCTCTCGTGGCATACAGGAATAATAATTGGTGAAGCACGAAGAGCACCAGGTGGCAGTCTTGTTTCACTATCAGCGTTACAGGCGAGAGTTTAGAAGAAAATGAGAAGCGGGGGCCGGGCGACGCTGTCATTCGAAATTAATGGTTCTATTTTGCGCGAAATGGAGAATGAAGACGTTTAACCTTCTACGGACGGACATTTCCATCCGTCTATTGGATGGCCGTGTTAGATTCAGGGTGCGACTCAACTTGTGAATGGAAATACGGTGGCAAGTGTGGAAAATAGTACATTTTGTAGGAAAATGTGAACATTCAGAGTTGTTACGATAAACGCTGTAAATTCAATTGTATGTTCAAATCTATTAGCACTCCGGAACTAGTATCTCACAGACAAACGTAACTTCCTCATTTTCTAGGAGCAGATGCTCATTATCGATCTCTTGGTTTGACACCATCTGAGACGGGGGTGATTAAAAGCACCCTTCGTTAACCTCCAACTCCAACCACCTGCTTCCTCGTTAAGAATTATGTCTTCTGCCTCCTTTCCTTCGGAAAATATTCGAGATAGTCTTGTAGCTCAGAAATAGTATTTGGTAATCTCGTAATGAACAGCTGGAAATATAGTCAGCACTAGACGTTGGGGATTTTCCTGTGGTCTCCTCATTCATTATATGTGACCCAAAAAGTACGTTATGTTGAACAGATACATTTTTCAACTCTTAGCGTATACGAGCTCTGAGAATACAACGGATAATGGGAACCCCATCTGAACTCCAAAACCAAGGCGCATCCATATTCAGCACTCTAGATGCCGTTTGATTGTTGTTGAGACGGAGATTCTACGAAGTTACGTATAAAAGCCTTCCTCGCTTACCTCGTCAGAATTATTCACCGTAATAGTACGCCCTTTGTCGAGAACAACTAATCCACAACCATTACTCAAGTTAACGCCCCCATGCTCTCATTACGAAGCGTGTAAACCCCCAGAAATACGGTTTGTTATGTGCCTGAAAATGGGTTTCCACATAGATGGTCCAGAAACCCTCAGCAGTAGCGCCCTTCTCGGGTAGTCGGGTAACTAGACAAATGGGGTGTTAAAATTAGCCCTGAGGATCCTTTTGGTTCGCTTCTTCTCGAAGCTATGGCCTCCTAAATCAACCTTCTGACGTCGTCCCAGTAGATTTAACCGAAGACCTTCAATTATATAACGCTGCCGCTCGTATAGTGACGTTTCATCTTCCCTTATTTTAACAGAGAATGACGAGGTATTCAATCAATCCACATTTCGGCGATTCTTCCAGGATTGAAGCTTATTCAAAGTTAGTTTAAAGTCGCTCCAAAGGGGAAAATCCTTTTTGATAAGGATATGTAACAACCTTCGTTCGTCGATAATTGGCGCCAATCCGTTCCTAGTAGCTCTTACTCCCACTGGAAATGCTTTGTCCTTGTAATGAAGCTTTGTGTAATTCATATTGACGCCATTAGAAACTGGCGCATTCTGCTGTTGGTAGAAGCTGAAAATGTTGAAGCTGAAGAAGTATATTATTTAACCTTTACTGTGGCTTGGAAAATGATCCGTGAGGAAAATACGGCTGCAAATTATCCCAATATGAGTGTCGAGTGACCAGGACTCATTCCAGTAGGCATGTAGGTACTCATTTTGACCCATGCTTACCTACGGCGGGTACCAATCGGTCCGGGACCCATCCCAATGGTATTCGGCGTCCAGAATTTAGTGAAAAATAATACCCCACATGCTCAGTTCTCAAGAAGTCGCGAAAATCGAGTTGCAAAAAACACATATTTACCCATACCCTCCTCAAATTTGGTCCTATCGGACTGAAAAGTTTTGAGAGCCAACTCGAGCTGGGAAAGAGGTTCCGTTCAAAAAATTAAATTTAGAAATTTTTCTTCTCCCAAAAACGTGGACGCCGTATGGCGGACGGTTATCTAGTTTTTGGTTTATTATTCCTTGAATAAAATAACCTGTCTGCATGCCAGAGGTTATCCTCTCTGAAAGGCCTCTATCAGTCATTTTGTGTTTCAAGATTTCTGTTTCTATTATGCGGAAACTTGAATTGGTTAATTTTTGGGAGGAACTGAGAAATTGATAGATCACAGAAGTCGTGCGGATATTGTTCAGATGATAGCACCAAACCAAAACTAGATTATCTATAGTTGGTTCCTATCTCTGAAAGGTGACATTTATCTGTTTCTAGGTATTGACCTAGGAAATGAAAGGGAAAAATTGAGAACACTTTTTTGGTATTTCGACCTATTTTATCAACTTCCTGTAAATTTGGGAACATCGGTCACCTGCTTGGGTGAAAAGAGTCAAGATGTTCCCATCTCGCAGTCCTTGCAGCTTCCTACAACAGGGCGCTATATAATCCAATCTCGTACAGTGATTGCAGGGAAGGGCGCGTCCTTCCTCGTTACGTTCCATCACAACCCTTTTCCAAGCGTGTTCCCCTTTTCACAGTCTTCTTTTTATTTCGTACCGCTCTCACCAGAATACCGCCATTCACGAGGCCCAAACGTTTGGAAACTTTGAGATAAAAATTGTCACGCGTGACTTTTGGAGGCAAACGAAGTGTACGGAATCAAGACGTCGTCCGTACCATACACCATACACTGTCAAAAACAATACGAACGTGGACATCATCGCTCATTTGCCGGTGGATCATGTCAATTCTAAGGGTGAGGTGACGAAGGAACACGAATTTGCACGGTTTTACCTGAACGATATGGTGGTAAATGGGTAAATGTGTAACAGTTTCATCTTTCTCTTGATTCATGTGTCGAAATGTTCAAATTATCTGAGTCCGAGAGTCCTAATTCTCTCTCTCTCTTTCTAAGGAAAAAAAAAAAAAAATTATGGGTTTAATCATGTTACGTACTGAGTTTTATATGAGTTTCCTCGATCAGATTCAAAGAGGGAAACAGTAGAATTCCATGCGTTTTTCATGTACACCACTTAAGTTATTCAAAAAACACGTCTCCCATTCAACCCTGCACATGATTTACCTTGGAACATAACTGAATAGGGTATCGATATCAATCCTCTTCATTATTTATTTTCAAGAGAGGTTTACGATCCCGTAGATACACAAGCCTAAGGTATACCTCCGCTCTTCTGGCAAACAGATGGTATCCATGGGTCCTCAAGGGTTTATTTCCAAATGCGTTTCGTCTCTTGAGTACACATTCAGCTCCCCAATACACGTCTTCCCCTTGTTTGGGCAATCAAACCGGAATAAGCTTTCCAATCTCCGAACATTTTCCCGTCTATAAACCGAAATTTATCAGCATCTAGAGATTTCCCGGGGAATTTTCTTCATCTCAAGATAGGAGTTGAAACAAGGAGTTGTACGATCGAGAATAATTCATGATATATAATAATCCGAGGTAGAATGGTTTATTGACTCGTCAATTATTTAACAAAAGAGACGACGCAGAAAGTAAAGGCTCACATTGAATCACCTACTATACTTTTGCCAAGGACTTCATCCTTCTCAGAGAAGATCCTTTTTGTTTTCGAAACGTCGACAACCCTTCAGGACGACCTTGTGCGAACGCCACGCCATTTTACAATCCAAACTGGTCCATTCCCAATTCACTCCTTGTGATGCGAATAATTTATTGTCGAGGAGCGAATTTCATGAAAATCGACCGAGCATTATTCACCGCTGCTCGAACGGCGACGAAGTGAAGATGCGACTACACAATCGGACGGAGACTGATAAAAGTTGCGCATAAATTAGAACGCCGGCTCTCGGGGAAACGTGAAATAATTAACATGCAAATGTTAATCGGGGCGGAATGTAGATTCCCTAGTTTTTGTCCTCGGTTTACTGGAAAAAAAGTGAAGGGTAATAAACGAGTTGGAGTCAATGTTATTCCTCCCGGAATCCAATTTTCCTCGACGGTTTTTAGATAACGATATTACGTAGGCCTGTTAGGGTGTATATTTTAAAATATTCGCACTTATCATTCATTCAAGCGAGGGTGTAAAAAATGGGTCAGATTAAAGAAATTGGTACTAAATTTTATTATTAATTATTATTTATTAGATTTTTTACAAGTTGATGCCTCATGAAGGACAATCCAGAGGGAAAATTTGAATGTTCAATGGGATTTATCCATTTCACCCTTTTCTCTCGGTTTGGGAGCGCAATTTTATGGTTTTTGTAAAATTTATTGAATTTATATTATGTGATAAATCATATTAATAAATTCTAGGTGAGCCAATAAAATATCAACCCCTTGTTCCCCGAATTGAGGATTGTTAAGGCTGGTTCATGCTTATCTGTTCTGAAGGATTCAGAAACCTCCATACAGAGAGGAGCCAGTCAGAATCGACAGTATACTGTTTCCTCAGTTTCTGATCAGACAGTGTTTATTCATGAACGCACTTGAACGTACGGATGTCATTGGCCGTTCCGCCATCTTTTTCTCGTTCTTTGCCTCAGAACTGTGGATTGTCGACGAAGAAGAGGGAAGAGGCCGGTGATAGTGATGGGAGGTTTTACGTTGACGTAATTATTTATTTTTTATGTGATTGGAGTATTTTCAGGCTGTGCAATGCCAATGTTACTGTTTGAAGTATAAACATTATATTAAAAAAATAGAGGATTATTCACCAGAATATCGAGTTATTTAATGGCATTTTACACGCCTAAAATGGTGTTTTCAATAGCTGAAAATCCATCCTCTACTCTGAAGCGATGAGGTGGGGTAGAAATGTTCAACGTCGGTTAGGACCCTACAGGAAGTTCGGACATATCGGTGTGTAGAGCATACGTAACGACTAGCTCGAAACTCAAGTGTCAGCAGAGCTCCGAGCCAACGTTGGATTGATCCGATGGAATTTGTAAGCACCTGCGGAGGCTCTCGTACCGCCGATTGGAGAGCAAATTAATGAAAGCGCAAGACACGGCAGGAATATTCTGAAATGATCAGTTTGTCGATGATTTCCTCGCTCGTCGACGTCACCTGTCGCGCTTTGGAATTGACGGAGTCAAAAGGTCGTGCAAGCTCATCATTCCGCCTTCGCTGACGATGCAGCCAAGTGGCGGTGCCTGATCCTTTCTATTCATTAGCACCCCCATTGAAAATGTCTCTGAATTGCGTATAATTTGAGATACCCGTTATTGGTGTTGCAATTTAGTTACACTAAATTAGTATCATGGCTTGAAAAAGACAAACACAGTCAACTTATTTTGTTCGAAATGATCATGCAAATACCCCTTTCTGGCCCTCTCTCGATGCACAGCAATCTTTTTGGTCCTTATTTCAATCGATTCAAAGCCCTATATGGAAATGATTTACCTTCCTCTCAACCTTACACCCCAAAAACGCCAAAAATGATGCTCTACAACCCATTAAGACCCTTCTCTCTCTCACTCGGCGCAAAAGGTTTAAACTGGTGGTGAGTTAAGCATTACGACAGACCAAATTTTGATATGACATTACATATTCAACCAAGATTTTTTTTTATCTAAATGAGAAAAAGCGGTCAAATGTTGCCAATATTCTTTAGTAAACCCTGCTCTTTTAGATTTTCAAGAAATTGTATTTACGCTCATGTATACACTACGTTAGAAAGGATGCTCAAACATGGATACCCGACTTACGTTTAGGGGATGGTTCTACAATTAACTCGCGAGTTTTTTCAGAGGTTTGGATTTCGATTTATTACTCACTAAAATGCTAATAATTTATTTATTTATTCAGATTTTATAATTTTGTAAAAAAGTGCATCCAAAGTTTTCATTTCTATGACGGAAATGGCAAAATTTTCTTATTATATCCTGGTTCACTAAACTGATTCAGCCAAAGGGCCAAAGTCCCACTTTTTTACGTTTTGTAATCAACTTGGCAAAAACCTTGCTGGTTTCCTATGGCGCCTATTGTCTAAATTGGGGGATTTCCCCTAAAAAGTCGAAGTTATGTGCGAAAAATTGTACAGCAAAATCTAAATTCGTATAAGATACAACTCACCGCTGTGCAAGTGCGCTGTTTGAAATCAATTTTTCCTTGTTTATCTAAATTTCTACTGACAGAAATTTTTTTTGTTAAATGTGGTGTGGTTTGTATTTTGAAAATTTCTAAGCCAATTCAAACTGATCAGATGTTGAGGAGATGGAAAATTCAATACTCTTCGGGACGGTACAAATTTGCACATTACGGCTGCTGCGTGCTACCAACTCAAATGGAAGATTCAAATAAGGTTTTCACATGTTTTCAATCAATTCCTGAGATTCTCAACTGGCATCTTCTCTCTAAAACTTGAAAGGATAATGTTTCGGAGAAAATGAATATTTCATCGTCTATTGGACTGCGACGTTGTAATATTTAAATAATAATCAACCAACGAAGCAACGCAACGCTTGGGGCATTGTCATAATGAAAAACTTCTCAACTTCATAGAGCGAAAATTCTAATTACGAATTCTTCACAAAGTCTTGATTATTGAGATCGCTTCTTCTGGGGATATGGAAAGAAAAGAGAATGTGCCGTCGAAGTTTAACATTTTATCGAGTTTAGCTGAGATTGCTTATAAATGGGAGAGGGATCAGTACACAAATGCATATTTTTTGGTTATTGGAAGAAATTAGCGGGAGATTAACAGTTTTCATGGAGAGCTTTCCTCATAAAAATAAATTACCCGGATTGCAGCCCCATTGAAAAACGTTGTAAATTCTTACACACGGGTTGGTTATTCCTTGGACCAGGCGCTTGGAGACTCATTTTTTCAACATGGGGAAAATGGGGGAAACAGTGGGTGTGCGGGTCCCGGACTCATTCCAATCGATGATCAGCGTCTAAAAAAATGTAGTGGAAAATGGTAAATGCTAATACCAGAAATCTTAAACACACGCTCAAAATGGGAAAAATGTACCGACCCATAAAATCCAGAGGCGCCAATCTTCCGGGAAACACATTTTCAGCGTCCAAATTAGTGGTAAATGATACCTCACCCTAATCGTCCTAGAGGCATTCGGCTGAAAGTTTCGAGGACCAACTAATCATATTCGAACTACACATTTACCCCCTACCCCGCCCACCCAAATTTGTTCCGATCGGGCTGAAGACGAATCTATTGTGATTTGGTACTGGGTCCCACTCCGAGAAGGGTAGGTACCCTTTTGTCAAGATGGGTATTTTGAGTTCTTTCAGTTTCAATCAATCTAGTGACGTCGACCAGTGTACAGCATTTTTGTGCTGGTGCAACATTTGATATTTTTTACCTGTATTCCTTCAAATTTATTTCGGTCTGATTTAATCAAAGTTGGACAGTTTGATGGTTTGATGTTGTGGGAAGTACACCCGACGTTTGCTGTCGATTAGATAGAGACCGTTTGGGCTGTCGCCTCTCTTTGACTGTAGATAACGCGGTAAAACAGGTGGCAGCGTTTGACGCTCGGGTTGGCACTATCTGTGACTGGGATCTGCTGGTGGCTTCGTTTGTTTCTGTTGAGCACCTTCAACTGCTCCCCTTCCTCGGCCGCCGAGGGGTCCACAAGGGAAGATAGTGGGACCCTAGCTTGGCTGCGCTCCCACCTCAGTTCAGTCTGTTTCCCGCGGTCGTCTTCCTCCGTTTCTACCATATTTTTACCTCGACTCGGTGGAAAGTTTTCATCGAAATCGCGTGTGGTGACGAACGGTTCATCGCTGTGGAAATCCTTCAATCCAACGCGGCCTGTGTACGTGAGATGTGATCATGGTGAAAGGTGGGCAGGGTCGACTTGTCGCGGCGACCATCGCCATGTTGGAGAGGCAGAGTAAAGATCAAAATTCGCCGCCTCCACAGGTGCCATCGCCGCCCCAAAACAGTCCACAAAGATTCAGATTCCGACGGGAAAGGTTTGCCACCAAGTTGACCAATTAATCACCCAATACCTAATCAATCATGGCAGAATTGGCCTCACCGTTCATAAATCTCCATAAAGTCATGAAGAATCTCCATGAAACCTCATTTCCTCATGACATTTCAACATAACAAAATGAAATTTTCATTTCCGTGCATGTTAACCGACTTTAACCGCTTGAACCTCCGCAGCATACACGAGCTCATACGGGTATGAAAAATACACAAGGCATTTCATTTGGAGTGAACTCCTCTCAATTGAGCATATTTCTTCATCATAGCAGAGCTGGAATTCGGTTATGAAGTTAAAAATAGTGCACAACCCATGCGACAGTTTCCTCCCACTCCATCTACTCATTTGACTTGTCTATGCTATTTCTGAAGCATTCCGCAAAAGAAAACCAGCATTCAATTTCCTATTTCTCTCTACAAGTTCTCACTTTTTTTAATAGTTTTTTTAGTTATTTCATGTACGGGTTGAATGGTTGATTATGACTTCAAATTTAGTGAATAAAACCCCTTTTGGTTGGTTATTCCTTGAATAGTCAACTGTTTTCATCGCCCCAAATATTTTTTTCTGTGGCGTTTCAAGGTGTCTAGATCAAAATGAGCAAATGTCTGTCCGCCATCCACTCCGTTTATAATAGACAATTTTCTAAAACTCTGACATTTTGGTCAGGGACCCGTTTTAGGCTCTAGTTGGTTTTCGAAACATTTCAGCCCAATTGGACAAAATTTGGTGGAGAAAGGAGAAGGTTGGGCTCAAAATGTGTTGGATTTTCAAGATTTTCGGCGATCCAGGCGAGTGGGGCATTATTTTCAGCCAAATTTTGGACGCTGTATCTAATGAGAATGTCCCAAATTGATCGGCGCTCACGGGAAAAGGTTACGGGTCAAAATGGGTACCTATATACCTATTTCAAGAGTAGAGTTTCATGATTTCTCGTACCTAGGCGTATGGGATATCATTTTCCACTAAATGTTGGACGCTGAATCGATTGGAATGAGTCCCTTATTTTTTCCATGCTCCTGGTCCGCGGAATAACCAACTCCTGTGAAAGAATTTGCAGCGTTTTATTCTTGGCGGCATTGTTAGAAATTTTTCTCTCAATCTAATGTCCCCTCAAATGTTAGAGGTAAATTAAATAATGCAAAGTGTCGATTGATACCTGGCATCAGTCTTCAACAATGTAATGGGCAACTTGTGCGGGCTTTACTAGAAGGTAGGCACGAGCCTTGATGAGACGCTCGTTGAGTCATCCTCAACTCAATTCGAGACACGCAGTCCGCTTTCGTCCGCCTATTTATAAATCTTTCTCTGGAATGAGATCCTCTTTACTTATTAATTGAGGAACGTCTCCTTCCTCCGTGCGAACCAAGTCGGAACAAAAGGGCGTGGCTTTTTCGTTTGGCCAGGGTTTAAATCGAAGTCTGCTCGTTCTGGGCAATTTGTGAAACACTTGTAGCTGCACTCAGATTATTGATCCAAAAAAGCGATATAGACATTCCTTTATTGATCACCAGGTGTTTCTAATTGCTGTTACTGAATTTGCGCATTAGCGTTTGAGAGGGTCGTCAAAACATGGAGCTTATTCGAAATGTTCAAATCATTCTAAGTGGACTAGTGGTTTGTAGCTACTGAGGAGGCTAGGAATCCGTACATCAGTAGCCGCAGGATACTCGACTAATGCATTTTGTCAGGAAAAACTCTTGTCGAACAAGGAGGACATAAAGTATTCGCCCCCTAACTGAAGTATTTGCATCAAATCAGATGCCTTGACTTGGAAAATTGACTCGTCTAAACCGATTATGACGCGGCGTGTTGACTTTGACTTGTGAGAGAGATATTATAAGACGTTTAGTTCATTTAAATCGTTGGTGCCAAGACCAAAATAATTACGACCACGGAAGAATTATCTCGGAAAGCTGGAAAATATGGCCACTACCGGAAGGATTCTACACGAATTAATGCCTCCCTAATTGCCACCACATTTCATCAGGCTTCGCAATCTATAACTGGAATTAAACTTCAAAAGCCTCAAATCGTCTCTCATTTTGATCAAATCGAGCGCTTTTTAGCGTTTACCTGATTTTTATCTTGGCGCTTCGCTATGATGATGAATTTCTATAGTTCTGACGCTTGTTCCCTTCCGACAAGTAATATTTTTAATGTAAGGTGTTGTATCATCACGAAACAACGATGTAACGGTCTATTCCATTACCGGTGGTCCGTTTTACCGAGTTGGGCGGTATAGAAATCAAGATGAAATTCATTCCGAGCGGGTTTCCCGAAGCTTCCGGTCATGAGTTAATTAGATCTCCTCGAGCGATCACGGAGTCCGGTAGCTGACTAGTCGAGTTCAGTGACCAGACTCTAGTTAAGAAACCTACCAGAAAAATGTTATGCGAATTTTCGTATTCTTCGACGCTTTTTTGGGAAATTGATTTTTAGTGTTGCATTCATTTTTCGTCTCAAAACAGTCAAGTATCTGAACTAATTTCCCTTTAATCAATTTTTAGTGAATTATAACATTTCATTTGACGCGTATTGCCTCTCGAACTGGGATCAATCGTTTTTCCAATTTGTCAGGTTGGTCATCTTAGTTATTTGACCACGGCAAACAACGCCAAGGGGCAAACACTGAGCGGTGTGAGAGAGTGTAACCCTCATCCAACAAAATCTGCTGAAGTAGGGTAGTTGGGGTATGTACCTAATAAATGACACTCGAGAAAGAGATAGAGAGGGTGAAAAATGGTTCGGTAGGGGAGAAAAACAGAGACAGTGAAAAAGGTTAACGACGCGTTCCTGAACATGGTTTTTCACAGTGCAAAATAGCATCTTCCTCGGTCATAATCGTTTAATCGTCCTGAATTCAGATATTCCCGTCACCGATCAATTTACTTGCTTCTCGAGATTTGACGATGCGGTTTCTGAAACCTCACTAACTCCTAGAGTCGCCTCACAAGGGCAGGTACACGTCAAATTCATAAAGCAGAAAATATGAATGGAATAACGAATAAAGCAGAAATCGAATAATTACAAGAATATTGAATGTTTTATAAATGTACCAGAATTTTTCTATTTGGCTTCAAGTTGCACTGATTTTTGTGGGATGAACGCTTGATTTATAAGATTTTTGATAGAACTCGTGGCAAAATTAGTGACTGTGAATGAGCTTCATTAAAATACAGTAAATTTGAGCAAAAACACATAAAAATTCACGAATTTCTGAAAATGTATATGAAGCAGTTTGAGTGTTACTGAAATTTAAGCAAGCATATGATTTTCACTTCATTCATATTCTTATTCGTATTTCCAGCGTTACGTATTACATTCAGTTCAATATAATGGATGTGAATACACCGCATCGGCGACTGGGAACCCCCTCATCGGCTCCTTGGTAAGGAGCTAATTTGTTTTGGACAGATAAGAAGGCAGAAATTCATGATTTATGGGTTGATTGACATGAGTAATAAAACCACCCTATTCAGTTATTTCTTGCTTGATAGCTGAATTTCGTGCCGAAAGTCAACAGCAAGCGCTTGAAGTTTACCTTGAATCCGAGATATTTCGCGGAATGAGCGGCTATGTACGTTACCATTATGAACATAGTGATGTCCTGATAGAAGAGCTTTCTCAAGGGTGTGTCGAAATTACTTTCTTAATTATTGAAATAAATAGAGTACATTTATAGGAAGTTTGCTAGTTATCAAGTTTCGGATCCTCTCGAGTGCTGTTTAGAGATTCGAAATACCTCAAAGATCGGTAGTAGTCAGACTTCAACGTCAACCTACAAGGCTGTCCCAGATGTATACCAGATATCGCAAATGGATAGTAGCCAAGAATGGCCGTTAAACGATTTGCCGAGTTTACTCCTTCCTAGCAGGGGATTCCATGTCTCTACATGTTGCACTAAAATAAGCTTCTGAGCGGGAACGACGCTTAAAAGAGTGCATGTCTCGGTTCGAGATCAACTATTCGAACACGAGTTGTAGAAATAGACGTAAATTGAGCTAAAAGATCGGACAAAAAAGAGCCGACCCATTAGATGAAAAGCCAGACGTGAGGATTTGGCGAAAGCTGAAGTGGGGGAAAGGTCGATGGTTTAAAATAGCGCTGTTAACAGGTGTGGGGGAGTGGGTCAAATTGTACATGGAATTCATGGGCTTTGGCAGTAGCTACAATTCTTATAAAGAGGTTGCGAGTCGGTTCTATGCCTCTTAATAATCATGGATAATTAAGTTGGGGAAACTCAATGAGCGGAGAAAGGTGGGATTTGCTGTTATTTTTTCTTTGTTTATGTTGGCTGTTGTACTTCTCCATTTATTATTCTCCTTCTATCCACTTATAAACAAAAAGAAACTACAAAACGTTCTTCCGCGTAACGGTCCAAAAATTGTCTTTAGTTGTTATGAAACCTGGTTGCAACCCTAGATCTGATCTCTTTTGGGCGTAAGCACACATGAAACACAAAGGTTGGTCATTCCACAGATTTGGAGAAAATGGGGGAAAACAGTGAGTGTGGAGTGTCCCGGACTCATTCAAATCGATTCAGCGTCCAAAATTTAGTGGAAAATGATACTCCACAAGCCTAAATCAACAAAAATCTCGTAAATATTTTTTTCAAAAAACATAACTTGACCCCCCAAATTTGGTCCGGTTGGGCTGAAAAGTTTCGAGGACCAATTAGAGCCAACAACGGGTTTCCAGACCAAAATTTCAGATTTTTAGAACATTGTCTACTACTAAAAACGGCGTACGTCGGACGGACATTAGCTCATTTTGATCTAGACACCTTGAAACACCCAGGAAACATTTTTGGGGTGAATCGGAGAGATTGACCCCCTATTCAAGGAATTAACGACCAAAAGTTTCTATTTCAAAGGATTTGCTAAGTTTTTGAATATCCAAACCGGTCTCATTTTGAAAGAAAGATTCCAATGCTGAATCGATTGTGGCGGCTCTCGGAATGACTGGCAAACGTTCATGAAGTTTTATAATTTCAGGATTGTCTTTTCCTTAAGATCGTAGGCGAATAAATTACACGCTCAAGGTATTCCTGATACTCTGATGACTGTATACTTGTTGCGCGAGAAAATATCTTCTTATGATGCATAATTAACTTGGAACAATCGTATTAATAATAATAATCAACTACTATAAACCTCTTCAACTGATGGGAGCATTTATTCCAACAGAAATTTCATGTGCTCATCCATGCGGTCTTGAAGTTACATAGCAAGCCAGTTACATGAACAGGGTAGACTAGAAGTCTTGATAAAACATCGGCTTGAAGTTATTTCGTCTTGAGTGATAAAGACACGCAATAGGGTGCCAAGCGGACGGGTAATAAGATTTTCTCTTCAATTTTGTTTCCTTGATGGAAAATGAGAACAGAGAGCTGAGATTACTTGGGAGTTGGTGCAAGGTTGGTTGAATGGGCATCTGTGATATCGAATGAGGGACGCCTTATCTAATGAAGAATCTAGATGGTGAGATCAGTTTCGATTACGTTACGTGATGGTTATATGAGTTTGAAAATTCTTCTAGAGCAAGTTGGTGGTAAGTAGCTGTTGTTTGGATTCAGAGTCACTCGCATTCGATGTTGCTGCATAGCGGATCAAGTGAACTCAGGAATCGTACTGTAACCGAGTTTTCTTGAGAACTGATGGTTCTTCTTCAAGATCTATCTTGACGCTACTTCTGGTCCACTGCTGCCCTAACAAATCTACAGAAAATTTAGGAAGCTTTGGGTATTCCGTTGTCTTGTTTGATAGGAGGATCGTGAGTCTTGGAGGCAGAGGTAGCGAGGCCTTGCTGGCATTACCACCTGGTCTGAGAGTTGGTTGAGGGTTTGTTATCCAAAATTTGGGCTTTGGGGCGGCTATTTTTCAGGACTGAGGAGTTCGGTACAGTTCGCCAATTATGCTTTTTCAACTACCTAGGATGAATGAATGATAGCGATGAATTATGGAGTGTGTCATTAAATGAAGTGATCATCATTTTTTCTACTTCTACATTTCTGTGTCCAGTTCCTTTACAACGTCATAGAAAGTTGTAAGTTGGCGATCGTCCTTCACCGATGGACCACTGGATGGAAAAGGGGACGTTTAATGTACTTTTGGGACAACGGGACAGGTCGAAAAGGAAACTGTCCCTCTTTTGGTCACCCTATGCATGCCAGACAGGCAGACAAAAACCTCAACGAACTGGTTGATGTTGAAAGCATATATTTTGTGGATCACTTATTGCACATGAATCGCTTCACAAAGAAAGGGCATCAGTCCTGGGAGCAAGTTTTTGGGAAATCGAAAAAAACTACCTACAGTCTACGGTTTCCAAAGCATATGGTTGGAATGGGCATAAATTGTTACCATGTGTTAGTGTGACGTCTCTCTCCAGTTTTTGCGAATATAATACTATGAAGTATATTTTTTTTTCAATTTCAAAAGTCATGGACTTAGGCCCTTTCTTTGTGAAACACTTTTTTCGGGCAAAATTTGGGTCTTTAATGGTAATAAAATTCATATTTTCATATCATACATAATTTTTATTCAAACTACAAATTCAGAAGAACACGTGAACAAAATAAAATTCAAAATCACTCAATTTTCCAATATTGCGTTGTTCTTCTTCAGTCGTTTTCTTCGGTGTCGTCTTCTGCCACAGTAGGCCATGAACAAAGGCGGTTGAAAAATGGGCGATATTTTACAGGGATGTACTGGGAAAGTTTCTTGACATCGTCAATTTTTCTTTGCTTAATTGGTAACTTTCCAGCTGGATAGGCACAATCGCTTGGGAGTGATGGTGATTCTCCTCTTGCTGCTTTATTGCGGAGATGAAACGTGTGCTTCAGTAGTCCATCAATGGTTGAGTGAGCGAATAGGTACCCTGGATGATTGGAGTTGTAAGAAAAGTGAGAGAAGGACTGGATGCCAAAACGAACTTTTTGGTCATTAGGGACCCTTTTCCCCCTAGATTCTTGTGACAGTGGAGTTTTTGTGTACCAAGAAGGCCACCAGTGCTTGTAATCTTGAACGTCAGAGGTTTCAACTTTTTTAACGGTGAATTTGCGAATGTCACTGCCACTGTGAATGATTCTCCTGATGATCTGTTTGAGGGTGTAAATCCGATCCAAACGCGCCAGTGATCGTTTTATCTGGCTGAAGTCCCTGTCACAAGGCAAGAAGCTATGTCCTCGAACTGGATAGTACTGTTCGATTTTCTTGAATCTTCCTGTTTCAGTAAGAGCACACAAAAATCTTGAAAGGGCGTGGTTCTTATTTTGCCCTCTACAGTTATCTGAGTAGATGTGTAATTCTTCAAAACTTGCTGGGACGTCGTTATTCAAGTAATCAGCCAAAAAAGAGCATACCTCGTTAGGCCCTTTTTTTGCTTCCCCCTCGTGATACAAGTAAACTTTCGCAGTATTTTTTTTAATGTTGTGGATAGAGAAAACATTCACATTTACTTGAGACAAGTAGAATGTTTCTTGCACAGGAATCACTGGCACAGTCAAGTTTTGCATATAATCAGAACTAATGGCCAGAACTTTCGTATCTCGTTTGTTCGATGATTCCAATTTTAATTTATTGTAAAATTTTTTTGCGCGTCGCAAATGAACCATCAATTCTGCAGCAGCAACTCTTTTGGCTGCATCTCCAAGATGTGGGTTTTTCAGCTTTACGTTGAGGGCTTCACAGGTAGAGCAACAATCGACCTGAGGTTGGCCAAACTTCAGGTTATATTGATCTTTAAAATACTTATAAAAAGAAGTATAGCCAACTTTTACCTGCGGGTGTTTAGCTTTGAACATCAAGTATAGTTTTTTTACGTCGAGCCTTTCATCAAGGTACTGAATCACAGTCCCCAAATAGTGACTGGTGTGAGTAGGGAAACTTTCGACATGTTGTCTGATCAGCAACAGCGTTTCTGGTGGAAGTGAAAAACGTTTTGGGTTTGTTCCTCGTAAATCTACCGGGGTCTTTCCCGTTAAAACCAAGTTCTGCAGCCTTCTGACTCTTTTTATGCGTATACCATGCAAGGAAAGGAATGCTTTCAAACATACCTGAACTCTGGTATCACCCTTCATAGCATGATAAATGAACATAGCTTGATTTTGCTTGCTGCTGCCTTCGACTCTTTTGCGACGCCGAACAACTTGTTGAGCTTCAATGAGTCCTTGAAGGAATGTGTCTTGTACGTTCTTGCTCTCCATCATATTAATCCGTTCGAAAATCTCGAGTTTTTCTTCAAAAAGCATTTTTTCCATACACTTCTTCTTGCAACTGGAACAAAAAATGAACGATAAGTCATGGTGTCTACTCAGCAACGAAGAGTCAGCATACCTACAGCGTGGAATATTTTTGTTGCCTACATTAAAATGAAATAGGAAGATACCTACGTGCGCAGCAATATTGAAGTAAAATGGATTGTACGTATGCATTAATATTGTGGTAGACAGTTTTTACACGTTGTACACTGTGACAATAATACTTACTTGCAGTCAGGGCCCAAAGTTTTCGCAGGTACCACATTTCCTTTGGCGTTGGTGTACTCTAGTCCTTGAGTTTCGCAGCTGCTTCCTTACATTCTGCTTCCATTGGGTTTTATCGCCTTTCCTTTTCCTTCCTCGGGAGTCAACAGTATTATCATCGTTCTCGGCGTCCATGGTAGAAAAATTAATTACACGACAACACACTCGTCCGAAAAGAATGATCGAAAAACAGGGAGAATCCCTTTGTTTATCATCACAACTCGACAATGGAAACCTTAATCTAAAACACAGTGCCCACCAACGAAGGAGGGGGGATAGTGGGCGCCACGCGCTGCTAATTTTCACAATGAAAGGGCATCAGTCCGGACTCATGCCCTTATTTTACAAAACGCCCAGACGCGAGGCTCGAAAACCACACGAAGGAAGCGTCGGACTGATTCCCTTTCATTACAAATCGATGTAACGTACGTCTCAGACCTAGAAATGAGAAAAAACCCATTTCGTCATTTTTGTGACTCATGCCCTTTCTTTGTGAAGCGATTCACATTTATTATACACAAAATTAGGTTTTGTCAGAGTAGATCTACGGTACGAGCAACTGTAGGTCTAATGCCGAACAACATCATCCACAAAATCATATTAGTTGTACACGTATGCATGAATGAATATATTCTCAGTTCAAAATCTCCCCGTTAATTGAAGCACTCTCCTTGATGTTTCTAGCGTATGATGCGAAATAGCCAGAAACGTAAAAGTATATAAAAGGAATTAGTGTAGCAAATTATGATGAAACTAAAATGACAATAAACAGCTCAAATTAGTTCGCCAAGTTCTTGATTTGTGTGAATAGAATGATGAATGATAAGTTTTTCACTGTAATTATCGTGAGGTAGAAGTTGGTTGAGCGTGAAGGGTTGATATTGAAAGATTTGGCGTTTTGGCTCACGGACCCTGAAGGGCTCCGTTGCTCGCTACTCTTGGAAGGACGTTGTCCCTGTCCACTGATAAGCTTGGGTCTCTTCTAGAAGACCCTGCATAATGGAAAGGGGTGCCATTGGTAGGGAAGTGCTCTCGACGTGAAGACGCTGGTGGGGATCTGAAGCGGTCAACTTGTATAATGGAACCTTCGTTCAAAATGAAATGTCTTTCACGACTAACGTCTTGGTTCCTGTGACGTGGAAATCGGTCGAAAATTGATCGTGTGTCTCGTCCTATCCATTACGTGCAATTGGAATATTGCTATCGGGTAAGACATGAATACCGTATGAATTCAATAAATTGTCGGTACTATCAACGGCTGGGAATTGAAGTGAATTATTAAACACTACGTTTCATCTGAAGCTTCCCTTCAGTACTGAGTCGGTTGCTGTGCCTCGCTTCACGGTAACCCGTGAGTGTAAGTCTTATTTCATCATCATCTCATCATAGCTTTTTCTGCTATCGCTTTCTTATGAACTATCCATAATAGTCCGAAAACTTTAAGAGATTTTTGAGGTTTTCGGAATAAACGAAGGCCCGTACAGTCCTATAAACGTTTTAAATTTTGTGGAATTTTGTGCGCTGACTTTGTTACTCGTTTGAATGATTAGGAGGCATTTGACGTGATAAATGAGTGAATGTCACGTGAGATTCTAGAACCTAAATGTGTTGAACGAACGAATACTTGTACTTGCTTATATTATTATTTAGTGGTTTATAATTCAGTATTTGCCGGTGTTTTCAAATAATTTGGGATCCACCACGTTCATTTATGAGCGCTTTTCGTACCTTAATTTTCCCAAAGGGAGTCAAAAAGCAGATATGACAGCCGTGCGGGAGCTATCGTGTTTCTTGCCAGGGGTAGTGTGGTTTGATCTTCCACCGGCGTGTCGTGCCTGCGGTTGACAGGCTGACGATTGAAAAGGATCCTCTTATCTGACATTGGCATTCGTGAGCGCGGGTTTTCCGATAAACCGCTGTAGGTACCTCGTACACCTAGATTTCCGACGAATCCCCGATTTCGTTTTCAAAACGTATTATCATTTTTATTCATCTATTCGGTCAAAGTACTAATTTCAACAGACGAATCAACATTTATGTTTTGAAGGAGGATTCAAAGAATGAAAACCAACTAGGTATATCGTATATATGAAAAATAAAATAAAATAGATCAATAGAATTTTTCTACGTTTTAGCGTCGCTCCGGTGCCCGGGCCCCGAAATCTCCGAATTGTGCTCATAGAATCTAGCGAAGGGTGAAATGTGTTTCAACGTTTGGTGGCCTGGCATTATGAGATGTTATTCTCTAGTAAATTCGTTCGGATGGTACACAACCTCGAGATTAGACGCCAAGATCACGAGAAGGCAAAACTACAAATGTGATAAAAAAAAGGCTAATGTTGGGAAGAGTACATTTGAGGTATTCGGAGTGAATAGTTAACGTAGTAGGTACTCTATTTAGAAAAAGGGGTGTGCTGGAACTATCACTTCGAACATTTCTTTCATGTTCTACCTTCTTTTATGGCAATCGTGCCAAAACCTTATTCAATAGATTCGCATTCGTAATTTTCAGGGGAAAATCTGTATTTAAAAATATTTTATTAGACTTTTTGGGACATTTTCCACAGAATGTTGGACGCTGAATCGAATCAGATGGTTTACGGCTCGATCGCCGCTGATCAAAAGGGGGCAACTACGGATCGCTGTGCCTTTTTTGAAAACTGATACTTTTACGACATTGGTAGTTCATTTTTTAATTTTTAGTTTCCTATCTCGTAGAGACCATGACAACGTGTTCCTTCACGTGCGTAATTTACTTAGAACCATCATACGCAGCGATTCATATGATATGCAATCTATGTGGATTCCTAACTGATGCAGCACATCAACTGCACAAATTGGTGCTCTCTTTAGGTTTTCCTAATATTCGTCCCTCTGAGTACGACCCCCCCCCCCCCCCCTCCCTCTCCTCTAGAGGATCTCTCTCTCTAGTAATGAACCTTAGGCTGGCCGTCCACTGGACGCGAATTCGCGCGAAGAGGCGAATACGCGATTTCAAACGAAGAGTTCGCCTCTTAACAAACACTATTATTCGTATAAGACCCCGTCCACTGCAAGCGCCATGATCGATTTATCGATTTCCATCGCCAGGTTCGCCAGTTCGCGCGTTTGGAATCAACATGTTTGATTCCCTTCGCCTCTTCGCGCGAATTCGCGTCCAGTGGACGGCCAGCCTAGAAGCATTTGCATCGAGGATTTTCTCCAAGTTTGTTTAAATCTTCCGTTCCTGAGTCAACTGGCTAGTGCAGCGAATCAAATCGGAGTATCCGCTGTCCCTGGTTTGTGACTTACTTGCGACCAGAACGATAACGTCTCTGCCCGAAATATTTCGGATTCCAGGTGCATTGTATTTTAGCGTTCTGAATCTCTCTTCTTTCTACAAAGGCCTCATGCTTTTTATAAGTCGTCTATACACAATAATCACGATGGCTCAAAGTCGCGCCCATTTCCCTTGTTTTCGAGTGCCGAGGATAAGAAGGCTTTTGACCGCGGTTATCTCGACGGTATCCGGTAATGGATGGCAGATGGAGCTCCGCCAATCCTTCAAGGCGCCCAAGATTCGGACCCGCTAGCCATAGGGGTCCACCATACGCCTCCAGTCGGCTATCTGTCCGGTTTCTTCTCGCGCTTCTCAAACTTCTTTCAGTCGTTGTATTGGTTTTGTGGATGTCGGGGCGCTCGATGCAGCTCGAACCCTGGAAGCGCTACTCCAAGGTAGGGTCTCCTTGTGTCAGATGGTTAAAGGTAAATTCCCATTCTACTCGCTAAGTA
>CM034005.1:6606177-6616380 GCA_019603395.1 Cyrtorhinus lividipennis
GAAGAAATAGCGAATAGGATTGTGAGCTTGAGCCACGATGGTGATGAAGGGCACATGGCTAATTAAAACTGGAATTACACTGTAGTGCGTTTATCTTCATCCTTTGTGCCAGTCTTGGGAAAAATTCTTTGTGACCGAGCTCAGTAATGTTGTTGCTTCAGTTAGCACACGTCTAGGATTCGTATTTGCAAAGATAAAAGACCACAAAATACGTCATTTATTACAAAAGTTGAAAAAAATGAGCATTCCCTATTTTATGGAATGAAGTAGGGAGACTTGTATGTTCCATGTATCATCAGCTGACTGATAAGAGCAACCCTTCTGACGTCACGTCCATGGCTTCCATGACAGTGCTGCCAACATAACAGGAAGAATCAAGGTTCCAGTTTGCAAGGTGAACCCATAGGGTTGCCTCCTGATAATGCTTCAATGATAAGAACCTGCCACAAATTGTTTTTGAGGGTGGGCCACTATTTGGGCAATTGAGTTAATGTAAGTGGGTCGTGTTTGGGCTCTGTGTGAAGCCCTTGATCACCTGATATCAATAGAACATGCCAAAAATTGCTTGGGGGGGGGGGGGGGGGGGCACTATTTGGGCACTGACTTAATGTAAGTGGGTCGTGTTTGGGCTCTGTGTGAAGCCCTTGATCACCTGATATCAATAGAGCATGCCAAAAATTTGAGTTTGAGGGGTGGGTCACCATTTGGGCAACCATCAGTATATTGAATCTCGTCTACACTTTACATTGACAGCTGCCCGGTCATGCGCTCTCAACCAATATCATTTCGGAATCGCTACGGAATTGGGGCCTCAGGCAATCCAATAAAGCATACCGTAGACCCCGGCATGGAAAGAAAGGAATTGGAGCTGGCTGCGACTGAGCTCGAATTCGAGAAGCAGATCGGTCAAGCGTTCAAAGGCAACTGGAAAGAGGAGACCCCTCTAGCTATATTATACTTTCGTCGACTCCTGCCTCTGAACTCCTTCGCGAGCTTCCTGGAGGGATTCTCTTTCCCTCTTCCCCTCCTCAGAAGAAGACACCCCGAGCAGGACGACGGTTCGACCGAGAGGAAAATAGAATTTCGCTCGTACAGAAAGCAAGACATGATTCTCTTTCACGCCTCAATAACGCTCGACGTCCTTCCTCCGTCAAACAGAGAGAGAAAATCTACGAAATTATTATTTACCGGAGCGGAAACTCGTTCGTTTCAAAGTCACATCAAACGCGACAAACAATCGTTAACGATATCCATTCCTGTTCTCCTTTAATTATATTCTCCGCGGGTTTTGTAGTATTGTTAGTAATACATGGAAGGGTAGGGATCTTCGAGTTCAATCAAATGAGAAACAAATAAGTCAACATTCACAAAACGGAAATTTCAGCTCAAAAGATGCTGCTGACCGTGCTATGAATAGCTTAATGATGATTTGACTATGCCTTAATTGGAAAGGTATCAATAACATTTTCAAAAACGCTGCAAATTCGTTCACACCGGTTAGTTAATCCTCGGACCAGGCGCATGGAGACTCATATCTTCAACATGGGGAAAATGGGGGAAACAGTGGGTGTGGTGATTCCAATCGATTGCAGCTTCTTCGTTTATGTGGCATCTGAGTCTTGCGAGATGGGCCGTAGCCCTCTGCTTGATGACGTCGTCTACACTGTCCACATTATGTTCGCGGTACAGAGCGTCATTTCGGAAATACCACGGTGCATCAGTAATACACCGCAGCACAGAGTTCGGGAATCGCTGAATGATTTGCTGATTAGTTGGAGTGGTACAGCCCCTGCATTGCTCTCCGTATGCCCAAACAGGCTTCAGTACGTGATTGTACAGAAGCCTGTTTGTTTCTGATAATCATGGAAGATTGTCGGCCAATGAGCCAGTACCAGCCAGTGGTTGTCGTGCTCCTTCCACCTGAGCTTGGCGTCCAGCGTCATGCCCAGGTATGGCCTCGTTCGCGAAGGGGATGGCTGTGTTGAGGAAAGTCAGGATGTAGACGATCCTGAGATTGGTACAATCGACATGCACTGACTTGGCCTCATTTAATTTGATTCTCCATTTCGATGTCCACTTACTGATTTTGGATATTGATTTATTGAGTTTTGCTATGGATTCTTCGTTGTATTGCAACTGCCAGGACTGCAGTGTGTCTGCAAACGTTGCTGTGGTGTTAAATTCGACTGTGTTAGGTCGCTTGTGTACAGAAGGTATGAGTGGGCCCAGTACACTTCCTTGGGGTACACCAGCGCGTGTTTTCCTTGGTTGTGAGTAGGCATCGTCCAATGAAGCAGTTCAACGAATTGGTAGGGCAACATTCTCTTTAACTTGTGCATCAGGCTTCGTGCCAGACTTTATCAAAAGCTTGTGACACATCTAGAAAGATGGCTGAGCAAACCTTCTTCTGTTCTAGAGCTTCTTCGATGATGTTACCCTCCACTCTTGAACTTGATGCAATCCCACATTGTTAAATAGCTTATCACAGCACACGATTATTGAACTTCCTTTGTTCCGTGCATTTGGATTGGATCAATATACCCACACCTTATGCGGAGTTGATGCATCCAATTTAAGTTGACTCATTCACCACCAATTTCCCTTAAGGGAGAGTCTCTTCTACACGTCAGTTATATTGATCGCAACAAAGATAATTTTGTCCCAATGACGAAGTTATTCGGAACTTCGATATAGTTATCAAACTCATTCGAGTAAAACACGAGGTGGAAAGACAATTGACGGGGGTGCTCTGGTAAGATGATCAGAGAAAGCATAATTAAGCGGAGGGTTTCGAAGATAAGCTTAGGCCTCCGAAATTCTCTGTTAGTACGGAAACTTCCCCTCAGGTCACAACGTGAAATTATATTACTAATTGTTATCGCTTCAGGAGGTTAGTTTTCATGCAAAAATTCAGTAATTTGGATTAGAGGTTCAGTCCCGGCTTTAGTTGGTTCTTGAGACAGCAGCCAAATAGGACCAAATTTAGGCGGGTTAGGGGTCAAAATGTGTTTTGAAAAATGGATTTCCGAGATTTTTGGCGATCTAGGTGTGTGGGGTATTATTTTCCACTACCTTTTCGCTATCTGAATCTTATGCAATGAGTTCCAGAACTATTGACACCCACCGCAAGAAGTTATGGGTCAAATTGGGTATCTATCTACCCATTTTGAATATGTGATTTCGAGATTTCTGGTACCTAGGCGTGTGGGGTATCATTTTCCACTAAATTTTGGACGCTGAATCCAATGAAATGAGTCCCAAAACGATTGGCGCCCTCTGAATGAGGTTATGGGTCAAAATGGGTACCATTTTGAATGTATTTTTCGAGATTTCTGGTACCTAGGCGTGTGGGGTATCATTTTCCACTAAATTTTGCTTCGCTGAATCAATTAAGTTGAAGTTTGGTGTAGAATACAAGAATACATTGGCCATGGATCATTTACAACGTTTTGATCAACTCGTAGAGGTGAATAATAAACAACATGCGGACCAACACTCGATATAGGCTCACAATTGTTTTTCTTGTGTATTAAAATTGCACCAAATTAAAACTAGTTAGCAATACTTTTTGTGATTAGGTTTACATGAGACAGTTTTCATCAGAATTCATGCTCTTCACCAAACACAATCAAACTGATTACGTCAAAAATGCTGTTTGCTGGGTTAATATCACAAGTGATGGCCTCCTTGGTTTTTTTTCTCTCTTTATCTCAACAGAGTTTTCAAAAATATAAACAAAATACGATCTTTGAGGCGAGTAACTGCAATAAACCTCCAGCGTCGCTAAAGGGTAGAATCCAAAGAAGGAGAGAGGAAAGTGTTGGAAGAAAGCTCACGTACAAAGTTTAGAGGTAGGCAGTAAAGAAGAGATGGACGAAAACGCCCGGGTTAAAATAAATGAGACAATTCGAGAGCAGAACGTGTACTATGAGTTATCTGAAAAAGAAACCTTCGTCGTGGTCCACAATTGAGAAATGGATGGCGGGAAAAACTCAAAACAGTTAAGTTAGCGGTAAGTACGGAAGTAAGTTGGAGTTTCGGATTAGGAAGTAAATAAGTGTCCTAAAGAAATTGTTTCATTGTCAGTATTTTTTTTTTCCAACCAAAGGTGAATGATGAAGTCATTAGTTCAAGGACGATCATTCGTATATCCTTCCTTAAACAATTGGAAAACCAAATTACGCGAGTATCTACCAATACTATTGGAAGATTTGAAGTTCTGGCTTCAAAATAGGTTAGTTATTGGCACTTTACTTTCCAAAATCACGCAAACCTTTATAAACACCTGTTAAATATGTGCAGTTTGAGTGAAATCTCACAAAAAAAGTCCTGCTTTTAACGCTTGTCTCTACTCTTATATTTCACTGAGTAAAAACGCTGCAAATTCTTTCCCAGGGGTTGTTAATTCCTCGGACCAGGCGCATGGAGTCCCATTTCAATTGATTCATCGATCCGAAATTTAGTACGCCAAACGCCTAGGTACAAGAAATTTCGAAAACACATTCGAAATGGGTAGATAGATACCCATTTTGACCCATAACCTCTTCCAGTGGGCGCTAATCGTCCCAGGACCCATTTCATTGAATTCAGCGTCCAAAATTTGGAATACGATACCCCTCACCCCTCATTTATAGAAAATCTCGAAAATCCATTTTTTAAAGAAATATTCACCCACACTTCCCCTCCTCAAATTTGGGGCGATCATGCGGAAATGTTTCGAGATGATAAAAGAGGTCAAGGTGGCTACAAGAAGGATACAGATCGGAGACAAGGCGGAGGCGAGGTGGAGACCTGGATAAGACAAGGCGGAGGTGAGGTAGAGGCAAATCTGAGACCAGGACGAGGCAAGGTAGAGGTGAGTTATAGATAAGGTGGAGGCGAGGTAGAGGCTAGTCAGAGACGAGGTGGAGGCGTGGTAGAGGTGAGTCAGAGATAAGGTGGAGGTGAGGTAGAGGCGAGTCGGAGGTGAGGTGGAGGCAAGGCGGAGACCAGGACTTGGCAAGGTGGGGGTGAGGTGGAGGCCTGGATGAGACAAGCCGGAAGTGAGGTGGAGGCAAAGCAGAGACCAGGACGGGACAAGGCGGAGACCAGGACGGGACAAGGCGGAGACCAGGACGAGACAAGGCGGAGGCGAGGTAGAGGCTAGTCGGAGACAAGGTGGAGGCAAGGTAGAGGTGAGTTATAGATAAGGTGGAGGCAAGGTAGAGTTACGTTATAGATAAGGTGGAGGCAAGGTAAAGGTGAGTCAAAGATAAGGTGGTGGCGAGGTAGAGGCGATTCAGAGATAAGATGGAGGCGAGGTAAAGGTGAGGCGGAGGTGAGGTGGAGGCAAGGCGGAGACCAGGATGAGACAAGGTGGGGATGAGGTGGAGACCTGGATGAGACAAGCGGAGGTGAGGTGGAGGCAAGGCGGAGACCAGGATGAGACAAGGTGGGGGTGAGGAGGAGACCTGGATGAGACAAGGCGGATGTGAAGTGGAGGAGAGGCGGAGACCAGAATCAGACATGACGGAGGCGAGGTGGAGACTAGGACGAGGCAAGGCGGAGGTGAGGTGGAGGCAAGGCGGAGACCAGGATGAGACAAGGTGGGGGTGAGGTGGAGACCTGGATGAGACAAGGCGGATGTGAAATGGAGGAGAGGCGGAGACCAGAATCAGACATGACGGAGGCGAGGTGGAGACTAGGACGAGGCAAGGCAGAAGTGAGGTGGAGGCAAAGCAGAGACCAGGATGAGACAAGGCATAGGGGAGGCGGAGGTGAGGTGGAGGCAAGGCGGAACCAGGACGAGACAAGGCGGAGGCGAGGTAGGTGAGGTAGAGGCGAGGCGGAGGCAAGACGGAGGCGAGGTAGAGGTGAGGTGGAGGTGAGGTGGAGGCAAGGCGGAGATCAGAATCAGACAAGGCGGTGGTGAGGTAGAGACCAGGACGAGAGAGGGCGGAGGCGAGATGTTGGTTGTGATATAGACGTTATGAAACATCAGGAATTCTTTCGCATTCAGCATCCAAAATTTAGTGGAAAACGATACCCCACACGCCTAGATCGCCAAAAATCTCGAAAATCCATTATTCAAGTACACATTTTGACACACCATTTTTCCTGCCACATTAGCTCAGCCTGATCATTTAGGAGTGGCTAGGCTGTCTTGTAGAGGCGGTAGCATTTTATTAGCATTTTTGGTTCTGTGGAAAACGCACTATTTACTGATCGGCGTTCTTTGGAAGCGTATTGGAATGAGGCAGAGAGCATACTCCATACAAAAGATGAGCTCAGAAATCGAGGAGGCATTGATCAATAGTTCATATGAGTGGATGCGGGATCTATATGTGCACACGTTGGAGCTCTTCTTGACGAGAAAATACGTATTTCCTCAGAAAAATCACCACAATAGAAAAAGTACATATGCAGTGCGGGTACGCGATGCTCCGTTAGAAAAGAGATGGATCGGATCCTATTCAATTGTCATCAAAACGGCCGGGGAAATCGAGGATGAGAAGAATGCAAAATGCACATCAACAATGAGAGTCTTGGGGTACGAAAAGAAGAACACGTCAACCACCGCGACAAAAGATACGCCCAAGTTCACTCGCATTTTACCGAAGAAACCACGACCAGGAGTGGTCAGGGCGAAGGGCAGGGAAAAGCGAGTTTTCTCTCAGGAAAGGGTGTACCTCGTTGTCTGGCTCTAGATTCAGAGAAAGAGAGAGAGAAGGAAGAGAAGAAGGGAGTGAAGAAGAGGAGAGGGGGGGGGGGCTTGCTACAATGCGGAAGATTGAGCGGAGCTGAACCAGAGAGTGGATGGGATAATTTCAGGAGGCATTGAGGAGGATGGGACGAAAACCCTGGGAGCCTCTCCCAGCCTGTAATCCATCAAAAAACGATAGACAGGTGAAAGGCCGAGGGAGAATCAGTGGATGAGACACCCCACCACCCCACAACCCCATTTTCCCTCTGATGGAAACGACCCAGGCCCGAAAAGAGGAAGTTGGACGTCGAAGGGAGAGAAAAGTAACCGCATACGTGGATAATGCGATATCAAGCTCACGCTCTCGTGAAATGATACAACGAGAAACGATCAATATCTATTTACCTCTTTTTCATGTCGACTAGCTTTTCGACAATCAAAGTGGTCGACGCAACGCCCCTTTTACAGTCAACCTTCGTCTCGAGTGACGGTTTATTCGATCTCCTAGGCGAGGGTTACTTGAATGCAACGCTTCCGTTATAACCACCTCCAACACACGAGAGGAAAAATTGGTTTAAACGCCGCAGTGAATGGGATCGCAACTTAACAATATTATTCGATGCACGCTTACGCGTGGAAGAAGCACATCCACAAATGTTGGTTATTACTTGTGGCAAGGATATAGGGAAAAATGGCGACTCAAATGTGTATGTACAGGACTCGTTCCAATCGGAAAAGAGTTCATAACCTAGAAGGTAATCAGACTCCACACGCCTAGGTAACCAAGAATCTCAAAAATATTTTTCAAAATTGGAAGTCAGTGGCTAGGCTATAAACATGGCTAATAAGTGAAAACATGGGAAGAATGGGGGAAACAGTGGGTGTGGTGGGCCCCGGACCCATTCCAATCGATTCAGGGTCCAAAATTTAGTGGAAAATGGTGCCCCACACGCCTAGGTACCGGAGATCTCTAGAACAGACATTTGAAATGGGTAAATAGGTACCCATTTTTACCCATAACCTCATCCAGAGAGCGCCGATCGTTTCGGGACCCGTCTCAATGGAATCAGCGTCCAAAATTTAGTGGAAAATGATACCCCACACGCCTAGGTACTAGAAGTCTTGAAATCACACCCACTGTTATGGGTCAAAATGGCTATCTATTACCCATTTTTAATATGAGTGTTTTCGAGATTTTTGGTACCTAGGCGTGTGGGGTATCATTTTCCACTAAATTTTGGACCCTGAATCCAATGAGACGGGTCCCGGAACGATTGGTGCCCTCTGGATGAGGCTATGGGTCAAAATGGGTACCTATTTACCCATTTCAAATGTCTGGCATTGCCCATCACACCTGTCATGATTATTTGTCTGGGCATGCGACCTTTCGCTCAGGGTCTTGAGTCTTCTCCCTCTTCTTCTCACTGCCTTGGGGGGCGCATCAAGGACTACAGCTTACTCTGTGTGATCCTCTGTGTTTCAATTCAGATTCAGCCAAAAAAAAAGAAAAAAAAGGGTCTCCCCGTTCCTCTATCACCTGGCCACAGGTCAAGTCTCCCTCTTCCTGCCTTGGGAGCTGCATCAAGGACTACAGCTTTGAGATTTACCCGCGAGAACCCAATGAGAAGCTTTTTTGACCAGATCCTCCATGTTTCAGATCAGCTTTCGTCCAAAATGGCTCTTTCGCGCTATTTTCCTACTACTTCTGTTCTAGAGATCTCCGGTACCTAGGCGTGTGGGGCATCATTTTCCACTAAATTTTGGATCCTGAATCGATTGGAATGGGTCCGGTACCTGCCACACCCACTGTTTCCCCCATTTTCCATTCATTGTGTAGGTAGATACCCATTTTGACCCATTATCTCTTTCGATGGGTGCCAACCGTCCCAGTACCCATCTCACTACCCCCCCCCCCCCCTTAATTTGGTCCAATTGGGCTGAATAGTTTCGAGGACCTAAATTGTATTTTTATTTCAATTACCCATTCTCTAATTTTTTCCAATAGTACCTTTTTGTGGTTTTTTGGTAGGTTATTCCTCGGATAATCAACCTATGTTATTGGTAAAATTTGTTGTTACTTGTTGAGACCGAAAATACATTTTTTTTAGTAATGAAAGTACTCGTATTTTTGTATTTTCCGCTCAGACATACCTACTGACTGGCAGGCAGTCGTAGTTCGTCCGAAAATGATTTCCGTAGCAATAATCGCAATCGAGTTGGAATAATGTACACGGAAGAACTTTGACGGCCCACAAAAGTTTCGACTCCGAGGTTGACTTGTTCGACAGAACGAGTTTCTCGAGCTTTCATCGAATGAATTCATAATAAACGCATCCATTTGAACCAGTTAACTCGGAGTTTCCTAATGACTTAATTAACATCGAGCTTTCCGAGCAGTGATCAGTGGGGAGAGATTAAATTTAGCTCTACGAAATACCAAACAAGTCAAAAGCGGTTCCTCCGTCAGAATGAAGTGACGCAATGCTACCTGAACGTCGACCTTTTGTTAGGTGCCTAATTATGTTTGGAATGGTTTGATGTATGGGAAATTTAAATTTGGCTAATTGCCGAGTGCGGGTGAGACCCAAAGATGTGTGTGGAGCGTAGGACGTGTGAGTAGAGAAATTATGAATTTAGGCCAGTCAAATCGTACACAAGAAAGGGCTAAACTCGCAAATGGTCTAGTTCTGCTTTTTTGATATACTTTTAGGATCAGTACCAGTATTTTAAATCCAGTTTTGCAACCTCGAAAGACCTGTGCTAACTTTGGGGCGCTCGAAAAACCACGAAATTTTTGCACTTGTTTCGGTTTTTCCACTATATCTTCTAAAATAAGCATTTTTAGAGAAAACATGTAGATACATTTTTAAAGTAATTTAATTTAACTACAATTTTATTCCAAAACCAGCTCTGTAAGTTGGATAGAAGCCGAGATACAGCTCTTCAAAAGTTGATCGATTTGTCCAAAAAAGTGATTTTTATAGATTCGACCAACTGTGGACCCGAATTTCGTTGGGAAATACTCATCCTACGACAAACGTTTATTCGAGAGAGATTGTATTAAATTTAATTACCTTTAATTTAAGCATAAAACGACGTCTATAGACCCAATAGTTTTGTATCATGTTAAAAAAAAACCATAAGTCGGGAAAACTGCATTTTTCAAATACTCGATCTGTTGAGTTCCCACGATCGATATCGAGACGATATTGATACTTTTCTTTTTGATACCGATCATTTTGGTATCGATACTCTGCTTTTGATACCGATACTGGTATCGGTAAAAACAATCGGGATCGAAAAAGGTATCGAACAATAACAGTACCTCAAATTTGTGTTAAAAATTACCAATTAAGAATTAAGAAGGCCCTCTCTTAAAGGTTGCTACACTTGTTTTGGCCAGAAATTCGAGTATATACTTTGTGTATATACCATAGACTAAGGTAAAGGCCAGAAGCTTTGGAGAGAGATCCCTCCTCCCTGCTTTGGCTAGGGGTTGTCTTGTGAAGAAGATGAAGAAG
>CM034005.1:6617108-6682281 GCA_019603395.1 Cyrtorhinus lividipennis
ATGCCCAAGATGGGGGTTGGCCCTCTCCGATCGGTCCCTTAATTTTACAGTGTACATGAGATGGGTGTGAGGCCTATTTCGAAAGTGGGTGTTCGAGATTTTTGGGTACCTCGGCGTGTGGGGTATCATTTTCCACTAAGGTTTGGACGCTGAATCCATTGAGTTGGGCCCCGGACCGATTGTCACCCTTCGAAACAATCGCTAAGATATTCGCATTTGATCCCAAATCGTATCCTACTCCCCAAGATGATCCGATTCATCCCGTTTTACGGTAGATTCATTGTCTAAACTTTTCAACAGTATTCACACATCCACTGTTGATATTATCGCTAGTCTGAATCTTCCTCGGCTCATATTATGTAAATCCGCCTATTCTAAAAGCCCACAGTCAACCCACCTAATCATCATCGTCAACCTCTATGATTTCGGTGACAGACGATACGCCACAATAGGAAGATACATAATTTATTTACGTTGCATACGCTTGACACCTTTCTTATGATAGGCACCGGCCAGTATCGCATTGACGTCATTCAGCTTTATCGAATTCAGTTGGGTCCCGCATTGTCTCGCCCGATGGAAAGTTTCTCGTTCAGCGCTTACTTAGTCAACAAAAATTAGATACGGGAGGTATCGCCAAACTCAGATAACTGTTTTACTTTCGTGTGTGGTCATGGATGCGGGAAGATTGGCGATATAAATCAAAGTAAAATAATCGACTGACTCTCTCTTCTATGTACAATAAAGGTCTTACCCCACATCTAATTACGAATGGAATTACTTCCAACACCTTGAGCCTTAACTGGAAACAGTCTCAGTCACGCCTTGCTGTATTAGTGATTAAACCCTTAACCCATGTCCGAGTGGGTACGTCGCTCCGCTCTTCTGAATACTAAAAAACCCTTCACAAGCTGTTAAAATCCTAGCTTCACTTTCACGCTCTCGTCTTGGCCCGTTACATGTCAACGTTAAATTACACTATGAACATAGGCCGAGAAAATAAATAGATCCACATTATTCATTCGACCTTTTCTGATCTCATGTTAACACGGCTCATGATACGAGTATTATAATGATGTTCCATCACCTCGTTGAAAACACAGAAATGTCTCTATTTATTTATAAACCTGTTTTGCCCACCGATTGAAAGGAAATCTAACTTTAAACCATAATTTAAATTTCAGCCCAAGTACATTCAACGGTTAAAAGCAATCAAGGCGACACTAGAAGTCTCGGGATTTTTCCAATCCCACGAGGTAAGGCTCTTTTACATTCAATTTTATTTCTAACCTCGTTTATTCCTACCATTTATTCATATTCATAGTCTGGCTAATTTGACATTGAATCGCAGACAATGGTCGAATATCAATCGACCACAATTCAATGAGTCAGTGCGCATGCGCCCCCGTCAGTATCTACGATTCGACTTGAATTGAATAGCGAGTTTCGACATCGAAATGAAACAGCAATCCTTGAACAGCTTAGCTTCATTAAACATTTCTACGACCTACTAGAATTGAGCATAGAAAAAAAGCATCGATTTTCACATTGCTCCTACCATCGAAACAAAATATTGATATTCCTAAAATAAAACGTGGTAACATCTGCTCGCAACCGTCAGATGCTTGATGTTTTCTTTGTCAATGAGAAAAATCAGAATTATATGACATTATTTATAATAATAACAAGTAATTTGGTAACACAAAATTTATTCAAAAAAATGTTGTGGCATTGAGCTCATAAGTGACAGTTTGAAGACAAATTTCCGTTCAAGTCTGTCTGGAATTTGAGAGCAGACGTTCACACAGGACAAATGACCAGTTAGTTGTTAACTGTTCAATCTGAGAGGATTGGGCACGAGGGATCATTGGTCTCCATAATGTGAAGAGGTTTTGTTCAATTCTCTCGGATTTCTCCTTCAATACGGATTAGGATCTAATGGCATTTATATTTGCTGTAGATTTTGGTAGAATCAATATTAGTTCATTGATGATTGAAGCAGTGCGACTATAATGTTTCCCCACCATTCATGCCAACATTGCCTTCAATCATTGATAGTTAGGAAATATCGAATCTTAAAACATCGGCCATCAGCCTCTGCAAAAATTTGTTCACCTGCCTGAAAATAATAGAAAATCGGTTAAGGCGAATACTGGTGGCATACTGGCATTTTAAATAGTGTTAAATTTTCTTCAGTTCTCGTAGTTATGTACTCCGGTAAATGGTGCGGTGTGAATGCCAATGGTTCAGCGCCCGAAAGGCAGTTATATTCAAATACCTTATACAGCGTGCATCAATCGGGGTTTGAAGTAGTCGAATAAAATTAGAGGCCAACAGTATACACATTTTTTGTCCACCTTTATTACAAGATTTCCTTCTTCTGTTGTAGATGATTGGTAGTTCCCTGTTGTTCGTCCACGACCAAAAGAACGCCAGCGTTTGGCTCATTGACTTCGCAAAAACGTTGGAGCTTCCGTCGAGAATGAAAATCGACCATAATTCCTCCTGGGTCGTCGGAAATCACGAAGACGGTTACCTCATCGGCATCAACAATCTCATTAACATATTCTCCGAAATGGAAGCCGAGCAACAGCAAAAAGCCTTGGAGCGGAACAACACTATAACGGAGACTGCAGACCATGTTCAACCCTGTCCACAGATGACGCCCCCAGAAACCATCGTGACAGCGCCTTCGGATCAAGATAGCAATTCTGGGCCGGACGTAACGTGATGAGGTTTTCAACGTAGGAAACGGAAAAATCCCGTTGAAAATTGTTTTTACTTCAGAATCACGAGCCGCTTCCTGGTCATCAACTCTCCAACTCGCTGAATCTTCGTCGTGAAGATGAGCTGAATTCGATTTTGGGGACCGTTCAGATCAGTGTATCGTGCCAGTTGATACTCCAATGCAGTCGTACAAACAAGAAACATACAAGGCTCCCGAATTCAACTGCAGCAAGCATCAGGCATGTGGGGCATCAGAGTTCACCTGAAGAGGCCACAACCAGAAACTCTGTGTCAGAGGGTCCCCCCATTGTTGGCCTGCGCTCTCACATTCAACTCCCACTAGTCTCTCTTGTCCGTAAGCGGGTACGTTGTATCCATCATCTTCCAGACAGAGAAGCCCTGGAGAAGTAATTCTGATCACCAGACTAAAACAGACATCAAATCGTCAGGTGATTTAGTTGCTAGCAGTGAGGACGGCCAATCCGCCGCCCGTTGTTTCTGCCCTTCGTAGATCTTCCGTTTAAAATCCTCGCCTTCTTTGCATCTTGCATCGAACGTCTCCAGCAACGCTATATTAGAACGACCGATGTGCCAGCAGTATGCTCTTTAGACGCGTCAAAAAGCATTTTTGCCCTCTAAACGGTACAAGTTATGTTCGACCAAGGAAAATGGACACGTAAGGACTCCCTACATTCTCTCTCTTTCTCTCTTTGCATTTAACTCGGTGAATATTTTTGTATTGTATTTTTACTGTGTAAATGAGAGTTGCGACCATCGTGTCTTAGAACATTCTGTACATGTTTTAACAAAATTTACTTTTATAAAAAAGAAAACCTTATGTAGATAATAATGACGTACACATTTACTCGTTTTCATCTTTTTTCCTCTATCCCGATTTCCAGGTTCCATGAGACCTTTTGTAGAGAAAATTAGCTTGAAAGAAAGCTTAGTATTTTTTATGATCGACTCTAAAGGCGAGGGCGGAGAAAAAACTACATTTAAAAAACACTTCACAAGGAATAAAAGTGAATTCCGAACAACAAAACGGACTTGTTCTGCCATACTGAGTTATCAATCTTATAATAAAAATACACGCTGTAGTTATTTGCATCGAAAATATATATGTTGATTGTACAATTAAAGGCAAAAAATGTTTTTCGTAAACCTATGGAAAATGTATTCAACATGAAACGACAGATTGACGGTTTTTGAGCTCTTTGCCGAAAAACCGAAATTACTTCAATGCGATTCAAATTTTAGTATACCAAAAGCTGTTCAGAGCGAATTTTAGGTGCCATAATTCATGTTACTGGGTAACAAAAGGGCCGATAAAAACAATTTTTCATAACACCGTTTGCTAGGTAAGCATATTCATCAGGTTTTATTGAATATTGCAATTATTTTGAAGTGCTGGATTTTGATATGCTGAGTAAGGTAACGCGGGGACATTTTGCCCGTTTCCTCCCCCCGCTAAAATCTCTCCCTACACGCTTGATGTTTTCGCGAACTACGAGTTATGGTCCCTGAAACACCATTTTGAAGATTTTATTCAAACACTTCCATTCTATCATCCTGTAGAAGGCTACACGTTAGCCATGGGGAGCATTCATCTTCCATCTACGGTTAGTCAGGGGGTATTTTAAAGTAAAAAGATTTCATTATTCTCTCCGGCAAAACGGCGACGGATAATACTTTGGTACACTCAAAATTGATTACAGAACTAAAAAAACGTAAGATGAATGTGACCTCAATTGAGAAATTTCTTCTCTAATTCAAAACACTCGACTTCAGGAAATTTTCTAGATTTAGAGACCGATTCTGGGTGTTTAGTCGCATTTGGTCCCTTTTTAGTATAAATGTTAGGTGCAAAATACCTAATTTGAAAAAAATTCTTCAGAAATCATGAAATCATTTTTTCTCAAAAGACCAAGCTGACACTGTGCTTTCTAAGGTCTTTGTACTTTCCACAGTGGTCGCTTTTCTTCTAGAAAATTGAATACGTTATATTATGTACATTATTCCCATTTGTTTTATACACTTAATGGGCCTCAAGGTAAGACGTGTATTCTGAACTGGAGGACGCAAGTCATCCTTACTGATTGATTAGAGGGAAAAAGGAAAGGTAAGTTGTACAGTTTTGGCAGGGGACAACCATTACTGCAATCTCAAAAGTATGAAGTGGCGTACAGACCCATTGTTAGTGAAAGACATTATTATCAGGTTTATTTTATTTTCTACATTTCAAACTATTTCATCCTTGATGTTGTTAATATTGGAAGTACCTAATACAATTGGTAGGTTTTCTTTTTCTCTATTACCTATGGCTCATATAGCTACTGCGTTGGATAGTCAACTGAGAGTTTATTGAGTGTACAGCTAAAGAAAGATAGCTGAGCCTGAAATAATGAAGCTGGACAGCTTCTCTAACCTTCTTCCACCAAAAGAATGACCCAATATCCTGTGAAACACAGAAACCTGGTTTGATTGTATTCAGTGGTTTGTTATTGCACATGTTTGTACAACAAAACTGTGTTCATAACAATGTTCATAGAAAAAATAACTCATTACTGAAAATGTTCCAAGTAACATTTTGGGGGAGGGATTGGCAACTATTTTGTGTGCCCTTGCAATTGTCCACAATAATGCGTTCATTGTGAAAGAAAATTTAATGAAAAATGATGTTATCATGTATAGTATAACAATTTTTTCAACAATTTTATTGTCTGGTCTGTCGTGTCCAGTAGTGACTACTGAGTCTGAGTGTGTGAGTATTTATGTAAAGACGTTAATTTTTAAAACCGTAAATACAAAGTTTACAGTTTAAAAAAATCCGTTATTGTTTGAGGCTCACAGAAGTGAAAAACGGATAAATTTACGGTTTTTTGCATGTGAAAACAGTGGGAAAATGACACCCCACACGCCTAGGTATCAGAAATCTCGAAAACACATATTCGAAATGGGTAGATAGGTACCTATTTAGACCCATAACCTTCTCCAGAGGGAATCAATCTTTCCAGGACCCATCTCATTAGAGTTAGCGTCCAAAATTTAATGGAAAATAATACCCCGCACGCCTAGATTGCCATAAATCTTGAAAATCCATTTTTCAAAGTAAACATTTTTACATCCCCACCCCCCTAGTTTAGTCCGATCGGGCTGAAAAGTTTTTAGGACCAACTAGAGCCAAAAACAGGCGCCTGACCAAAATTTCAAATTTTTAGAAATTTTTCCACAACAAAAGTTTGCATGGGCATAGGGCATATGGTGGATAGAATTTTTGATCTAGACGCCTTGAAACGCCCAGAGAAAAAATGTTAGGCCGAATCAGAGAGGGACATTTTGCATGAAAACATAGATTGATTATTCAGGGAATAACCAACCAAGCACCATGGCGATAAAACCTGTTCATCACAGAGCCGATTTTGAGGAATTAAAAGAAGAAGAAGATGATGAGTGATGGAATCTGATAGCTGTCGGCAAAATGAGGTGTTTGAAGAGTAACGATTCCGGTAAAGAATCGATACAAGTGCTAATATTGGTATCGAATAGAAAGTATCGATAACAGAAGAGTATCGAATGAAAAGTATTTATACTAACCAGCATCGATATGGAGAATTCTAAACATTTCCATTTTTGCTGATTACGACAATCAAGGTGGGAACTACAAAAGACGTCAACAAATTTCCTGATACATGTGATGAAGTACAATATAAAGGAGGCAGTTTAAAAGTAAGTAATTTCAACATTGGAACAAGGAGAGGATTGACCCAATTTTGGAATAAAGGCAGACTGGAAGACATTGATTGCTAGATTCCCACTGAATCCTGAATCAGTGAGTGTGTCGTGGGGGGGTTCTGTTTTTCAGAACTTGTTTTGATCCTAGATATTTATTTTTTCCGACACCAGCATCGGTATCAAACATTGTATACAATATATCGATACCTTATCGATATGGAGAGTATCGTTCATCCCTATTGAGATAATGGTGAACTCGCAACTTGGATGCCTGACATGGATGCTTGAGTTGGCAAACGTAAACAGTTGACTTCTGCGAAATAACGCGATTGTTTTTGATTTTGTCAAAAAAATGTTACATCAGGTTTCAATTGGGTGAATCATCACACATTATCTCCAAGCGTCAGAATGGACGTCGACATTGAGGACGAGGTAAGTGAGGCCAAGTAGCCTGGAGAGGCGTTCAGGTGCTTATTTGATTCTGTACAATCTTCTAATCTATCCAAACGGACATTCGCGTCTTAAAGTATTTATGAAGTCGTTGAATATGAACTGGGAATTGCGTGATTCCTGTGGGCGTTGGCAATTTTTCATTGGTCGTGCAGGGCACAGAGTGGTACAGTGGTGATCAATGCTGGGCGTTACTTGGTAAAAGGTTGAGCAAATCGGCGTTCTTAGCAACGTCGCCATAGGAGAATGGTACAACAGTGCTCCTGGTCATTCTCACCGGCTTGGTGTGCCCTAATTTCTGGCTACATTTTGGAGCACCGACATGCAACCTGCCATAATTCAGCGATTGACTTGGAGGTCTTCAGAAGCTTATAGAAACTCACACTGGCGCAGATGTCCTGCCTGCATCTGACACTGTTATCGTTTTATTCCAGCCTCATATTCGGAAACGTTTTGACTTCGAAGGGATTCACACGGCGACTTCAGAGGCACAGCAAAATGTTGAAGCCCACGCTGAAAGCATATTCAAAAGCTACCTCAACTTGAGTGGACTCGACATAGAAAGAGGATTTCCGCTTTTACGAAGAGAAGAGCACAAGAAATATCTCTTCGGTATTCTCTATCACCTTCCAGAGTGAGCAAAATGTAAAATTAAGTTTCATTGGCACTCAATACAAGACAACCGAATTTTGATTTTATCAATCCTATTGTTTGTTGAATAGCGGCTTCTCCAAATTGGACGCGTCACACCCCTGGTTGACCTACTGGATAGTCCACTCACTCGCTCTTCTGGACGTTCGATTGGACGACCGCACAAGATCCGATGTCTTCGATCTTCTCCAAAGATGCTACGATGTCGAGGGTGGTGGCTTTGGCGGAGGCCAGTACCAATACGGACATTTAGCGACAACCTACGCTGCCACCAACACGCTAGTAGTAATGGGGTCGGAATTGATGTGGTCTAAAGTCGATAGGAAAACGCTCAAGAACTTTTTGTACAGGATGAGAGTCGGTGACGGATCGTTTTTCGTGCACGAAGGCGGTGAGTGATTTTTATATTCATAGTGACAATAGTGAAATGAAATTAAAAACGTTGCAAATTCATTCACAGGAGATGGTTATTCCTCGGACCAGGAGCATGGAGACTAACTCCTATCGATTCAGAGTCCAAAAATCAGTGGAAAACGATACCCCACACGCCTAAATCGTCAAAAATATCAAACATAGGGAAAATAGTGGGTGTGGCGTGTCCCCGAACCATTCCAATCAGGGTCCAAAATGAAACCCCACCCGCCTAGGTACCAGAAATCTCGAATATACACATTTGAAATGGGTAGATAGACACCTTTTTTGACCCATAACCTCTCCCGGTGGGCACAAATTGTTTTGGGACCCGTCTCATTGAATTCAGCGTCCAAAATTTAGTCGAAAATAATACTCTACACGCCCAGATCGCCGCAAATCCCAAAAATCAGATAAAATTTCAGATTTTTGGAAATTTTTCTTCTACCAAGATTGACGTGGGGACGCCCAGAAAATTTTTTTTGGACCGAATAGGAGAGATTGACTTTCTGCATGAAAACATAGATTGATTACTCAAGGAATAACCAACCAAAAGAGTTAATTCCGCTGGCACAGTGTTCGATGCTCTCAAATTAACCTCATTTCTATACAACATGAGTTGTGTTTTCAGGCGAATCAGACATTCGTGCGGTCTACTGTGCAATCGTTGTGGCCAAAATCCTGAACATACAAGCGCCCGACCTGTTCGAAGGAACCGTTAGTTGGATCTTGCAGTGCCAGAGCTATGAAGGCGGTTTTGGTGGCTCTCCGGGCGGAGAAGCTCATGGAGGCTACTCGTTCTGCGCAGTCGCGGCTCTCTACCTCTTGAACGCCCTCAATTTGTGCGACCTCAAAGCTTTGTTGAGGTTAGTACCACCCTCCTGAACGTTAGTGCTCTCATTTTGTGCAATGTTAATCGATAGATGGAATCGATTTTTAGGTGGACGGTCAATCGGCAAATGACTTATGAAGGTGGTTTCCAAGGAAGGACCAATAAACTCGTCGACTCGTGTTACTCGTTCTGGCAGGGAGCTACTGTCATCTTGGCCCAAACAGCTCTTCTTGGTTCAAAAGCGCCTGAAGTCGAAAAGCAAGATTGGCTTTTTGACAAACAATTACTTCAAGAATACGTCCTGTTGTGCTGCCAAGATGTTCACGGCGGCTTGAAGGATAAACCTGAGGTAAGCTGAGTTTACAACTGACCACCATGAATTGTTACAGGATACGCTTTCCCCTCATCAGAGTACTCGTGCTTGTTCCGAGTTTTGATCGTGTGCACACTACAGGCGCGCTCTCTCTGAGGAAGACTCTTTATCTTCTTCATGGAGACGTGCGTCGAATGTAGGGCACCAAAGTGCGTTCTGACGAATGTTTAAGACAACCGCAGCCATCAGCCTCAGCTTGACAACTTGATAGGTCACTTTTTTACGATGAATGTAACATGAAATTGATGTATCTTTATTCTTTAGGTTAACATTGACCCTTATCACACGTGTTACGCCTTGTCTGGGATGAGTATATCCCAGAGCTCCACTGAACATGTTGTTGGTGAGTTTTGTCTCCTTAAAACTCACTTTCCCAGTAAAATTACTTCTCTACTAAAACTAATGTTGAACCGTTATTGGTAATAAAATTGAATAATTATCGTTTTCCAGGTGACTTACATAAAAACCGATTGCGGCAAGTACATCCCGCTTACAATCTCCCAGTTGATGAGTTATCTATGGCCATGAAATACTTTTACGGGACCAGATCCTCTTCTGAGGGACCATCCTCGTCTACTTAACATAATTATGATCATGCTTTACATCGATTTTCCTTCTCTCTCTCTATTTTTTTGAACTTATGATTTCTTCCTCTTTTGCTATGATATACTTACCCTTGTATTCATATAGTAGAAAAAAAACAAATATTTTCCCAAGGAAATGAAGCGAAAATTGGTGCAAAACAACTCTGTGTGAGCCTTTTTGTTCCTAACCCGTTTTAAAAATGAGGTTAGGTCAAAAATTTGTACCAGAAAAAATAATATCGAGGTATTTGGCTATTCGGAGACACGCAGGTATAATTCAATTTCGAGCTGATGTACCCATATACAGCGTTCCTAGCGGAATAGTGATGAATAGCGCTCCCTACCTGCCAATAGCGTCAACCACTGAGACGGATCCGCCACGATGGTGAATGGGCAATTCTTGAATGTGTGGAAACTGCTGTTTTTCATAATTTGGCAATAAATGCTTATGAATCAGGCCACCACCAACCAGTGAGGGAGAAGAGTCTCATTCAATGATGTGCAATCCCCTGAGCGCAACATGATCAGTCATTTAGAACTTGTATAACAGCTGGAATTCAGATTTAGTATCAAAACGTACTTATATAGTCACAGTGAACACTTTTATGTGTTTGGAAACTCGGTACTTCGCAAAGTTGGTGATGTGGACATTTGTCTCCATCAGTGGTGTTGCGCCGCTTTGCACCTCTCCAAACTGTTCTAAGTTCTTGCCCATTTGGGTGGTTTTTTGATAAGCCCACTAAAAAATTCTTTCTCCAATTAGTTATGGGCCAGCAGTAGATACCAAATTGTTTCTCTGAGCAAGGCTGTCAAACAAACGCTGCAAATTCTTTCACACGGGTTGGTTATTCCTCAGACCAGGAGCATGGGGACTCATTTCTTCAACATGAGGAAAATAGGGGAAACAGTGGGTGTGGCGGGTCCCAGACCCATTCCAATCGATTCAGGGTCCAAAATTTAGTGGGAAGTGATACCCCACACGCCTAGATCGCCAAAAATCTATTGGGGAACAAATAAACAAATCGCTCTATAATTGTCAGATTTTATTCATAAAGCACTTTTTTGCGTAAAATATTGTAGTTAACGGAATGCAGATCGCGGTTATTCGACAAATAAAGCGTTACAAAACGTGAAGCCAAATAAACCACGAAAGGATGATCGTTTATTGTCAAATGTTCTAACCTGTTACAATGAGGATACATAACGTAAATTTTCGAATCTGGAGTTGAAAATTCGGAACCAGAATATTCTAAGAAGTAGACTAACATACCCGGTACTACGATTACACAGTTCTAGACAACATAGATGCAGCACAAAATTGAATACTCATGTCCAACAAAATCAATTTTGAAGTTCTGCTATAACATTTTCAAAGGATTTCACATTGAATCGGTCTAAATTTAAAACAAGAAACACATAAAAACGAGAATACAAATAAATACAATAAACTTAAACAAATTATTTACATCAAATCCACGCACGAATAAAGCGTATTGGGTGATGTTAAGTACACATACCTGGAATGCTAACTTTTCAAACAAGTTTAAAAAAAATGGAATAAATAGAATAATAATACATGGCATGCTTTAAAATGGCAAAAGATAAAATAAAATAGCGATCTCCCACCTTCGAAAATAATGAAGATACATAAGTACATGAATTCGATAATAATTTATAAATTGACAACTCTGGCGTAAAATATCTTCGAGTGAAATCGTCAACACTAAAGTTACAAGTTCAAAAATAATACATCATATCCTTCGGATAACAATCGTTTTATAATTTGATAAATCCGTTAACAAAATTGATTGGACGGTAGATTGGGAATGGAAAGCACGTCATAGGATAGGCGGAAGTTAATTGTGATAAGAAACTTCGGCTTAATTTTGTGGGAATTCAGCAACTTTTTGAGGAGTATCTAAGTGGATCAGTGTGATTCCTGCAACGGTAATGTTATTCATACTATTTCGCAGTTTGTAACGGTGTGGAAACCGACTAAGATGGCGTCAAACTATTGAGAAATGGGGAACTTGAGTTGACGAGCTTTCGTTGTAATATACATTCTTCAACAGAGCACGTAATCGCAGTTAGAACACGGCATTAGATAAGAGTGACTACAAGCTGGGGAGTCAAGTAAGGATGCTGTCGACTTACAGACTGGATGCTTCAAGACTTACAGGTGCAGAAAGCCATATCACTATTAAAAGCCTTCGAGATGTGCCAACACATCGCAGCAGCCTGTTAGTACAGAATCGACGGCCCTGTACACATGACGACGTTTGTCGCTCGGTAAACGCCGCGTTTGTCGCTTGGTTGTCAAGCGCGCGTTTGACACATACATAGAAGCAATGGGATCGTACACATGCTGTCGCGCGCTTTGAAAAAGCGCGCGACAACCGCGGCGCTTGTAGTTTCCACATCAAACGCCGCGTTTGTCGCGCGCTTGAAGTTACTATGTTTCGCATTATTCCATACACATGCACTCAGTCAAACGCTCGTTTTTGCAGTGGAAAGGTGATCTGAGCCCTGGTCTTGTGTGTTGATCTTGTTTGTGTTTTTGTGTGCAATGGATGCGGAAGCGTTCGACACAGAACTATTCATCGATGAGATCGAAAAAAGAAGGTGTATCTGGGACACGGAGTGTCCAGATTATAAAAATAGAGTCTTAAAAAAGACTGCTTGGCAGGAGATTGTGGACGTTTTCGCAGAAGAAAAAATGACACAGGAACAGAAGACAGTTTTAGGTAAATATACAAAGCATAAGTAGCATTAATTAATTATAGACCTTCATTTATTCAAATAAATACATTACATAAATGCAGTATGTACCACATAATAATTTGTGGGTGGAACTGCCGGATGCCTGCTGTCATGAAAACGTCGACAAAGCGCGCGGTTGACGCCCTCATGTGTATGGTCTCAAAATTTCCAACGCGCGACAAACGCGGCGTTTACCGTCGTCATGTGTACAGGGCCGACTAGAGGGGCCTCAAAAGGCGCCCTCAAGCTCCCCTCATTTTAAAGGGGGGTGGGTTTTCCTTGGATCACCAGAAGAGGCCCTCGGGGATCACCCTATATCCTGAATTATTGTGGGTGGATTTTTTTCGAGATTCTTCCCTTCACGGGCTTGTGGGGCATGGTTTTCCAAATTAATTTTGGACACTGAATCGATTTAGAGGACGCCCCACGCCTTAGGGTATGTACAGAGTGGAGCGGAGAGCAAAGCGTTCGCACTCTTCGAGGAAAAAGACAAAGAGTATAAGCGGAGAGCAAGGATGTAGCCCACACAGAGTGAGGAGCAAGGAGTGAAGCTTGAAATCTTTCCCCCGCAGTGTACATCAGTTTGCATGAGTCACGCCATTCTTCGCTTTTTAATTTATTGGAATCTGGACGTTTACATATTCCTTCTGGCAGCACACTACCCGGGACAGAAATTATAGCGCCCCACGTTTTCGTAGCAGATGAAGCCTATCCACTGCTTCGACATTTGTTGAAACCTTACCACGGGAGGAATTTGACGGCTGAACAAGAATACTTTAACATGTCGTTGATTGCGCTTTTAGGATACTGACTGCTAAATTTCGTATCCTATGGCAACCGATCGAAACTTCCCCTCTCTCATCAGATAATCATAAAATGCGTATGTGTTTTGCATAATATGATTATCGGTAGAGAAGGAATCGACAGCCATGAGATTGACGAAATTGTTTCCTCGTTATCGAGTGTCAGAAGTGGAGTGAGAGACAATAGACCAGCCCACACTGCGGCTTTCGTCCGGAATGTTTTAAGAGTTTTGTGTGTTCCAACAGAATATAATACATTAATAATAATTGCCAACTGCTTTGAACTGAAATAAAGAAAAAAAAGGCAATAACACTTGGTTGTGATGTTTGGGGTCTCATTGATCCCACAGTGGCTTCCTTTTCAGCACCCCACCAATCATGACATCTACATCCATTTTTCCGAGAGGAAAAATAGGAAAACAAAGAACAATTCACTAGGAACACGCGGAGGAATATTTGTTTCTGTCAAATTTCAAACTTTACTGAAATTACATCTGGCGGTTTGTACTTGACCAAACAAAATATTTTCAGAAATTCAGCTTAAGGACTCTCCAATTGCTATGCAAATGGAGCATTGAAAAACATGTGATTGTACATGTAAAATGAACGAAAGCTCAAATCCAACTCAACATCCCATTTCCAATTATTTAACATTGATTGCTCAGAGATATATGCCTTTTGGAGCTCAATTTTCCGAAATATGTGTAATGTAACTTCCGCACGCACAATATTCCTCTTCAACAGTAAAATTCTACATGAAATGTCGACAGTAAGAGCACACTTTGCAATGAAAATGTAGCGACCATCAAAAACCTAATTGGACGCTGTTAACTTCAACGAATGAAATGTACGAAAATTTGGAATTCAGAGCAATAAGTTAGCTCTAACATTATATAACATACTACGGTTAATAAACATACATCTAAAAAATACCATGATATGAAAGCGATCTTCGAACAAGTACATTGTTTTAACGTAATAACTAAGGTATCGCTACTGACTGATGATGCCAATTGGTGATAAACTAGGCCTTATTGACAAAAACCTAGAAGTACACACAGTGGAAACTACTGTGGGTTTAAAACATCTTAGTTGCTAAGAGGAGAAGGATGAGACATTTTCGTAAACATTAGTTCACGCTATTCCACATTCTATGCGGATAACAGATTAATAATAGCACTTGATGTTACTTGTTGTAGCGAAGGTTGGTCAGTTGAGAAGTCGATTTATTTGTTATTTATTCCCTCGACGTCAGCTTGAGTCGCCACGGTATTTGGTCTGCCAGATTAGGGTGCCCTTCAGAGACACAAAACGCCGAAGTTCTTTACTGGCGATCGTTGGAAGGTGTTTTGCTCAAGCGCTGAAGGGCCCTTGAAATGAAGGAATCAAAGTCAGAGGAGTCATTAATACATCAATATTGATACTTCTCCTATGAATATACAGTGTGTCCCAGGATTGTGTGCAGTAACATTTTAGGAATTCAGGGATTTTACAACTAATGTATAACAAAAAAGGCTCCCACAGACATTATTGAAAAACCTAAATAAAACGCCGCAAATTCATTCAGAGGGGTTAGCTATTCCTCGGACCAGGAGCATGAAGATTCATTCTAATCGATTCAGCGTCCAAAATTTCGGGGGAAAGGATACCCCACACGCCTACGTACCAGAAATCTCATTTACCCACTTTCAAAAAAGGTAGATAAGATATAATTTTGATCCGAAACATCTTCCAGTGGACGCCAATTGTTCTGGGACGCGTCTCATTGGATTCAGCGTATAATATTTAGTCAAAAATGATACCCCACACGCCTAGGTACCAGATATTCTCAATTTTGATTTCCCGCTGTAAATAAATGAATACACGGCTATTTTAACATAAAGATGAATACACGAAAGAAAATCTTAAAAGTAAAAATACTCCCCAAAACAAGGGGTTTTACAAAAATGTTTACGGGAGACTTTTGTAACGAATTTGTGGTAATAGCGATTCCTTAGGTCACAATCAATCCTTGAACAGCCTGTAGAAACCTGCCAGAAGGGAGAAGAGAAGAAAGAGAAATTGGTTAGCAAAAGGTTATTGAATGATATATTATGGGACCGAAGAGCGCCTGTTTTGGCTCACAACAAGGAATATGATTTAGCAACACAAGGCACTACATACCAATATCAGCAGTTGGTATGGGCAGACGCACGCATCAGAGGCACCAAAAGGGAGGGGGGCCCAGCTTGTCGGAGGAACGGATGTTGCAACAGTTCCGCAGCCGTGGCTCGCTGAGCCGGATCCCTTACGAGAAGTCTTTCCAAAAATGCTTGCAACCGTCCGGACACCTAAAATGCAAATTCATCAAATGAAGAACTCAAGAAGTGTTTACTAATAATTAATAAAAACAACCCTCGAGAAGAATCTTACTTTATGAGTGTTCTTCAGTTTGGGAGGAGCCATGTCTCGTATCTTTCTCATCGCCTGGAGTGGGGGCTCGTTGAAGAAGGGAGGCTCCCCATCAACCATTTCAATCACCATGATGCCTGGAAAATAACGCAACATTTAATAGAAAACGCTGCGAATTCATTAAGAGGGGTCGGTTATTCCTCAACCAGGAGCATGGAGACTTATTCCAATCGATTCAGCGTCCAAACATTTGTGGAAAACGATACCCCACACGCCTAGGTACCGGAAATCTCGAAAACAGACATTCGGAATGGGTAGATATATACCCATTTAGGCCCACAACCCTTTCCGGTGGACGCCAATCGTTCTGGGATCCGTCTCATTGGATTCAGCGTCCAACATTTAGTAGAAAATGATGCCTCACACGCCTAGGACCAACTAGAGCCGGAAACGGACCCCCTGACCCGAATTTCAAATTTTTAGAAAATTTTCCATTAGTAAAATCGGCGTGGACGGCGGACGGACATTGGCTTATTCTGATCTAGACCTTGAAACTCCCAGAAAAAAAAAATATATGGGGGCTGAATCAGAGAGATAGACTTTTTACACGGAAACATAGGTTGGATATTCAAGGAATAACTAACCAAAAGTCGGGTTTTTGTCAATGACTTCGATTTTTCGTTCCCCTGAAAAGTTTGGAGTTTCCTGAAGCTAGGGTACGTTGGACGGTCGCGTACGTAGTTTCCCTTAATTTTGTTTTTCTAAAATTTATATATTTTATTTATCTCTTTGTTTGAGTAGTTTATATTAGAATAATAATTTGTGGTGTAACAGGAATATTAAACGGAGCTGTGTACTAGTTCCAGCAGGTATAGGAAATCCTGATAATAAACAAAAAGTAATGTCCGATTCATTGTGACTCACCAAGAGACCAGATGTCAACTTCGGGGCCGTACAGGAGGCGAGATATCACTTCCGGAGACATCCAATACGGTGTCCCGACGAGAGACTTCCTCTTTGGTAACTCTTCAGAAACTTGGGCGCAAAAGCCAAAGTCAGAAAGTTTCACCTAAAGGGGATATAAGACGAATCTTAGCTACGCGACAAATCTTATCAATATTTGAGCCCGTATCACACGAACATTTTCGTGTTGGAGCCACCAAAGCGGATGGAATAGCAAACGTCAGCAAACAGCTGCAGAAAGGCCACCATCTAAAAGATTCCTTCAAGGAATTTTTGTGCAGAGAAACCTTCGTACAGTTGATTGCTCAGGTTTGCTGTTCTCTGATTGGTTGACACAACTGTAGCTGCGTAAATTTCAGCTGTTTGGCGGTGCCTGGTTGCCCTGGGCTTCAAGACAAAGTACATGATACTGTGTTCAGTAGAAACCACTGTCTCACCCTTCCGTCTGCAGCAAGAAGGATGGAGTCGCTCTTGATGTCACGATGAATCACCCCCTGGGAATGCAGGTAGGCCAAAGCTTTCAGACATTGTTTGCACACAGTTGCAATTTGAGCTGAAAAAGAGGAGAATAAATATTGAACGGCGTGTTAGGAGCCGAAAACGTTCAAACGCCTTCATTTTCACAGCTTTGAAAGTGCGGTAAACTAAATAAATATAAAACTAATAACATCAGCAATACCTTCGTCCATCCTAGCATGGGTCACGATATCAGTCAGAGCACCGCCTTCGAGGTACTCCATAACAACCCACAACTCGTCGCCAACGAGGTATGATTCGTACATTTCGACGATGTTTGGGTGATGGTAGTCCCTCATAATTACCACCTGGGCAAAAGAAAAAGTTCGAAATGATTAATCAAAGCACAGTCAGCGCAGATGTGACGTCACGTCACAAAAGATAACAACATATGGATTTGACAAGTTGGCATCTTTCTGGTTTATTATTCCTTGAATAATCAACCTGGATTTTAATGCCAGAAGTCAAACTCTCCAATTTGCGGCAAAATTTGACACTTTGTCTTTCAAGATTCAAAATCAAAAACATAGGTTGATAATTCAAGGAATAACCAACCAAAACTGAAATTAACTGCTGAGATACGTTGTCCGCGCCGTCTTCATGAGTTGTTTATTTTTTTCTTTTTTAATTCAGAAAAAGGGGTCATGGCTCAGGGCATTCCGGCTCTAGTTGGCCTTCGAAACATTTCAGCCCAATCGGCCCAAATTCGGGGAGGCTATGGTCAAAAACGGTCTTTGAGACTCGATGCTCTGGATTTTTTTAGAACTAGCCATGTGGGGTATCATTCTCCACTAAATTTTGTACGTTGAATGCATTGAGATGGGTCCAAGACCGATTGGCTCCCAACCGAGGCGAGGAGGGGGTTTTAAAGGTTGGTTTTCGATATTCTTGGGTACCTAGGCGTGTGGGGTATCATTTGGCAATCAATTTTGGGCGCTGACTTTAATGAGACGGATCCCGGATGATTTTCGAGATTTCTGGTACCTAGGTGTTGGGGTATCTTTTTCCACTAAATTTTGGGCCCTGAATCGATTGGCGTGAGCCCCATGCTCCTGGTCCGAGGAATAACCAACCCCTGTGAAAGAATTTGTACCGTTTTTTCTTTCACTGATATTAGCTGGACTCGTTTGGGGAACACGCCTCATTTAAATGATACTAGTCAAACAATATTTTCCACGTATTACCTCATTGAACAGAAGTTCTCGTCTTTGTTGTTTCCGCAAGTCCATCTTCTTGACAGCCACCTTGCGTCCAGTGGCTCGGTCTATAGCGATTGAAACTGTCCCCGTCGAACCTTCGCCGATCATCATAAGCTGATCGAGGCGGTCTCTCGGATCACCAGGGCAGACGACCAATTCCAAAGCAGCTCGGAACTGTGTAGCAGCAAGGTAGTAATGTTATCGTTTCTCATGAGCACGTTTTGTAAATCTCATTTGCTTATAATAAGTGTTACTAACATCGAAATATGATGATAATCTTTGAGGCGAATTAGTTTACAAGTCGACGAGCACAACTTTTGGCCTGCCAGCAGGCAGGCTTGTGATGGACATTTTACAACTACATGAGAAGCGAAATGAAAAGGTTGGATACTTGACTATCAGCAATGATGTAAACAGGATCGATTCCGTACCTGCTCGTGGGATATCCGTTGCTGGTCGTGATGCGACGATTGTTTAGCCAGGGAAGTCTGGATAGAGGGAGGCGGCCCGCCGTTCAATGGCGGTTTACTAGTGTTCTGATTGTGGTCAGGAAGCCTCACTGCTCCATTATTGGCCTGCGGCAGATCCGGTACGTAGGATAGTTCGATATATACATAGCACGATGAGAAACTACAGAAGGGCTTTGAATGCAATAGACTATGATACTGGAGAACGAGGAGGTGAGTAAGGGCCGGTTGTGCATGCGCAATTGAATAAACATGGTTGAAGCATTGGAACTTACCTGCGGTGGAATGTTACCGTTCTGATGCTGCACTTGATAAGGGGGTGGAGGCGGGCCACCTCTCCAGTCTGCGGGAGCGCTGATTTGCATGCCATTTGATGGCTGAAAGGCGTAAATCACATTAGGGCGTATTGGATGTCGGGTATCGTTTAACAGAAAAACTGGAGTGCTATTAGCAGGAAGGAATGGGAATGGTTCTTCCAACGTGAGAGCCTTACGTTGAAGGAAGCACGACACACATGCCTGAACCAGTCATATGCTTCAGCAATGAGCTAGGTCGAGATCTGATCATTGCCTCCATGTCGTTTACCCCCATTCAGACGAGTTTATGAGGGGGGGGGGGGGGGGCTCGGTAGTGACATGCATGGCAGTTAGCTCACGTAAAAGGTACCATCGCACATTCTAAAATCACATTTTACCTGAGCAGGGTACAGATTGAGCATTTGTCCCTCAGGAACAGCAGGTGGGATATTGGACCGTGGAGGCCTTCGCCGAGGTGGAGAGCTTGAGCGAAGAGAATTGGAACGTGCGACATGCGATGTTTTAGGAATTCCCCCTCCAGTGATCATGGAGTCATCCCGAATACCAGGACTACGAGCGTCTCCTCTCACTATGGTCTGGAACGAAAAATAAATTGAATTAAATTAAGTTCAATTTAGCCCTTATCTACTAAAATGGAGCCCACGAGCCAATAAAACGCCATTGCTGGTGCTAGAAACCATGTTTTTTACTACCGTCTCTCTCAGAGACTCAGGCCAATAGAACAATATTATAATTATTCCAAACTTAAGGCCAGCGATCTTCTGCAACCAAAAACTAATACCAAAGTCGTTTCTAATCTCATTGCTTCATTTAGCCACTCACAGAAATTTACCAGAATTAGAAATGTTCCTGTGGTGTTGACAAAAAATATGTCCTCTCTTTTTACAGATCACTGGGAAATTGGATACATTGTTTTTTTTTATAATCAGTTTCCACTTGATGAATAACAAGTTTGTCCAAATTTTGAGTCGCTATGGGCAAAGACCAGCGTTACCACTCCTGCGGATAAATCAGCGCATTCTATTGGAACTAATCCCAGAATTTCTTTCAAAATCTGCAGATCTGAGTGCGCCCAGTAGCGCACGATACTCAAGTGTCAAGAACATGAAATCTGTAGGCGGTAAAAATTGGTTTCTCAATAGCGGCTCAGTTCAATAGAGTTTAGTAACAAAGAAAGATACATTTTGGCTTTTATTCATGCTTCATGCTGAGTTAGATACCAAATTATTTCATGGACAGCTGAGTGGCTATGTTCAGAGTGACGTAGACTGAGGGCTACATGATGCCTGAGACTTCATCGATACAGCCCCCTCTCCATGTAGTACTGTAGCCTGTTCTTTTGGGTTTTATGCCAGAGGTCAATCTTTCCGACTGGCCCCTAAAATAGTAAAGTTTCCGTTACATGATGTCTAGATCCACAATGGTTGGTTATTCCTTGAAAAAGATTATGAAGAAAAGCCAGAGTGAAGAGTCTCTTTCTAATCGATCCAGTGTTTAATGGAAAATGACACCCCACATGCCTGATTCCTTAAATTGATATTAACAAAAAACACATTTGTATCCATACCCTCCCTCAATGAGGGCGGATCGGGCTCAAAATTTTCAAGGACTTAGTCCAGAAAGAGGTCCTTGACCGAAAATTCAGATTTATAGAAATTTCCTTACTAGGTACCAATAACGATGTGGACGGCGGATGTGGAGTACTACCCACCGTTTTCTGTTGCAGAAAATTTTCTAAAAATTTGAAATTTTGGTCAAGGACTTCTTTTGTGCTGTAGTTGACTGTCTGAACTTTTCAGCCCGATTGGACCAAATTTGGGGAGAGTATAAGTAAAAATGTGTCCTTTAAAACTAGATTTTCCAACTTTTGTGGGAAACTAGGCATTTCGAGTATCATTTTCCACTAACTTATAGACGCTTAATCCATTAACGAACCGATTGGTGCCCACCGGATGTTTCTAATGACCAAAATGGGCATTTTTAACATGACTGTTACAGATTTCTGGAGACCAAGGCGTGTAGGACATCATTTTCCACTAAATTGGACGCTGAATCTACTTGCATGAGTCCCGGACACACCACACTGACTTGTATCCCCATAATCTTGCTCTGGGATGAATAAACCATTCCGGAAGAATTTTCAGCGACTACCGGGTCTACAGTTTTTTCAACCCTTCCTCATACCACTTCCCCTCCACCACCCTCAACCATGTGTTCACAGATTCTTTCAGTTGCTCGTCATTTTGGAAGCGTTTTCCACCAAGATGTTTCTTCATGGCTGGAAACAGGTGAAAATCACTAGGTGCCAGGTCCGGGGAATATGGAGGGTGCTTGAAAATATCCCATCCGAAAGACTCCAAGAGGGTAACGGTTTGTCGGGCTGAGTGGGGGCGAGCGTTATCATGGAGCTCTTCATCATTAACATGAACACGACCTTCCAAAAACTTTTTACGCCATTTCGATACCATTGGGCGAGACATTGCTCCCTCCCCATACACTTCAACGATTTCTCGATGAATTTCTGTCGCCCTTTTCCTTTTTGCCGTCAGAAATTGAATTACACTTCGCATCTGGCAGGAGGAGTGAACTCTATCGTTCGGTGGGCACTGACGACGAACGTTGCAGAAGAGCGGTCTGAAACTTACTCAGGGGGGCCACTACATCCTAGCAAAAGTTCCTTCCAAGTGGGAGCGTGCTCGGATACCTTTATGGAGATTGGGAGCCCAGCAGCCAAGTGTAACTTACTTTCTGGATACCCCTCGTAAACGTACGTAACTTCATCATCTTTTCTAATGCTGCAGCTTAATGTGTAACCTAGGGATTTTGAACCCATGATTTTGGATGGGTGGCAACCAAGGCTTCTTGTTACAACGACTGAGCTGACGTCAGCGCCAAGTTGATTTCTAGTGGGCTTTATTCGGTCGTATATCGTATTTAGTATAATAGATATGCCACTTGAAAGCAACTGAAAAGAACGCGAGAAAACGACGAAGAATAACGGCAAACGCAGCTCACTTTCAGATCGAGAATCTCAGTTGGCGTGATTTCAGACGGGTCGACCAGCGGCAGGGGCCTGTTGGTGCTTTTGAGTATCTGATTATTTCCAACAATGGAGGCCCACTGAAGAGGAAGTCCAACAAACTTCCCCTCCCTTTTATCGAAACCCGTGTGGACGCGGTGTTCGAAGTTGGTCGGAGGAGAAATCTGGGGTTTCCTCTTCTTTTTCGCGAACATCTGTGGGATAGAATACGAGGATGGGTTATTACGGAGACAAAATAGAGTTACGCTTACAAGTGTCAATAACATGATGGCAAAACAATCGATCAATCAACAACTTCTATTCGCGGTTATCAGTTAACACCAACTTATACCTCAAGAGTTCACATAATCGGCAGTTCCCCAAAACTAGAAACAATTATCAATCTATTGACGTTTTATATAGAGCCACTGGGGTTAAAAATAATAACAATTAGAACAAAAACACCTCCGCTTTGGCTTGATAAACACCGCTTCTTTCACCTGGTTCTTATCTCAGCCTGAACATGGCTCCCAAAAACGCTCTTCTTTTCGAGTACACCAACGTAAAAAAGGGTGTACTCACTGCCCCCCCTCCCCTCTCAAAAAAAATTTCAGGCAAAAAGGAGTGATCTGGAGAATATGAACCTACATCACTTTCGCTTGCCACTTGTTACTGTTAAAACAGTTAATTTTTTAGAAAATTAAGAGAATAAGCACGGCGCCCTGGAAGGCAAGGATAGCAGACGAACACGTCGTCCACGCAGATTATGATAGCCGAAAATTTTCTAAAAATCAAAAATTCGGGTCAGGGACCCGTCTCTGGCTCTAGTTGGTCCTCGAAACATTTCAGCCCGATCGGACCAAATTTGGTCGGGGTAGGGGTCAAAATGTGTACTTCGAAAAATGGATTTTCGAGATTTTTAGCGATCCAGGCGTGTGGGGTATCATTTTCCACTAAATTTTGAGCGTTGAATCCAATGAAATGGGTCCCAGAACGATTGGCGCCCTCTGGATGAGGTTATGGGTCAAAATGGGTACCTACCTACCAATTTCGAAAGTGTGTTTTCGATGTTTCTGGTACCTAGGCATATGGGGTATCATTTTCCACTAAACTTTGGACGCTGAATCGATTTAAATGGGTCAAGGACTCTGCACACCCACTGTTTTCCCCATGCTCCTGGTCGGATGAATAACCAATTCTTGTGAAAGAATTTGTAGAGTTTTTTTCTAGGCCACTTGGCATTTGGATTCTATAAACTTGAAAACGCAAAACGGTGAAAGTTATAGCGGAAAGTCATTCGCGTCAATACAAACGTGTATCACGCCAATAGAAATAATCAAAACTGTTCCTATCTCGATTTTTCTTAATTTACCTCCTTCAAACGTAGGTACCCTTTTCTGGTTTGTAGCGAGCGGTCCAAAACTATTCTTAGTGGATTCAGCAATCGAAATTCGGTGGAAAATGATCTGGGGTCCCTTAAATTCTCAAATATACCTTATTTTATTTAAAGTTATAAAGCTATATAGAGCCATCACGTAATTCATTTGCAACGTTTTCAAGCGAATTTCGTCAGGCCATAAGAAGAGGTGGTGAATAAAGGGGGAAGATGTCTGAAGATGGATTTGTTCTCTACATAGGAAATAGGTTCGGGTTTTTAAAAGAAAATCTAATCTACGTGACTTTCATCCTATTGACACATCGAGAATGGGGTCCTCCTGACCATTAGAATGCCTGAGCACGTACTTCCCTTTCAGTTAAAACAATGACAACCCGCAATAAGCGGTAAAGAAACAAACCCGACTTCCATTTTGGTTGGTTATCCTTTAAAGTCAACCTCTCCGATTGGCCTAAAAATTTGACAGAATACGTTTCATGTCTAGAAAATTTTCTAAAAAGAGCTAATTGGTCCTCTATACTTTTCAACACGATCGGCCCAAATTTGGGGACGGTAGGGGTAAAAAAATGTTCTTTTAAAACTCAATGTATGGGTTTTTTTTGGGAATAAGGCATATAGGGTATCATTTTGCACTAAATTTTGAACGCTAAATCGATTGGACTGAGTTCGGCATTTGCTGTTCTCCCCATAATCTTGATGTAATTAATCTTAAATGTTCCACCACGCTCACCAAGAATTTGCAGCGTTGTGTGTAACAGTAAGCTATGTAGAGTTTTTCTAAGTTTAACCCGTATTCAACTGAGAAAATAATTTTAAAATTCCTCTTTTTGCTCCTGATCCACTCCTAGACCGTTCTTATTCGTACAAAGTGCAGCTAGTTGACGAACTCGAGCTGTCATCTGCATCAGAAGGCAACGGAACGAAGAGTTCGAATAAGAAAGACAACTTTAATACAAGGGAAAGTAGGGTTCAACATTCGTCCGCCTTTTCATTTGCCTCTTTTGACCCATTTGGATTTTCTGTTTGGGGCTTTTCCGACGCGGCTCCTCCTGCCGACCCTTTTGGCAAGTTAGGAGAAACGAAGGGTTTAGTCGTTGGTTTCTTTTTCTTGACAGTCACAACCGAAGCCCCACTCACGATATCAATCAAATCCCGAGTTATTAGCGCTTGTCGTACTTGATTGAACGACTGGGATAGCTTTTGATGAAGATTCCCCGCGTTTTTGGCCGCCGAAGCCATAGCGTTCATACGACTAAATAACTCCACTCCGAACGATTCCGACATTGTGTAGAAAATTAAAGCAGCTAAGGAAAATTCGACGTACGAGTCAATATCTTCCGAGGCGTCAGTTTCAAACCCGGCAAGATAACTCGATCGTCGTAAAACATCAGCGGAATAAATGTTAACTTCCGCCACGTCGTAAGACATAGCGCTTATAAAACGAGCGTAATATAACGTTCCTCTACTAAAACCATCAGATTTTAATATCCTGCTGGCGATCTGAGCAGCGGTTTTGAACGACGGGTTTCTATGACCAACTCCGTTCACTACCAGAGTAATGTAGCGACTCAACTTGAAGCCAATTATGAGTTTGGCTTTTTCGCCGACACATATCACTCTGTACTCGCTCTTCTGGTCGCTGAGTCTCGTCGTCGTTGTTTTACAAGTCTTGTAATGGCACGCCCCGCACAGGCCGCGATCAGAAGTGAACGGTACGAGGTAGTGGATTCGGGATTGATCTAAAACTTCTTTGCCAACCAAATCGTAGAACTTCCTCGCCCCAACTCCCAACGGCCGCGCGGCAACTAGAAGTCTTTCAGCCTGTTTGAACCTCGTGGCTGCAACCATTTTCATGGAGTTTGTCAACTTTTGTATGTTTTTGATAGATTTGCCTTGCAGTTGAAGTTGACGGAGATTTCCAGCCATACTTTTACCGCACGAAAAAAAATCAACTAATTAGAGAAAGTAGGTAACGGTGTCGACGTAGCAACGTTCCAACGAGCTGAGCCGAATAACTCCCCAAAACGCTTCAGTTTTCACAATCACCATTTTTCAACTCATAGCAAAAGTATTTCAAATTGCCATAACACAATTTACGCATACCTTTTCGATCAACGACTCCAATTTTATCAGCTTTCAGAACACATCACAGATCAAACCCCAACAAGAACGAATGCGCGTAACGGAATTCCATACTTCAGAACGCAACTTTCTTGAATGAAAAATTACCACTAGAGGATAAAATACAAAGGAATTTCGATAAATAAATTCACCATGGAAACGTATACGAAACCGTTAGCTACGTACTACGTAGTCGAATTTGCAAACGAGTTAGAAAACGCGACCACAATAATAATAATAATCTGCCATATTTGATTACAGCGGAGCGACCAACACTGTCGAAAGAATTCCGACCTTCAGACTGGTTGCCACAACTGATCCATATAGCGACCCTAAATAGCTGAAGCGACCTTAGTGTGTCGTCAACTTATTTAACTTTAACTCGTTAAAGTTAAATTTAACTTTAACTTGAAAACTAGTCAAAAAGACGGAGTTGAAGAGGGGCTGTCAAACCAATAAATCCATGACCATAAGCAAGGGTATCGATGTCTTCATATCGATGTTTTCTCCAAAAATAATGAGAAAACGATGCTTTGGTACATCGATTATTATATTGGAGGAAAAAAGTAGTTATCGATACGACATGAAAACTCAGCCTTTTTTTTTTCTCTCAAAATATTGCCTTTTTGCGAAAATTTTGAAAAGAGCGTGTGATTGGTTTATTTCGAGGATGTGTAGCGGAAATGAGAGAAAATTCAACAAATTTGAGGTTAAGAAAGACAACAACACTGTTAACTACACACTTTTTCATTTTACCTACGATTCAATTCAAACAATCGATGTTTCTTGAATCTATATTGTATCATTTTTATAACAGGATAAAGAAAAAAACACATTTTTGAAGGAATTCATTGAAAACTTCAAGAAGGAAACATTGAGGAAAAACATCGATGTGACACGAACGAGAAAATGAATGAAACATCGAACCATCGATATTCATTCCTAGTAAACAAGGGTGGCATGTTTGAACTTTGCTTGTTTGTTGCTGCTTTATTGTTAATATGCCATTTGATAGCGTTTTGTGAAGTTAGTTAGTTTCATCAGAGCTCTCCACTGTTACAGGTATGATTTATGTTCTTTAATGAGATAGATAGTATTAAAGTGAAATGGTAACGGTGAAAATAATTTCCAGCCCACTATGCACATGCTTGGGCAGCTCAGAGTTGACACTTACGATGGCAAACAATTTTTTTATTGTTAATAGTCCTCATTATTTGCCTAATAGATGGATTTATCCCCCAATCTCTTACCTGAAATTAATTTTTTTTTTAATGCCGACTCTTTCTGTACTATTGTGGAGCTGGAATGGAACCGTGTAGGCAAGGAGTAAGTACAGCGGACCTAAGTCATTTTATTCCTCAGGAAAATTGAATGTCCGAGGTATCTCCTCTTTGCTGGATTCGTCCACGACTTGTTGAATAAGGTAGCGATGATGGAAGCGACATTTTATTGTTGTCTTCTAATCATTCTCAGCTTTAACACGAGATTTGGGTGAGACTTGGAGTATGATTTCCCAAAAGTCTGCAATATAACCTAGTGCGGATCCACAAAACTACGAAAGCTGGAGCAACTGAAGCTTTCATAATTGATTCTTCCCTACATTTCAAAATAATTTGCATAATAATAAATTTCAGATTTGTAACTATTTACAGGTGATGTGACTTGGTATTCACAGAAATATGACGACCGCGGTTGAGACTGAAGATGTGGAGCTGGCCCGAGTCAAAAGCGAAATTCGGTCTTTGCTGATCAGTCGGCCCCAAAAATCAATGCTGCTAGATTCGTTTCTCCTCGATTACAAAAATACCATTGGAAAAGATCTTCCTTTTAGACGTTATAACTTTCGAAGCCCCATCGGGTTTTTGTCAACGATCCCAGACACTGTTGAAGTAAGTGGTTCAGTCGCCATCGTAGTAATATGATAGTCCTCGCCGATAGAAAATGCTGTTAGCTGATTTCACTGCGAATAAAGACGCAACAAAGGTTCATCAACTATTCACTCACGTGGGCTCCAGAGCTCAGCGTCCTAAATAATCCAGCTCATGATTTTTGGTTGGTTATTCCATGAATAATCAACCTATGTTTTCATGCAAAAGGTCAACCTTCCCGATTCGGCTCAAACAATTTTTCTGGGCGTTTTAAGGTGTCAAGATCAAAAAACCAAAATGTCCGCGCCGTTGTTGGTAGTGGAAAATGTTCTACGAATCTGAAATTTGGATCAGGGGTCTGTTCCCGACCTAGGACGGTCCTCGAAACTTTTCGGGCGTTACCTAACTGACTCCCAAAGAATCAAATGTGAGAGGACGTGGTCTCGTGATAACCCAATGACCTAACTGACTCCCATAGGCCGTCAGCCCCGACGAATATGCAAACCCCCCAGATCCCAACTGACTCCCAGGAAAATGCGTATTTGTTCGGGATCCTCCGAACGCGTTGCGCGAAGCCGACATCGAAAAGGTGAAAATGCGAGCTGCTGTGAAAAGAAAAGTGTCCGATGACGTAGGAACTCCTGTCAGGAAGATTGTTTGCAGAGCCATGCAAGACAACAAAGAATTCAACCATCCTCATCCTAACATTTACCTCACAGTAGATGCCCTTAAACAACCACAGACTGAGGCGTACGCCAAACTTCAGTCCATTGAGAACGGCGAGGTCCATCAGCCGAGAACAAAAATTGTTAGAGGACAGAAATGGATTTTAAGATACATTGATAATCAAAGGGAATGGTATCCAATTTACAAGTTCGTTGAGAAACTGTCCTCCAAACTTGGACCCCACTTTGATGACGAACAAGAAAAAGTTCAGGATGACGAATGAATTTTATTTATCTAGAGTGGCACGTTCTCGTGGAGAGTTGGAGACAGTCCTAAGTCTGTGAAGTGGGAAGGAACGTTTGTGGAAAACACTCCTTTGTACACTCAGGGAGTCAGCTAGGCTCTTTCGCCAGTTTTGTTTCTCACAGGGAGTCAGTTAGAACTACCCTCCTCGAGGGAGTCAGTTGGGACTTTCAATTTTCGCTCTGTTCTGGAGTCAGTTGGGCCTTTTGATGTCCCTCGGGAGTCAGTTAGGAAACACCCATCTTTTCAGCCCGGTCGGACCAAATTTGGGCGGTGTAGGGTAATTTTTCAAAATGTGTTTTTTGAAAAATGGATTTTCGAGATTTTGGGCGATCTAGGCGAGTGGGGTATCATTTTCCACTAAATTTTGGACGCTGAATCAAATGAAATGGGTCCCAGAACGATTGGCACCCACTGGAAGAAGTTATGGGTCAAATTGGGTATATGTTACCCATTTTGAATAGGTGTTTTCGGGATTTCTGGTACCTAGGCGTGTGGGGTATAATATTCCACTAAATTTTGGACGCTGAATCGATTGGAATGGGTCCGGAACCCGCCACATCCACTATTTTCCCCATGTTGAAGAAATGAATCTCCATGCGCCTGCTTCGAGGAATAACCAACCCATGTGTAAGAATTTGCAGATTTCGTAATACAGAACTCTAGGCGTCACCAGAGTAGTTCTGGATCACGAAATTTTCCCCGGAGGAGAGGGTATAAAAATGTAAAAATACGTTTGCTAGATTGATAATGCCTTTCAAAAAAGTAGAAAACTCTGAGGGCTCCCTATACAGTCTTAGGTAGGGATTGGGAAACGAACATTAAATCTTAGTTAGGGTGGGGTTCAAATATTCAGGATGGTGTGCCAAAGACGTCAGTTGTCTAGAATCGCATTATCAGTTCCCGTGATTTCAGACCCAAATTCATATTCGCCGATCCTCATCTGCAATTTCTATTCATTCCAGATAAAAGAGATAAATGGTAAATGTCAATTGGTCGCTGTCATCACTGAATCTTCCAGCCACATCAAAAATCTTGTTGATGGCCAGAGGAACCGGATATTCAAACCAAGAAGTAACTTTCGCCCACCTAGAGGTATTTATTATTCTGACTTAGATAATATGAAAATTAGTTGTGTGTTAATGGCCTAAGGAGACTGTCAGTGCCTTGATTTAGCTCTGTATCGGTTTGTAGGTACCAATCACTACCAGACTTGGCACCATCCTCCATCTCATCCAGTCTTCCCTGTACGTGCAGTCCAATATGGGAAATGCCATTCTTCTTGGATTCAATTTTCTTCTCCCTACGTAATGCCTTTTACTCAAACAGACTTCACATCATACCGCAATCGAGCATCAATTCGCGCTACGGTTCCACCCCTGAGGTATAATGGCCATCCAGTCAACGATAAGCATCTTGCTAAAGTTACTACAACGCAGTCAAGCGGAGTGGAGGTGGGCTCCAAGAAAGCGTCACAAATCGAAAATTACGATGAAACTGATAACGTTGCGAGCAAAAGTGGCAATCAAGTCCTAGATGGAATGACCAATAACAAAGCAGACCAATCCGACACCGACACATCAACACACGCGGCCGTTTCAAGTAACATTTCCAACTACTCTGGACGCTCAGTAAATGTGGATGAAATGGACAAATACGAATTTGATGAGGACATTCGTAGTTTGAAAATGTCCTGTCCAAAAACCACGAACTCGACAGCTGAAACAAGCAGTTTGCCACGTCATTACCAAGCGGGTGACATTTTTCCCACCCAGACTATAGTCGCCGAACACAGTGACATAGGTGAGTTGCAGTTTTCATAGGATATCGATATTACGTTCAAAGTGGTGGAAATGAATCAAGAGTATTGACTTTTTCAGAAAGTTGCAGTACGCTTTCGGCTCCTGTTAGCCAAAGCAATGCTGATACTAGTTATAAGTCCAAGTGAGTATGCGCCCCTTAATTGTTCATTAAAACTTTGGATTATTATTATTATTTTTCAAATAATTTTTTTAAGTCGAATTGAGAATTTTTCAAACTGAATTGGAAATTGTTTAAACCAATTTGAAAATTGTTCAAACTCATTTTCAAACAAACTTTTCCAAACCAATTTGAGATTTTTTCCCTCGATAAATTTGAGAATTTCACAAGCTAGGAAACTTTTACTACTAAAATGGAAGAGGGAGTTTTCCAAATCGAGTTGACAAGTTTTCAGGACAATTCATGACTTCTATTCGAGATAAAAATGGCCGAAACAAAATAAATGAACCTTTTTGACAATATTGAAATCAAAAAGACAAAATGAACGAAGACCAGCCAAACGAAGAGTGACCTCGAGTGTTTCGTTTTTTTTTATAAGTGCGTAATTTTAATGAAGTATTCTTTGTCCATTTAGTTTATTTGATGTCAATATTAATTTGTTTAAAATGAAACGGTATGCTTTCATTTTGTATCAGGAATTCTATTTCCAATAAAAGTCTTATATTGCCTTAAAAAATAAAATAAAATATATGAATAAAAATTGGAAAATTCTCAATTCGACTTGGAAAAGCTGTATTAATTTGACCTTGTTTGCTTTGCAGAGACTTCTTCTTCCGAGTTGAGCAGCATCCTGAAGTCTAGGATTTCCTCGATCTTAGAGACGTTTCCTCATGGGATTTCAACTTCAAAATTTTTGGAAGAGTACCAGGTGAGTCCTTGGGATTGCCTTCAGTCTGATGCATTTATTGATCTTTCTACGGTTTCTGCTTGTAAATGGCATCGATTTTCATGGTTGATGTTGACCTGAGTTACCCCTCGTACTGGAGCATTGGTCAGAATTTTCTTTCGGTCTGAGCAATGTAATGGTTAGAACTCCAGTTGGCCCGTTTTGGGCAGAAGGATGGGAAGGCTCTCAACCTCTTTCTGTATTTAGTATGTAGATCTTGAGTTGGCAGATTTTTGCTATACTCCTGTGTTTGATATTTACTGTTTTCCCTCTAATTGTTTCAATATTCCTAGGTAATAAACCTTTGAACCTTTTATGAATCTTTTAACCTATCATTCATAACTCCTAGATTATGCTTCAATACAAATTTTCACATGACATTGTCCTGCTTCTTTAGATGGCTCATTCTGAAGCGTTGGACATCGCTTCCTTGGGGTATTCCTCGTTGAAAGAAATGGTCTGGAAGAACAACGACGTTTTTGTATTCGAAAAATCGAAAATCCAAGCCGACTGGTTATTGCATGACGCTAGAATCAAACCTAAGAGACGACAACGTAATGGCCGGAAGTCTATTCCTGTTTAGACTGACTTAATATGTGTCCCAGCTGCCTACCTTAACTTATGAACCCATGGTTTCCAGGCGCTGGGCAGCACTGTATCCCTCATCAAGTTATGGATAATCTTGCCAAACTCGCGCAATGTAATCCTGATGGAATTGATTCATCGGAAATACTTGAAATGTATAAGGTAAGCTCCTGTTTTTTTTTTTTTTTTTTTTTTTTATTTAACTTTTAGTATATAACAATAATCTTTGTTGTGACAGTTGGTAGTGATACATGCAACATGAGCTCCTGTGTTGACGTTTTTCTATCAACCACATCTCCTGAGAAAATGTTTAAAAATTATATGAAGTGCCGATTCCGATTTTGGTTGGTTATTCCTTGATTAGTCAACCTGTTTCATGCAAAAAGTCAATCTAACCGATTCGGCCCAAAAAATTTTTCTGGACGTTTCAAGATGTCTATATCAAAAAACCAAAATGTCCGTCCGCCGTCCGCGCCGTTTTTGGTAGTGTTAAATTTTATAAAAATCTGAAATTTGGGTCAGGGGTCTGTTCCCGGCCTAGGACGGTCCTAGGAAATGAGTTTTTTGAAAAATTGATTATTGAGATTTTGGGCGATCTAGGCGAGTGGGGTATCATTTTCCACTAAATTTTGGACGCTGAATCCAATGGGACGGGTCCCGGGACGATTGGCACCCACCGGAAGAAGTTATGGGTAAAATTGGGTATATATTACCCATTTTGAGTATGTGTTTTCGAGATTTCTGGTACCTAGGCGTGTGGGGTATCATTTTCCACTAAATTTTGGACGCTAAATCGATTGGAATGGGTCCGGGACCCGCCACACCCGCTGTTTTCCCCATGTTGAAGAAATGAATCTTCATGCGCCTGGTCCGAGGTTCAAACTTGTCTCCATGCGCCTGGTTCGAGAAATAACCAATCCGTGTGTAAGAATTTGCAGACTTTTTAAGTTGAATGAAAGAGCGATGAACGCGCTGGTACTATTGTGCTAAATCTACAATGCCAAAGGATTTTTCATACTGTGGATATTAAAATCGTTGTCCGCCAACTCAAAATCCCTGTGAGACCGTACCAACAAAATGTTGTTTGTGTTGTTTCTAGGAAAAGTTTGGAATCAGCGTTCGTCCAGAAAAACTTGGATTCCACAACGTGCTTAACTTTTTGAAGCATTGCGACAGTATAACTTTAAAAATTTACGGGGACTTGGGAATAGTTTACCCCAAATTTTGGACTAACGCCCGAGTCGACGAAGAACCATGGTCTTTTTCGCCTACCTTAAAAGTCGGTTTCATTGATTGCCAGGTTCCCCCGGTGATTGCATTTGAACGAAATGTAGCATTGAGTGACTCTTGTTGCAGATGCGACATCATTGGGCGCCTCACTTCAAGGAATTCGAGTGTGACCTGACGTCCGAATTCAAACCTCCCGTCATACCTAAAGAGGGAGTCGTTTCTGTCAAGATGGTCGATATTGTCAGCCCGTCTTGTATATGGCTCCGTTTTTTGGATGATACAGAAACAAATCAAATGCTGAAAAAATTAAGGTTTCACTAGCGCTCTACTCCCTTATTTAAACGAAAAATATTTCATCACCTGCGCCTAATCTATAGGTTGTCCCCCCTTCCCTCCTAAAAGCTTCCAAATAGAGAAAAAGTAAAACTTTCTTATTTTATTTGTATTTATATATATTTTCAAGGATTTCAAATATCATATTTGCGCAACCACGCTAATGTGATACTAACCTTCCTATTTTAAATGAAAACCCCAATTTTTTTTATTGCGGATTCGGATTATACCCAAAATCTCATGAAAATTATATCCCTCGACCAATTTATTTATTGCCGCAACCGGTTCAGCGAGCACGCAAACTTGCGCAACCCCCAAATTGTCAAATAATGATGCGTCAAAGGATGATGGTAAACTCTAAAGTGTGGCTCATGAATTTTCATTGTTTTTTAACACTGATTCTCGTGATGCTATCGTAGTATAGTATGTATAGTTTCTTGATTCGACTCAATTTTTGCGGTATAATGGCCACAATTCGTTTATTTCGCGCGAAAGAAATCATCATTTTTAGCGAGTGTTAGCACATTTAATTTCATACTTTTTAAAATTTTTGTTAATAATTCTGCTTTTTTCCTCCTCTTTTCTCAACAGGACCTGAAAAATTGACCCCCGTAAAAATCTGAAAACAGGAGACCGAAATTGGAAAAAACAAGGACGCAAAATATACAAATTTTGGTCATTATTCCGTGAAGATTGAGTCCAATCAAGAAAGGCTACTATCACGCGAATCAGCGTTGAAAGCGCTGCTAATTCTTTTACAGGTGTTGGTTATTCCTGGACCAGGAGCGTGGAGACTTATTCCAATTGATTCAGCGTCCAAAATTTAGAAGAAAATGATACCCTACACGCCTAGGTAGAAGAAATTTAGAAAATCTATATTTTAAAATACACATTCTAAACCCCCGAATTTGGTCCGATCGGGCTGAAAAGTTTCGAAGACCAGCTAGGGCCAGAAACGGATCCCTGACCAAAATTTTACGTTTTTAGAGAATTTGTCTGCCACCAGAACCGGAGTATGGCGGACGGACATTTGCTTATTTTGATCTTGACACCTTGAAACGACCAGAAAAAAGGGGGGTTGCCTTTTTTCATGAAAACTTAGGTTGTTTATTCAAGGAACAATCAACAAATGAAGATTCATGTGCCACACTTAATAGTTCACTATTATCCTTTATTAGACAATTTTGGGGTGGCGCAACTTTGCGTGCTCGTTGAACCGGTTACGCGCAACCAAAAAAACTGTTCGTGGGATCAAATTTTCATGAAATTTTGGGCAGAAGACAGCAATAAAAAGTTGAATTCCTATTCAAAATGAGAATGTGTCACATTAGGGGGGTAGAGGGGTACTTGTAGGACACCCTGTATATTATCATTTTGCATTTTCATTTCAGTGAGCACTATAAGAAGGAAGAAGCAAATTACGTGCTGCCAAGGATGTTCGCCCTTCAAGGATTGCCCGTTGCCGCTTTTCTTTCTGGCTCGTGGCATAGAGCAATAATTGATTCCGTTAATGGACCAATAGCTAGAGTGAGTTGCACAGTTGTATAAATTACCTTCTATATCGTTAAAATACTCGTACAAGTCGGTAACTAAAACCTGAAATTTAAAACCATTGCATGCTCCTGGAGCCCAAAAAGATGTTCAAATTAAGAAGTTGGTGAAACTTTGTGTAGAAACCGAATCTATAATAATAAATAGGGGTTTTAACTTGATGATGCCAGACGGTTGTTGATTTTACTTGCTTGCTGCGAAGACCAAAAGGATTTCAATGAAGTGATTCTTTGGCTTCGAAATCGACGGATTAGGGATCAGGGAACTCAGGTCAACCCTGTTGGCATGGAGGTAATTGTTAGTCATTTCACAATTTCCTGTGCCTCTTCAACACAATTCAATTCAATTTTCATTTGCTGCTTGCTGGTAACACTGATCATTACAACAATAATACATATATCAAAAATTACAATTCTTCTACATATAAAAGATTAAATAACTTATAGCATCTTAAATCTTGCTTGTTTTGCATTCGAGTTGGGCCTACTAATTTCTTCTTACTAATATATCTTCTAATTGCAATGTAACAGCCCGATGTCTGTTAACAACTTTCCTCCTCTTGATGTACGCGATCGGATATAGCCTAAACACCATATCCTGATTTGGGCACGTCAGCAGGCAGTTGAAGATGTACTCTTTCTTCACTTAGTCTGCTTGATCCGAAGTACCTAAGTCTATCAGTTACCAATTGAGGACATTTACCGAAGACATGTGGGATAGTTTCACGTTCACCTTTGTTGAACATCAGACAACTTTGCTGTGTGCCTACTTTCCATACGACAACTTTGCGGAATATTCGAAGCATTGAGTCGCTTCGGAGCCTCAGCTAATGAGCCTCTTCAACACTTCAACAGGACGTTTTCTGACAGGTTTGAAGGTGCTGGGTAGCATCATCCTGATCGTTATATCATGTTTTAGATAAAGTACGTTGACTTTGGGACCACGTCCCTCGAAAAAATAGAAAACTTGCGCAAGCTCGACAGAAGATTCGCGAAGCTTCCGATATCCGCCGTTAGCGCGTCCTTGTTCAGCCTCGTCCCATCAGAGGGAGAACAGTGGTCCCAGGAGTGCTGCGAGTTTTTGCAGACAAACTGGCATGACGTGAGTGTTTCAGCAGCAGTGTGCGCCGTTGATTCTCAGGTGAGCTCCGACGTCGTCTTTGACCATTCATTAGAACGGTCTTACGGTTGACAGTCATCAGTTAGAAAATGTTCGGGCTTGAAGCGTCTAATTGCTCCGCCGATTGCGATTGAATTTTACGTTCCCCCCTCCCTTTCAGGAACCTCACGTGGATGTGATTCTGTTTGACGATAGCGAACTCCTCCTGACCAATCTTAACAACGCTCTTGTCTCTCGGGGATACGCTCGGTACTTGATGAAGACTGTAAGTACACCACACAGATCCACCTTGAATGATCAACCAAGCTGTAATTTGCAACATTTATCTTGATAGAAATGTATTTAAGATCTCGTTGTTTTGGTGGGTTATTCCTCGAATAATCAACGTATGTATTCATACAAAAAGTCAATCTCTCCAATTCTGCCTTTTTTTAACGTTTCAAGGTGTCTTGATCAAAATGAGCAAATGCCCGCCCGCCGTCCAGGCCGTTCCTGGTAGTGAAAAAAAATCTAAAAATCTGAAATATTGATCAGGGGCCCGTTTCTAACTCTAGCTGGTCCTCGAAACTTTTCCGATTGGACCAAACTGGGGGGTGTAGGGGTCTAAATGCGTTTTTCGAAAAATGGGTTTTTCGAAATTTTCGGCAATCTAGGCGTGTGGGATATTATTTTCAACTGAATTTTGGAGCCTGAATCCAATGGGATGGGTCCCAAAACGATTAACGCCCACCGGAAGAGGTTATAGGTCAAAACTTCTAAAGCAGGTTTTCGAGATTACCTGGTAGGTACCTAGGTGTGGGGTATCTTTTTCCACTCAATTTTGGTCGCTGAATCGATTGGAATAAGTCTCTATGCTCCTGGTCGGAGGAATAACCAACCTCTGTGAAATAATTTGCAGTTTTTTGGCTTCACCTCGTATGGAGTCAAATAAATAAATTTCATGTTTGTCACCGGTAATGCTAAAATTGCCAATGTACCCCTTTACATCTTCTTTCATCACCAAACTACTCCTTCAAATCCTGATAAAGGGTGTATAAATTATTTCTAATCAATTTTGAAACCTTGTTAACAATTAACGATAAACTACCAATATTGCAGGTGCCATTGATTAATAGATTTTCAGTCGCAAAATTCGGTCAGGTATGAATCTTCATATACTTTTGACAATGGAACATCCCTGTTGAACTATAAATATTGCGACTAAGTCGATTTCTTCCATTCCGTAGTTGTTACCTCGGTGGTTCTCGAGTTCAACGGCGTCTTACTTTGATGAAGAAACCTGCCTCAAGGTATGCGTATCACTACGTTGATATTTATCGATTTATTTTGCTTATAACTCCTCTAAGTAGTATTGAAGTATAGTAATAGTGGTAGTGCGCATGTGTTGAATGGGTCGAATCATAATGAAGTATTCAGGGGGTCTTCGGAGCGTCAATTCCAAAATACATAATTATGAAGTATAAAACTCCGATTTTTTTTATCGTGAGATGTACAAACCCGAAAGATTTGATATTTGCGCTAGCTCTGAGCCTCCCATTGGTTCATTCGTTACGAAATGCATGTCAAACATTAATTACGGGTTCAGAAAAAAAAGTTGTTAAACTCGGTTTTTCGATGCTATTTATAGTCTGGTGGATATCCCTAGGAATCAGCGATTTTGAAGTTAGTCCCTAATTTTCATAATAATAGACATTTCAAAATTAAGAGATGTTAGGAAATCTACTCGGATTTGTTGTGAGACTTGTGGTCTTAAATTTGCAGAACCTTCTTTCTGTCATGTCCGACGAAATTATTTCTACCGACGACCACGAAACCACTTCCTGCTGCAAGGCTCACTGTTTCCAAGAGTTTTTCAAACAAAACCCGGTAAGTCACCAACGTACTACTATTTTGGGTGATAATTAATATTTTAGGTCGGTCTCGGACCGATTGTCACCCACCGGAGATGAGCATAGGTTTTAATGAGTATCTAACTACCGATCTTGAAAGTGGGTTTTTGAGATTTTTTGGTGCCATGGCCTGTAGCGTATCATTTTCCACTCAGTTTTGGTTGGTTATTCAAGGAATACCGATTGGCACCCACTGGAAGAAGTAATGGGTCAAATGGGTATCTATTACCTTTTTTGAATATGTGTTTTCGAGATTTCTGGTACCTGGCGTGTGGGGTATCATTTTCCACTATATCTTGGACGCTGAATCCAATGGGACGGGTCCCGGACGATTAGTGCCCTCTGGATGAGGTTATGGATCAAAACGGGTACCTATCTACCCATTCCAAATGTGTGTTTTCGAGAACCCTGGTACCTAGGTGTGTGGGGTATCATTTTCCACTAAATTTTAAACCTTGAATCGATTGGAATGGGTTGGGGCCCGCCACACCCACTGTTTCCCCATTTCCCCCATGTTGATGATATGAGTCCCCATGCGCCTGGTCCGAGGAATAACCAACCCGTTTGGATAAATTTGCAGCGTTTTGAATATGTGTTTTCGAGTTTTCCGGTACCTAGGCGTGTGGGGTACCATTTTCAACTAAATCCACTAAAGTCCGAGGAATAACCAACCCCCGTGAATGAATTTTCAGCGTTTTTCTTCCTTGAAGATTATAAAAACGCGCTAATATTCTTTCAGACTGCGATGGTAGATGTTTGGAAGGAAGCCATCAAGCTCGAGGAAGAGAAGATTATGAAAAATGCAGCCATGTTGCTCAAATCATATGCCGGCTTCGAAGGGACCAAGCGGGTTGAGGAGCTGAGAGACTTCTGCGCTTCCGAAACGGGTTCAAATGTCAAGAATTCGCCGGTGGAATTTGACTGGCCAACTGAAGACGTGGGTGCGAAGGGAGGACAAACACCCGTCGCCTCAGTAGAAGCCGCTCTCGACATCCCCAACGGTCCATCTCAGGATCAACTCGGTTCAACGTGCCTCGATGAAACTGTCAAAATAAGGTGAGACATTGCAATACTAGGGAAATCCTTCGGGTACGGCGAATAATTCAATCGCACCCTTCTTTCACAGGAATTCGGATCCGAACACATTATTCAGCAGAAAGCTGCCCGAACACGAAACCCCCTACGTGCCCATAGTGGTTAAATATGCGAAAATTCGTAAGTCTATCCAGCTTTTGTGCTCGTTCCGTTGTTTCCATAGGATCAGACGTTGCTCCTTGGTGAGTCAATCGCTCAGCCTTCAGGGCATTACTAGTCACTTTAGCAGCCACTGTTTCGTTGAGTATCTGAAGATTGCAGTTCTTTCAGCAAAAAGCCAAATGCAAATGGAGGATCCAGCCCCATCCCTATCAATTTCACATGACTGTGTCAGGGCCAAATGTCTTCAAAACTGTCATTCTCACTGTCTGAGTAAACTGAATGTTAATATTGTGTCTGTACTGGAGGTCAATTGATAACTGGAATAACACTTGCGCACCACTTTTGAGCAGCATGTACTACCGTATGTAATGTATGCCCTTTTGCACAGGAGCACTTCACCGCAATCTAACGGTGATACAATTTGAGGGGAAGAATGGAATCTGTCTATCCCAAATAATTGAGCTGATCTGGTGGGTACCTAAAGCTCATGTTATGATGCGATTTACCGAAGTACAGTCCAACATCAGTTTTATTGATGTTTCTCCTAACGTTCTCCCTGCTCTCTTCAGGGATCTTTATGAGTAAGTGAATTTTGATTATTATTTCATTGCGGTTATCTTTTATAATTGCCTACTCACGGCTAGTGAAATAGACCCATAGTGGCAGTTTGAATTCTGAGAGTCAATTTGTGCTAGACAAAAGCATTTTGATAAGTACAACGTGAATTGGGGCAAAAATAGATGGTGGAATAGAACTGATTTCAATTTATTTCCATCTCCAACGTGTGCGAGGGGATCTTCATCGTAATAGCTATGGTCATGGCTAGGCGCAAGAATGTTAGAACTCGTGTCACAGAATGAGAGATTAAAGATGGATTAACTTGACAATGGGAATAAGATTGGTGTTATGTTTGGTTCATATGTATGCAACATCTTTTGCATCTTCTCTGTTGTAAAATGTCCCCTTTTCACTGTATCAAATGGCAGTAATGTTTGAAATAATAAATGCAATTTAGCACGATTTCTGATTTATCAGATTGCTGATTCTGGGCCTTGCAGCAGTGTTGCTGGTACCCCCTTTCAAGTAGCATTAATTGAATTACACCACGGCTGTAGCGCAACACTGAAGGTTTCCATTGTACTTACCTAATTTGTGTCTGAATTCCATCGTGTTCCTACCTAGATTGAACTTGATCAGATGGAATGAACCCTCTATTTTGGTTCAAATAGACGATGCTCGTCATCTAATCCAAGCGATCGACCCTGTGTATGACACACAACCCCTCTTTTCAGTAAGTTATCTTTTCAACTCATCGATATTAAGTCCCATGCATCATTGAGTTACTCACTAACTCTTCTTAATGTACAGGCTGTGGCTCAGATCAAACACGACTGCTGGATTAAACCAGTAAGTCCCTGATTTGGACATGCTGGTGCCTGTTCTACTATATAACAACCTGCTACAAGGAACTAGTGTTTAAGACTGATTCTTTTTCGGATTAATTTTTACAAGTTAATGCTCGTTATATTTGTTGCCTAGCGTTCTATTTTCTTTTAATTTCAAAACGGAGGCTGTTCCTGGGGTTGCCTAATAGTAATGCCTTGATAATAATAAGGCCTTGATAATGCCTCTTGCATTATCTGTATTAATTATTCCTGACTGGTCTTAATTTTGTTTTTAGTTTTTTACACTCCACTTCCCAGACAATAATGAATTCAGCAACAAAAAATGGTCAATTCAGGATTTAATTTAATAATTTCAGTAATAAGCCAAATGATGGCCGACCTACCTCGTTGTTTATATACTTCCAGTTTTCTAAACTACATCATCTGGAGAAATGTAAACTTGGAAAAAATGAAATACTGATTATTCAAAAGTGGTCAGCATACTTGAGTATTATGTTCGTGTTAATAAATGTAATCACACTTGTAATTTGAAGGCTGTACTTTTCTTTTTTTTACTGTTACTATTTAAAAAAATATACAATTTATAGATTGAGTGAGTTGTATTTATTCCTGAGATTCTAATTTATTGTTTGATCTTCTTGCACAAAAAATGGTAATATAAGAAAACCAATTATAAAATGCGCTGGACGGGTGAACACTGAGAGAAATGAGAGAGATGATATTACAATTAGCAGATAACTGCGTGAATGAGTCGAAGTTTATTATAATTGTATAGTTTTGTGTGGAGAAATGTTTCCAACTGTGAGTTATGGTTCCTGTTACCTTACTGCTAACAAGATTGAAAGTAATATTGAACTCACAAGTACTTCTTGGTCAATCACATTCATTTTTTCCATGACTCTGTAGTGTAGTGAAACAACACTTTTAACAATTTATTAGTTCAATATGTTTAATTATTAAACAATTACACAGCTTTAGACCTGTAGGTACATTAGAGATGGGGATGCAGGCACTATTTTTTACTCACTACAACGTTCAATATTTTATTGCATCATATATGTCAGCTACTTCATATAGATTTCATGAATGTTGGGTTGTACGAATGATGAAGTATGTTCAAAAAATATTAGCCACATAGTTTCATTAATGATAAAGTGAGCCATCTTATCAACCATTTGTCTCAAAACCGAGTTTTACTATGCCCTTCACAAGGTACAATAAAGTTCTTGGTGTAAGAGGTGGAAGCCATTCTAAATTTGCCGCAATGTTGGGGTATTTCAATTTTCTTCCTTCCACAATATTCAAAAAATGTAAATTGGACGCGCGTATCTGTCACAGCTAGCTCTCCCAGTGTTGGCAATGAAAACCTGACGTTTTTGCCTTGACTAAGAAGTCTCCTGAAACACTGATGAAGGCAAATTTATTATTGTTTTGTAAATTTAGTATTGTTGTGAGCTCATTCAAGATGTTAACATATTGATTGTATTCAATACAACCTGAGTTGCTTCTTCAATGCAGCCCACTACTTGGACCTTGGACAAAAGGCACTCTTTTGCCAAGCTGTGGTACTTGATTGGAGCCAAAGGTGTCTGCAAAGAATTCATTTGGATGTATCTAACCCACAGTGTTAATAATAATTGAATTGTTATCACTGTAACAAATGAATATCAACTTAATGCTTACAGCATCATTTACGTATTGTTTTGTTTGATGCAAATCAAAATCTTCTTTTAGAGCTGTAGATATGAAAAACACTGGCCTCCAAACGTCTAAAGTCCTGTTGTTATTTCCAGTTTCTAAAGACCAATTGCTCAAAGAGAAAGTTCCCAAGCCTTTGATCACTAAACCCTGAGGACAATATAAATGACATGATAACATGAAAGTTCAACATTGTTCATGTTACTTTGTTCCAAATGCGTTTTACCTTGCCTTCTTGCAGAGTGTCAACAATCTGCCTTGCAAGTTCGGCCCAAACTTGATGAATATCTTGTATTTTAAACAAAGAACAGTATTTAGTTGGTTGGTAGTTATAAAAATACTATAGTATTTGCTTGCTGACTCTCACCCTCTTGCACCTTCCTTGTGTTGTACACAACAAGTAATGGTTAGCGACGTATAGCTACAATTTAAAAAGGCTCTAAGTTGGAGATTTTATTCTTGTGATCGGTCTATTTGAGATCAAATAACAGGAAATACAACAGGATATTACCTAGTGTGTCGGGCTGCACATTTATAGCAGCCAGAAAACATCGACATTTTCGCACTTAATTTAGTTTTTGCTTTATATTTAAAAACCATCGACTACTATAGGTATTGTCAGTTGTTGAGAAATACGTAAAAATTATGATCTTAAATTTAATTATTTAGGAGGGTTTAATTATTCGAAGTTTTTGAAGGTTCAAATGATATTAATTAGAACAAGGGGTGAGAACGGCAAAATGGTTTGTTGGATTCAAGCAATCAAAAGTATACGATTATGTGCATGTATACGTACTACCTTGTATCGTGTACCTCGCTCCAACTGCTGTCATCGGATTATTTTTTATCTCCTCAAAAATGTCGATAAGCATTTTAATAAAAGAGTGATTCTAAGGTTAACAAAATCTAAAAAGGAATACTCAATCTGAAGTGTCTGGTCGCCTGCATGCCTGATTGATTCGTTGCTAGGAACGATCAGACTAAAATAGGCTACCTGCAGGCGTGGGGGAAGTTATTATTGACTTTTTATAGTTAGGGTCATGCACTCTTTCTGAATTTTTGGTTGGTTTTCCTTGAATAATCAGCCTATGTTTTCATGATAAAGGTCAACCTCTCCGATTCGGCTCAAAATTTTGTTCTGGACGTTTCATGGTGTCTGGATCAAAAAAGGTCAATGTCCGCCCGCCGTCCGCGCCGTTTTTGATAGTAGAAAATTTTCTAAAAATCTGAAATTTGGGTCAGGGGTCTGTTCCCTGCCTAGGACGGTCCTCGAAACTTTTTAGCCCGATCGGACCAAATTTGGGTGGGGTAGGGGTCAAAATGTGTTGGGGGTGAAAAATTGATTTTTCGAGATTTTGGGCGATCTTGGCGAGTAGGGTATCATTTTCCACTAAATTTTGGACGCTGAATCCAATGAAATGGGTCCCAGAACGATTGGCACCCACTGGAAGAAGTTATGGGTCAAATTGGGTATATATTACCCAATTTGAATATGTGTTTTCGGGATTTCTGGAACCTAGGCGTGTGGGGTATAATTTTCCACTAAATCTTGGACGCTGAATTCAATGAAGTAAGTCCAAGAACGAGTGGCACCCACCGGAAGAAGTTATGGGTCAAAATGGTTATGTATCCACCCATTTTGTATGTGTTAAGATTTCTGGTGCCTAGGTGTGTGGGGTATCATTTTCCACTAAATTTTGAACCCTGAATTGATTGGAATGGGTCTGGCACCCGCCACACCCACTGTTTCCCCCATTTGAGGAATAACCAACCCGTGTGTAAGAATTTACAGGGTTTTAGATCAATCCGTTTGTGTCCATTACCTATTGTAGAAGATATTTAACGTAGTCCGGACTAGGTGTGTACAGCCGATGACGTCACAAAATAGCCCGTCGTGATATTGAGCCGCCAAGGTGCGTCGCCAACTTGTTGATTACTGGAGCACTCTGCCGATCCTTCCAGGAACCTCTCACTTGAGGGCAGCTCTTCGTTTTCTGTGGGTCGGGTGCTCTCGTCGGAATCGGTGTTTTGGTTTTCCCGTTTCATTGTGCGTTTATTTTTATTCCTTCGCGCGATTACACATTCAGATTTTTGAAGGCTAGTTGATATCATTTTGATTTACTTTTTTTCACATCTAATCATCTGTCAGGTCAAGTGTTGATTTTGCGCGTCGTCAAAACGGAGTGGTCCGCCAGCAATTTGAGACTCTACCGTAAGCGGAATAGGTGCCCTTCGCAAGATATGCCCCTCGCTGGGTTAACAGACCCTGTAGATCCATGGCAGCAGATTCAACTAAAACAGGAAATTGAGGTAAGCGGTGACAGCTTATTTTTTCATTCAACGAACATAAAATGTGAATCTTGTACCATTCTGAATGCCCAATCGTAGCGACTAAAGAGAGGATGGCCTGTCGAATAATCATGTACCTAGAGCATGACACGATCTTCAATCCCACATAGGGCATCAATTTCTCATTTAAATGCCGACTGTCTCATTGGGGTCTTATCAAGAGCCCACTGAAGTCCATCTTGGCCCGACAATCAACGTCGGATCAATAACACTTGTTGATTTATAGCCCTATATCAGCTGCTATCAGGCTCCATCATTGATATGGGGTGTCTCCTGTTGAATTCCCTTTCTTGGGTGGCCAAATTGTGGATATTGATCGAAAGAATTCAATCGGTACGTAAACCGCTTGTTTATTCGTGCTATCTGTTCACTTGAGAAATACGGAGGGTTGGGCTGAGATTACAGTAGCGAGCTTATCTCGTGTTCATTTTAAATTTAAAATTTCTGATAATGTTAGTCTGATGAAGCATTAGACGATTCCATGAAAACGCATATTTAAATATTATGTTTGTTTCTGCCTTTTGAGTTGAGTTCAGATGGTCACTGGATTGTAACATTTGTTACAAGTTGGTTTATTTTGTATACATACCCAATATAAATATTAAGGGACTTCTTCATGAATAGTACGGTGTACTGAAAAAAAAGAAAAGAAATTAGGTAGGTACCTGTAAAACGTTGGTATTGTGATTTCAATTCATTCTTGTACCTATCACTCGGAATGACAGCGCCCAGAAAAGAGACCATACTAAGTTCCTACCAACAAACTACCAACAGTTTTTTTTACATTTAAAATTAAAAAATTGTAAACTTATGAACTGTCTATAGCGCAAATTTAATTCTAATATCCACTGTACATATGACCTACATAGTGAAGACATCAGAGATAGCGGCGCTAAGAGCAGGAATGGGAGCTCACGCCGTGAGCAAAATTTCAATCATTATATTTGTAGAAGAAAATATATATGCTGCAAATTCATTCACATGGCTTGGTTATTCCTTGTACCAGGAGCATGGAGGCTCATTCCAGTCGATTCAGCGTCAAAAAAATTAGAGGAAAACGATACCCCACGCGCTCATGTACCTGAAATCTCGAAAACACACTACGAAATAGGTAGATAGTTACCCATTTGACCTATAATCTCTTCCAAAGAGCGCCGATCGTTCCAGGACCCGTCTCATTGGATTCAGCGCCCAAAATTTAGTCGAAAATAATACCCCACACGCCTAGATCGCCGAAAGTCTAGAAAATCCATTTCCGAGATACACATTTTGACCCCCCTCCACCAAGTTTGGTCCGATTGGGCTGAACAGTTCCGAGAACCCAAAACGAGACCCTTACCCGAATTACAGATATTCAGAAAATTGTCTACTACCAAAATCAGCGTGGACCCAGAAAAAAAATGTTTAAGACGAATCGGAGAGAGGCTTGCGGAGTATCATTCTCCACTAAATTTTGGATCAGCCCGATCGAACCAAATTTGGGCAGGGTAGGGGTAAAGATGCGTACGGCAGGTAAATACGGTTTTTCGAGATTTTTGGCAATCCAGGCGTGTGGGGTATCATTTTCCACTACATTTTGAACGCTGTTTCTATTGAGATAGGTCCCGGACCAATTGGTGGCCACTGGAGGTGGGTATGGGTCAAGGTGGGTACCTACCTACCTATTGAAGGTGTTTTTACTATTTTATTTTTGGGTATTTAGGCGCGTGGCGTGTCATTTTCCATTGAATGTTAAACGCTGAATTGATTGGAATGAGTTCGGGACAGTCCACACTGACTGTTGTCCCCATAATCTTACTCCAAGGAAGAATCAATCATTGTTGATGAATTTCCACCATTTTTTTTCTTTTACTCCGAATCGATCTGCAGAAATTTATACGGATTGCTGCACATTAGAGGATTATACTTATGGGTCAAGGAGGTTATTTAAAAAAAAAAAAAAAAAAAAAAAGTTTGGGAACGTTTTTGTAAGCAGTTTTGTGAGCTTTCGGTTTTGACGAGGTACGTCTGATCCCTAAGCTCACTCGTTATTTTTCCCAAGGACTGGCCGAGCTATCATAGGCCAGTCAGGACGGAACTTATCCAGAATCCCCGAAATTCTTAAGCCCCGATAAATGTTTTTGAAACTCTGCAACACCAAAAGGGCTCCAGGTTCGCACAAATCAAAACCAAACCAAGAATAAAATAGGTTTTTCATCTTGTCGGTAGTTTGATGTGACTTTGAATATGCCGAATGCACTGTTATACCTCAAAAATCCGACGGCCAGAATTCGGTCTCACAAGTTTTTTCTGTAATTTCCGACCACAAAGATTCACATAGAATAATGAGCCATCGCGTCATTCATTTGCAGTGTTTTCAAGTAAATTCCGTCAGGCCATGAGAGAAGGGCGATATAGGGGAGATATCGTCTGAAAATCCTATTTTTTCTCCGCTACGTATGAGATGGGTTTATGTTTTATTAAAAAATCTAATCCACGTGACTTTCATCCTATTGACACATCGGAAACGAAGTCCTGACTAAAGTTCGAGGCTAAATTTAATTTTTGCGTATCTTCTTCAGGCAGTCAAATATCCCTAGTCTCCCTTAAAGCCACTTTCGGAGGATGAAAACCCCAAATGAAGATCCGTTCTTTGCTGAATCAACAGTTTTCCTTTTGATCTTGTATGCCGAACGTTGGGCTTCCTCCGCGGGGCGCCGTTTATTTCTCGAGTGCGTGCGTCCCTTCACTACCGACGTAATTCCATTTTTGAGAATCGCAAATATTTGGAAAACTTTTTCGGCTATGCTTGGTCTGGTTCCTATAACTTAACCATCACATATTTTCCGTGATTTCATTCTATGACATTAATGAGTTTATTTTCTCGTTTGGTGATGCTTATTTTGGAAAATTTGCAATGTACATATTATCATCGTAATATATAGATGCCGTGCTTGCAATGTGTGAAGCTGATTTCCTGCGCCGATCCAGCTTGGTCAGAATTTCCTGCAGGACAAGTAATAGCTGGAAATTATCCAAGTAGCTTCCAATTAGATTCAGCGTGCCAAAAATGGATTTTCGGCCATTTCCGACTAAATTTTGGACGCTGAATCCAATGAGATGGATTCCAGAACGATTGGCGCCCACCGGAGGAGGCCATGCGTCAAAATGGGTATCTATCTACCTATTTTGATGGTGGGTTTTCCAGATTACTGGTACCGAAGCGTGTGGGGTGTAATTTTCCACTAAATTTTGGACGTTGAATCGATTGGAATGAGTCCCCACGCTCCTGATCTGAGGAATAATCAACCCCTGTGAATGAGTTTGTAGAGTTGCCAATTGGAGAAGTTTACGTCTGTAATGATTACATATTCAGGGAATAAATTATCCAAAACAACATTATGCCTTGTTCTGCTGGAGGTGGTGGGAGAAATGTACGTATGCACGTACAATATTTTGTCTTCAGCGAGATAATAATTAAAAGCAACTGGCAAAAGAACTTACCACTAGTAGGTGAGGGTTGCTTTCTGTCTCAACCAGGAGATTAAAACTATCAAGGTCCGTCCTGATTGATGTACCCAAGCACGTTTCAGTTGAATTTTGACCTTGAGGGGGTTTCCTTAAGTAAAAATGTGTTATAAACTATTAACGTCTTGGTCTTGAATCACCAAAAGCTTTAATGCTGATGGAGTCAGTACTGCGCTCTGCTCCGTATGTGAGGAAATTCAAATTTTCTGGTGTAGCCTCAAGCTTAACCACAGAATACACTCTGAGAGAAGTTTTGAATTGTTAATGTAATAAATGCCCCACGGTTTGCAGCGATCCTGGTGGGTGTCCACTGTAACTAATGCATGTCGCCATAAAAAAAGTCTGCGGTCGATGGTATTCATTAGTTGTTTTATGTACAGATTTTCTGTAGACTGATCGGTTTATGTAGGCATTGTCTTATTGTGCTCTCAATTGGTATCCTAGAATGCTGATACACTGTAAATGGTTGCTTGAATGGTTCTGCTGGTTTGGTTATTAGAAGAAAGTACAGTAAAGGGCAAGGTACTTTATTAAAAGAAACAGAGTACGTGTTACCAAGTTTATGACCTGCCAGACTCACTGATGTGATAGTTGGTTCAGATTGACAACAACAATAAGCCAAAGGCATTATCAACGAAGGAAACGATTATATGAACTAAACAACACAAGATTTTTGAACAAAATGGCCACCTAGAGCTGAAAAACTGGGGAGTTGTTTACTGTGAGTCAAGACCTTCTTGAAACATCTGAAAAACAACATGGAAAGTCAATGGGCATTTTCTACCTTGCTCCTGTTTCAAGTCATTCACTAACCATCAGGGTAACCTCTTGGTTACCAGTTCAGCTCTGAGCAGCCATTACAAGAACCATTTCGCACTGCCTCACATACCTAGCTCTGATTTGAAGAACCTAAAATGCTTATACTTAAGTTTCTCAATTGACTGATTACTGGTCCAACATTGGTCTGAGTACACACATTTCCTCAAACACGAGCACATTTATTGACAATGCCTCCTCCTACTACTACATACATGTGATTTGATTGAATTTCTGAATTGTTATAACTTAAATTCGAATTGATTTTTTGTTGATGATATTTTCTTTACTCACTCGGTTTTTTGGATTAATGTTTAGGTTGTCGTCTCGCTATAAAAGCCACCGGCATCGAAACAATTCCGCTCGTCTGGGCCAAAAGCTGTGTTCTGGGTATAGTCAATTATAAAAACGTATAAAACCTTCCCCCACTCACCGTAGTAGTTCGTAGGTGAACCTTCCTACACCTCATGCCTTCTTGCCAATAGCTTGTGCGTCGGGTTTGATACTCATAGAAGAGTCATGAATTGATGGAACATTTTATTAAACCCTTGATGCCAATCATTCAATTATGTGTTATGAACTAATTAGGTCAATTTCATGTGAGCTTCTGCGTAATAACTTGTCTCATAACTTTATATCATCAGTATCGAGAAGACTTACTGCTATTTTGTACCGTATTAGGGTCAACAGTTTTGGTTAAATCTTAGCTGTCACGTGACATGACATGACCTATTTAGATCATGCCTCTATTAATAAATCCTAAATACACGGAGGGGGTCCACAAGGATGAGCGTAGTTTTGTTTGAAATTTTGTGCATGTGGCACGCTGCGCAATGCTTTGTTTTTTGCCTTTCGCTCTACCATCATTTTCCGTGTCACCCTAGAAGGAAATAACTTTCAACTTATGAATTTCCAGTCAGTAACGTGAAGATTTGGACGATCAAGTTTTGGCAATTCCCCATCGACGTTAGTTCTCAACCGTCCGTAAAGGATATTTTTAGTCGTAGGCTCTGATATTTCCTTCCGTTCTCAAGTTGTCTGTTATCCGGAATTCTCCACCTTCATCTGCCGACTCTATATCCTTCACTATTACTAGCATGATCAGCTACAGTGAAAATTATGTCAATTTCTTCCCTATAATCATTATTTTATCACTCTTTCACATCCTGGCATGTTAGCGGCACCTTTATTCACTCAATTTATAAAAAATAACGGCAATTAAAGAGCTTGGTAGTGAATATTTAGATGCTCGATAATGCTATGTTGGTAAGTTGGAAGTGATGGTGATTTTAATCTGTCCAAATCCCACACAAGGGTCGAATAATCATAAAAAATAGATCTTTGCAACTTCTCAAATACAATATATTTGTGGCAATTTCAGTATAAAATAATATATTTCACCGGCATATCGCTCACCATCGTTTCCGTCTCTAACCTCTGCTTGAGGTTGTGTTTGATTGATTTTTTTTTTTGTTCACTTTTTTAATTTATATTTAAAGTCAAGATAATGATGTATATATAGCGATTGCTTTTATTTACTTTCCTGCCGCGAAGGTTGGTGCTCGTGATACTATAATTAGGTATATCGATTTACCAATAGATTTGCAAGTATCAAAAATATTATGGGAAAAGCGTTCCCAGTGCTACCAACACAATGTATACATCTGATGTGAGAAAAGGAGGTTTTTGAGTCAGAAGTAAACTATCAGGATTGGGGAAAACCGTAGGAGTAGTGGGTCACGGGAGAAGCAGTATTTATCATTAATTTATTTTGGTATATTTATTGCTATGGTTCCTCTATCGTCAAGATTCACAAAACGCGTAAAATATTAGTACAAACCACAAGCAAAAAGTAATACATAGTTATTTCTATTTAACCGTTGTAGTTCTCTTTCGAGATAAAATTAGCTATTAACCTAAGTTGCAGATTTGAAGCCTCATATTTTGTTTAAGTCTTCTTTGTGCTGCTCATTGTTGTTGGGTAGTCTCTGATTGGTGTTGGAACTATTCAGCCTAATTTTGAAAAACAATAAATTTACTGCGTAACTACAGGTTGTTTGAGCAGATTTGGGCGTACCGAGGTTTTTCCCTTAATGCGAAACAGTGTGGGCCCCCTGTGTGGTTCATAAATTCGCTTTCGATTTATTATTCTTATTGGAAGAAGTTACTGTTCTCGTATCGAGCGAAAAATTCTTTTTTTTTTCTCAAAAAACATTCACTTTTTACGTTTTGAAGTGTGTACTCGTAGATACCATATCCGAAATGACCGCCTGTTTTTTAGATTCTCAGGGATCTAAGAGCGTGAGGTACATTATTCACCCCTTAAATTAAGGACGATTTAGATGGGGGTGGGATGGAAAACGTAGAATGTTGACGTCAAAGAATTTTCTTCAATTATTTTAAAATTTACCATTTTAATTTTAAGCGAAAGTGATTTAGGTTCATACACACCAGAGCACCCATTTTTCCATGCAATTTTATTTTGGAAAACAGTACCCACACCCCATTTGCCTACTACTTTCGCCCAGATTGCTCTGAACGGAGGCAAGCGGAGTATCATTATCCCCTAAAATTAGAACTCTGAATCGATTGAGCTGCGTTTTAACCAATTTCCTCACTCAAGAGAGGGTCAAGAAGGTTTTCTTCTGGTTACTGGTTCCTTGAATAAATTAACCTCTGTTTTCATGAAAAAAGTTAATTTCACCGATTCGGCCCACAATTTTTTTTTGTGCCCATGTTGTCTAGATAAAAATTAGCAAATCTCCGTCCGCCGTCCACGCCGATTTCGGTAGGAAATTAGAGGAGGAGGAGGAGGACGGGGTGTCATTATGCGTATTTTGAAAAATGGATTTTCGAGATTTTTGGCGATCTAGTCGTGTGGGGTATCATTTTCGACCGGCTGAATCAAATGAGACGTTGAATTCGGAACGATTGGCGCCCATTGGAAGAGGTTATGGGTCAAAATGGGTACCACCATGTACCATTTTCGAATGTGTGTTTTCAAAATATCTGCTACCATGGCGTGTGGGGATATCATTTTCCACTAAATTTTGGACCCTGAACCGATTGGAATGAGTATCCGTGCTCCTGGTCTGAGGAATAACCAACTCCTGTGAAATAATTTGCAGCGTTTTTTCTATTTATTTTGTTTTTATTAGAAAAATTTACTGTGGAGACCTTGATGATATGCTCTTCCACACAAGCGAGAGTTGCACACAAAATAACAAAATTATTTTCAGCATTTTTATTTTGAGGAACTATACCTAATTTGTTGATTTGAGGTGTGAAAACAATACTTGTTAGTTTTTTGGGGACGCGCGATAATCAATTATTGTACTCTTCACACCTTTGTTGACGCGCTAATCGTTGGATTACTGGCTCAAGGTTAGAAAATAATCACTCATTACTTTTTTTCTTCTTCTGAGTAAAATTTTGTAGAAATGGAGTCAGTCAATATACCTACAATCCAAAAATATACCATTTATTTTCAACGATTGGCGAATGACATTGGTTCCAAGTCGAACGCTTGTGCCTCTGAACTGTTCGAAGGACTCGATTGTTTCGTCCGTTTTCAACTCTGTTTGTGCCTTTCAATTTGTCACAACTGTCACCGGTACGCAATCCGCAAGAACTTTCAGCTTCAGAGAAGTTGAATGCCACTTTTATTCGTCCGATCATTCGCCTTGACAATGTGAATGATGCGACTTTTCGGTTGATATCGATAAAAGCTCTGTTGATCGGCCCTATCACCTTTTCGGATAGTTTCTAAGGTATTTAGAACTCGATCCCGTTGATAAGTGGAGAGCTCAAACCTACTAGTAAAATCGTCCAAATACAAAATCCGCTGGGTCCGTATAGTTCAAATTAAGTTAACTCAAACTTAATTTGCTGATTAATATTATTTTGTTGTAATCATGGCCCGTTAAAGTGTCTGAAATTCTCTCTATCTCTCAGACTTAAATGAGCCGCGCTGATATTTAAACATGTAAATTTGTTGGGCTAATAAATAAACCATTCTTGGACTCCTCTTTTGCTCGACTAGCAAAAATTATTCATTTAGCTTAATTATACTTATCGCTATCATCGTGAATAATTTATTCATCTTTTCAATTTCTTGATCTTATTTTGAGGTCGTCGTGTTATTAATGTAATTTATCGTATAATATGAGTTATACCTGAATTTAACGCGTCGTTTTGGTTAGCTATTCCTTGAATTAATCAAGTTGTGTTTTCATACAAAAAGTCAATCTCTCCGATTTGGCCCTAAATTGTTTTCTGGCCGTTTCAAAATGTCTAGATAAAAAAAAAACGCTGCGAATTCCGCTGCTCCGGGTCGGAGGTTTTCGTGTAGAAAACTGGTATTGATTCCTTATTATGTATTTTCTACTAAATCTGAGCGCAAAAAGTCCCCCGAGTCGCCTGAAAACTGATATTGAGGGAATAACTCAGTCCCTTTGACGGCAAGCTTAAAGTTGGTTCGGAGAAAGAAGAGGGTAGGATTCGAGCTAAAGATTTTTTTTTTTTTTTTTTTCTGTGGAAGGAAGTGACTTTGTCGGAGAGGAAGAAGCCCGTCCGACGCTGGATTGTAAACGTCAGGGAACGTTTCACAAAGATAGTGCCTAGGGCATACAGCGAAAGTAACTTCACTTTATATTTTATTAACTTTACTTTGGCGGAAAATTAAGTTCAGTTTCCTCTCTTACGGCTTAATTCTCATTGCTCAAATTGACAATTTTTAGAATTGGAAGCAATATTGATTCACCATTCTCTGAATGGTAACCCCGTATCTTCATGACTCAACTCGGGATAAAAAATGTCGAGGGCTAACTAGAGCCGGAAACAGGTCCCTGACCGAAATTTCAGATTTTTGAATTTCAACTGCCAAAAATTATGCTCCAATCGGTCTGGGGACCCATCTCAATCGATTTAACGTCCAATGCCAACCATTTCTCCTAACCCCTCCCTCATCTCTCCCACCAAATAGCTGATTAGTTTAAGGACCAACTATAGCTGGAAACTAAGCTGGGCCAAAATGTCAGAATACTGTCTACTTCCAAAAACATCTGGCATGACTTCATAGGTTGGTTATTCAAGGAATAACCTATAGGATACGTAGTATGGTAAACATTTTTTTCGATATTTTTGAGAACCTAGGGTGCAAGGGTTATCGTTTTCACTAAATTTCGGACGCTGTTTTCGATTGAGATGGGTTTTAAACCTGTTCTAACTCCACCTAAAACACCTTAGAATGATGAACTATTGTGGAATAGTCTTTGGGGTTTTTTCATCTTGAAATGTTATTCTATAAAATTTACGACTTCAGAGTTATCAACAGTAAAACGTCCTGTGATGAAGGGGTTTCTCAGCACTTAGGACGCCCCACGATTAGAAGGGTTGATGGGGGCTATCCATCTAGTCGCTTTTCATCCATCTATGAATTATTACAGCATATAATCCCATCACTTAGAGTTTATTGGGACGACTGCTACAGTTATGGTTTGTACTACGTAATTTCTTGTCTCCTTCATTCTCTTATCTCACTTCGATGGGTTGCGAAAGCTAATCCACTTTTATCTCTACTCACTTCCGAGCTGTATGGCGCCCCGATTCTCTCGTCCGTCTGGTCACAGGAAGTAAATTCTTTTCGTGCCAATCACATTCACCACGTGGGCGAACACTTGAGCCGATTGCCAATTTTGTTTTTCCGGTAAAATAATTCGTTTCGTAACAAAGGAAACATATTCTGGAGAAAACATGAAACAATAATAATATATAAATAATAATAAATATAACGTATAAATAATAATAGATGGAGCAAATCAGCAGCAAAAATTATCTAAGGATACGCAGTAATGGTTTCAGCCATGTCCTGATATGCACATCTGCAAAGCTCTCAATAGGAGTTTGAGGCGGTTTCTCGCCTAGATATAAAAAATATCAAGTTCATCAATCGTCAATTTGTTTCCTCATTTCAAAGGCAGTGACTCAGCCATCATAGTATACGTAAAAACCATCATCTGACAAAGTGTGTCGACTGTCAGGGAAAATAGCTCCATCGATTCCCTGGAGCCCTTCAGCTTCCCTCAGGTGACAATTTCATTATTTCCATCCCAAGAGCACGGAAAATTCAATTCTCTATCTTCGATCCGTTTTCCCTTCAACTTTACTCCTTTCACGGAATTATATCTGCTTTTAGCCTAATCAAAATTTCAGTTTAAATTCATAGGGGTTGGCGAATCCATGGACAAGGAGCATGGAGACTCATTTTAATCAATTTAGCAGTCCAATATTTAGTGACAATTAAACCCGCACGCCAAGGTACCCAAAAATCCTGAAAACTCTGTTTCGTAATAGGTAAGTAGGTATCCATTTTGACCACCTTCACACGCCTAGATCGCCAAAAATCTAGAAAATCCATTTTTCGAAATGCACGTTTTGACCTTCCATCGTTTGGTCTAACCGGGCTGAAAAGTTTCGATGACCAACTAAAGCCCAAAGATAGTCCCTGACCAAAAAAAAAAAATTTTTAAATTGGTTTTTGAGATTTTTGGTGATGTACGCGTGTGGGGTATTATTTTCCACTAAATGTTGGACGCTAAATCCATTGGAATGAGGACACTCCCCACCCACTATTTTCTCCATGCTCCTGGCCCAAGGAATAACCAATTCCGTGATTTTGGTCTAGAAATCATCGAACGTCCACAAAAAATGTTAGGGGAAATCGGAGTTGCTTAACACTCCATGACCAGTGGAATGCTTACATAGGTTAATTATTCAAGGAATAACCAACTAAAAATAAGGAAATATTATATAATACAATTATTTTACTCTAAAAAGGTCCTTTATTAAAATGTGCGTTAATGCCCTGTTACAGGCTGCCAGCTGCGAAGAAATGATAGTGGATCCTCCTCAAAACAAGGTAAGAAACAGCGGCGTACGACAAAACCGTTTCTCCTTCCAGTTGTACCAGAAAGGTAAACTCTTGATTAGAGAACATCCCCTTTAAATTAGGAAGGCGATTGAAATTTTTGGTAGAGTTAGATTGTTTTGATGAGAAACGGTAGAGCCAATAAATCGGTCGAGTTAGCATCCTTCGCTTGGAGTCACCTAATTGCTTTTATCCTTTCGTTTGATTCAGTGAGAACCACGACTTGAAAGTTCATTAATTGAAACTGAACGGTGGGTCTAACGTCTTATTTGCCCGGTCCGTTGGGATCCTTCCGATTGGTAAAACGTTCTTCCCTTCGACAAGACATTTCAATTGAGTTTGGTTTACCGCCAGATCTCTAGGGTGTACTGTGGTTGTGTGGTAAGTATAGGTAGCAGTAAAGTACGGATTAACGTTTTTGGATTAGTATTCTCAGAAAAATTGTGTTAAACTGCGTAGATTAACAACGGTATTTGAACTGTGTAGTCTGAGAAATGAATTTTCCAGATTTCGGCGATATTGGGATTAGATTTTGAACGCAGAATCCAACAAAACGGGTCCCGGAACGATTGGTGCCCACCGGAAGGGTTATGGGTCAAAATGAGTATCTATCCGTTTGAAATGTGTGTTTCCGGAATTCCTGGTACCTAGACGTGTGGGGGCCCCGTTCCACTATATTTTGACACAGAATCGATTGGAATGGTTTCGTAACCCACTGTTTTCCTCATTTTTCCCATGCTCGATATTTTCGACGATTTATGCCAGTTCCGCTAACTTTGGACGCATGAATCGATCGAATGAGTTTCCATGTTCTTGGTCCGAGGAATAACCAACCCCTGAAAATGGATTGATGAAAACCATTCTGACAGAACTGCTTTTCTTCAGCACTTTTTCACTAAAACTTCCTGCATCATTCTATCGGCTCCTTGAGTTTAAATTTAGTGACAATATGGTGAGTTCTGCTAATCTAGGGTAATCGTTTCTGGGTGGGATGATTTGTGTTCCCTGATACGGCGAATTTCGCTGATGGAATGGCTAATTTTAAATGGCGAGCGAGTCGCGGTTTTTGTGAAATGCACTTTTTCACCGGCTTTTGAACGGTTTGTAAGGGAGGTCGTGGAAGTGTTCCGATGTCACAATTTTCTTGGATTACAGGATTAATCAAGAAGGGCTTATTTTGCAGTATCAACGGAGGGGTCGAGTTGAACGCGATCTCCCTTAACGTTAACAGGTTGTGGCCTTTTGATTCTAATTTGCTCGGGGAAAGTGGAAACAACGCGAGGGGCGAGGCAATATCGAACCGCTTGGTTGCCGGTCATGCGTTCGCCCGCACGGTCCCCTGGCCTTGGGAGAGGTCCGCGGATCAGCCAACCCCCAGCAGCAGCGTGTTGAAGAGGGGGTACGCTCTGGGGGGCGTTTCCACCCCCTCGGGTTTCAGCGAACCCTTCGGTCCCTGGTTTCGAGGGTACGACGCGTAAACAGTGGGGTAGGCGCGCCATCCTTGACCTAGTGCTCCGAAGGGGAATGTGGGGATAGCCCAGCACGTGGCGCTAAATCCTGGGTTTTCACTTTCACCCCATTTGATCCACCTACATTAAACACAGATAATCCCCTGTCATTTCTCATTTCCCTTCTCATCCGTATCCGCTTTTAGCTGGTCCCTTCAGGCCCATTTTCCGAATCCCATTTCATTCTCCAATATTCAATTACGACATCGATTCAACTAACCGGAGTTACTAATACTCTTACTGTGATCAAACTCCTGCCCTTCTTTAAGGACAGTCCCCTATTCGACCTTCTGTCCCCTTTGTCTCAAGCTCAACCTAAAACCCGCTCTTTTCTGAAAATAATGCCCAAATGCTCATCCTTGTTGTCCAAATCTCAAACCTCGAGATACATTTGATCAACAGAAAAGTACCGGATTTAAAGTCAAGTAGTACGATGCAAATTAATCCACAATGGTTTATTATCCCTTGGAGCAAGATTATGGGGAAAATAGTGAGTTTCCGGGACTTGTTCCAATCTAGTCAGCGTCCAATATTTAGGGGGAAAGTGATACCCCACGTGTCTAGTTCAGAAAACGTCCCAAAATTGAGTCTAAAAAAATAGTTGTACCTTCCCACAGCTAGCAGATTGGGCTACAAAAAAAAAAAAAAAAAAAAAAATTAAAATTTTTTTTTAGAAAAATGTTCACCGCATAAACGGCGTGGACTGCGGAAGGCGGTCAGAAATTTCTGATTTTGATTAAATATTCAAGGAATTTGACATTTCGGTCAGGGAGCTCTCGGGCTCTTGATAATCTTCATAACTCCCATAAAGCTCGATCGAACACAAATCGGTATTTGTAAAAATATAATTTTTGAAACTCGATTTCGGAATTTTTCAAGGATTTGGGCACGTGGGGGATCATTTTTGACTAAATTTTGAACGCCGATTGAGGTGGGTCTCGAACGATTGGTGCCCACTGGGGGTGGGTATGGGTCAATTTTGCAATGTTTTGATATAGATATTTTGAATAGGAAACTGTCAAGACCTCCAGCCTGAAAACAAGGTGGATTCTTATTCAAGAAATAATAAACCAAAACCGATAAAATCCTCGAAAATCTTGAGTCCATCTTTTCAAAATACAAATTTTTCTCACATACCCTGCTACCGTTTGCGGTTATCGATCCATAATTCATTTCTGACGATCAAGTGGCCAAATCTAGTTGATAAATACACCATTTGATACATCTATAAGGAACTTCTCGGCCTCAACAGCGGACGACGGACGAACTTGAGGAGTTTCAATCTACACTTTTTCAAAATTTGAAAATGAAAAGTTTAGCGTCCCGAAAATGTGATTTTTTGGACGTAACAAAAACATTGATATTTTGTTCCTAGGAGAATAATATGCCAAAATTGAAGTATTTTTCCCGAATTTGTCGCTTTGATTTGAAACAGACCTGGTTGGACTGATGATAGGAACTGACGTCATGGTTGAGATCAGCGTCCAAATTACTCACAACTCCAAGGTATTCAAATACCTCGTATATTCGTATGCAGTGGATATTGAGGTTACGATGCCATTCTGTCTTGTTTTCACGTCTATCGTTGAATTTCTAAATAATTGGTTTTTTTGCGGCACAAGCATCGGAAATAACCATTATTGCAGTTGGAAACGTTGAAAACCTAGGAAAAATGAATATCCAGAATAACTTGACTCGCTCATGATATCTGCTAAATGATTTATTTTTTGTTTTCCTGAAGAAACTCAATTTTGAATTCAAAAAACGAGTTGTTTTATATTCATCCACTCCCTAGCTTCAACACGAAAGGGAGCTTATTTCCCCAAAGGAAGGCTCTTGATCTTTCTCAGATGCCGTGAAAGGTATTATATAAGTTTCTCTTTAAAATCGCTTTTTCGAATGCCTTCTTGAACAAAGGGGAAAATGAGTGGGAAGCAGATTACAAGCTGGAGAATTATTACTCTTGAGTAATTATAAGATGATTGTTCTATCTGTGTTACAAAATTCCGCAATTGTTGAAAATATGGTTGAGACTCAGAACAATATCGTCATCTAATTAAAACGAGTCGTGTTAGACGAAGCACGCGCTTTGTAAATATATGGGGTTTCACGCGCCATTTAAATGAACTTGAAAACATTACGTGGCTCCAGAAGCATCTAAGTCGGGTATTCCGCGGTCCGTTGGTTTGGAGAGCTTCCATTCTGAGAGGGTCATTTGTTGAATAACTGAAACCTCCACAGGTCAACTAGTGTGAGGGTGGATTCCCGTGGCTTAGAGGGGCATTTGCCAGAGTAGTCGCTTCACGTGTTTATTACAATGCTGACTTCTGTTCGGTTTAAGATTTGTACTTTTTGCTGGTTCATTCATTACTGCCACCTTTGGTTTATTATTCTAAGAACGAATAACTTACACGTTCATATAATATTGGCCGAGCTCTCCGATTTCCTAAAAATTTGACTGGTTTCAAGTCAGCTAGATTATATGCCAAAGGGTCCATCCGGCTGATGGCGTGAAATCAATTTGAATATACAAACGGAAATACCCTCGGGATTTCAACGAGATTGACTTTCTCCATGAAATGAAAGATGGTTATTCAAGGAATAACCAATCAATCATCTTACATCTGAATTGGGTCCGTTCCAGTTTCGGACGGGAGTTACAGTACAGCTCTAGTCGCCCCCTGCAACCTTTAAGCTCAGAATAAAGGCGTTTTTGAAAATGGGTTTTCTAGATTTTTGGGAATCTATGGGTGTGGGGTTTCATTTTTCACTAAAATGGGGGGGGAAAACAAGTTTAATTCATTTTTTTCTCAAAATAGTTCGGTTACTCTCTGTAGACCTCATTGGTTATCGTTCTTTCACTCTCATACGTACTGACTACACAAAGTCCATAATAAGGGGATGCAGTGCTCAATGGCAACTACCATTGCCTGAAAAGCCCAGAAATGGCAGAGAATTATTGGGAGTGGAATTTTCTAACTCTCCAAAAATCCGTGCACACATTAAATGGTTGACTTTTCAAGAAAAATGTATTGCCTTTTTTTTTACACCAAAAGAAAATCCGTGCTGATGTGCCACACGGAAGCATGCTTGACCTCCTCCTATACACAAGCGATTTGCCTAAATGTAACGCAAACCGCCACGTTTGCTGTCGACGTAGCAATATTTGCTGTGGTAGACGACAATGTGGAATCAATTGCTAAACTGGATCGATCTGTCTCTAAAATTAACAAATGAACAAAGTACAAAAAAACAATTAAAAAAAAATTATTGAGGTATCACTTGAACATTGGATATCAGTCCTGTAGTGAATTTTCTAAGTACTGCATTAATGCCAATACTGTCCATAATCCAGAAATTCAAATTTCGGAATTCCTGCTTTTAGGATTTCATGTTTGTCCGCAATCCTATTCGTTTCATAGGAATCACGAATTTTTGAGAATCTTCGTGGTTCAGAAGGTCATGTGTCCAACTAATTTTAACCAATACTGCAGACAATAACGGAAATCTCACGAAAATCCCTTTTGCGCCTCAGAGAGAAAAGCTGTATTTTCCTAAGGTAATAATATATCTGGTTACATTCGCTCGTATTTGTATCCACAGGGGGGCACTCGACGGGCATCCTTCGTCATTGTCTTTTCCTCAAAATTCAATTAACTGTAGATTGGTAAAATTGAATCTGCTGACATCAGCAGGAAGTTGAGAAGCCTGTGTGGGAAGGGGATGCACTAAGTGGGCGGAAGGCAAAAGCAATTTGATCGAACTCCTAACTAAATACCTAAAACCCTTGCCGATGAGGAGCTGGTGTGGACAAAGGGCTGCACACGCAAACATGGTTGAACTACAATATTTCTAGATAATACCGAGATACACGACCAAGTGGATTCAAAACGAGAGGTCTTGTTCTGTCTTGGAAGAAACGAGCGGTCTGAGTTTCCTCTCGTCCGGCTTTTCTCAGAGTTTTTCCAAAACAGAATCAGATACTGTTGTGTTGCCGGGATCAAATGTTAGGGCCACATTGGATGTGGAAGCGGTAAGACAGGGTAAGCTTCTCGTGAAACCTTCGTCGGCCGTTCCTTGAGGTAGCTGCAGCTATCAGATTTTCGTGGAGTGGAACGTGACGAAGATAAATTGGAGTACAATCAGATAGAATACTCCTTAGAATTACTACTTAGTGCGATAGGAGCGAGGGAATATTCCTTCCCACTGATCAAGTAGCAAAATTCATAAAGTAAGCAGAGTTGGTCCTATGCAAATAATCCAGAAGCTCCGAGTTTCGAGATGATGACTAATAGAACAGTTCCTCGAACTCGACTACCTAAATAAGTCGGGTGTGTTGGAAATTCATGCATTCCTTCCATCAGGCTTCGATTCTGACAAACATCCCACTTGAAGGATTCAACGGCCAGTGAATCCGCTCTCACGTTGAAATACCGAGAGTGTTTCCATTTGTATATTCAAATTGATTTCACGCCGGACACCGACCGATACTTTCGGGACAATTTTAGTTCAAAACGAAAACATCAACTGCTCTCAACAAGGTGGGAGATGGTTCCGAAGCTCCACATACGCTTACACCCTGCGTGTTTCGGGTCACGTTGATCAATGGTGACCTCATTGCTCAGTCAATTCTTCTACAGATCCAAAATATACATTTCGGTTCGAATAATCCAATTTTGTCTGCAATCGATGGTTTAAATGGTAGGGGTCGAGGTAGGGCGGTTGGTGTACGAGTATATTGCTCCTGATTGGCTGATCCTACCCCCACTATTTTGCCCAGTCTTAAAGGCAGAGGCGCTAGGCACCCAGGTCCAGAAACCTCAGTAGGCACCTGTAACATACGAGTTGGGAGTAAAATTGAAAACAAGTTCTAAATAATAAATTGTGAATTTATAAATGAAATAAAATTCTATTACTGTAAAATTTAATTATTTATTAAAAAACCTTTCCGTTTATCAACTTCTTTTGTATAGTAGCCAAAGAGAGTGAGAGACCTGTTTTGTTTTAAACTGGCCATGGCTATTTTAAATTAGTCCTTGCATGACCGTTCCGGCATTCCCCAATTACTATCTATTCTCGAAACGTGCGATCGGGTTAAAGGGGCTAACCGGATCGATTTGCCCCCGCGGGATTGAACCCTAGACTGAGGTCATACATTATGGAAATGACCCTCTTCTCAGATATCACAGCTTTTATATCCCCTCCCCTCTGGTCATTTGGAAACCTCTTCGTGACGGCGAAGGGTGATTTTCGGGGGAGGGGGAACGGAAGGACTTTCATTTACTACATTATTGGTAGGGGTCGTCGAGGACGTCACCGTTGATATCGACGAGACTCGAGTTATCGGAAAGGCGCGTTTGTAAACGAGACTTCCAACCTCAGTGTTGATTCGAGACTGCTACAACTCCTTCGACGACGACCGGTTTCTGTGTTCGACACATTTTCGAAATCCCGCGATGCTGTGGACGACCGTGCGTAAGAAATTTATACGCGTCTTTTTCAAGGAAAAGAAGAAATACGCTCAGTGTATAACATGCGTAAGTCAAATTTACTTTTGACATTAATTATTTTCCTTAACACTTCAGGCATTATTTATAGTGATAGGATTATGAAAATTCATTTCATAATAAAATTCATGTGCCAAATTCAGTAAAAATATTGTTGTGAATGCGGCTTGAACAATTAAACCAAATCAGAATGAAGTATTGAAATCAGTATTAAAATTCCTTCTCGTTAGTCATCTTTCATATAATGGTGATGATGGAAAATTAGCCCTAATTAGGCCTAGGGGTATAATTATTCACTAATCCTTGAACTTTAATGTTCAGGATTGATTTCGGATCGATTTGACTTAATGGATGCGGATTTAGAGAGAAAATTGGTGTTTTGAATTTTTTTGTATACTAGACTAGAATTGTGGAATAGGATTTCCCACTGAATTTTGGGCGTTAAATTGATTGAGCTCATCGCTCAAGGAGGAGACATTTTGAAAATGGGTCGTTATTTTATTTAATTAATTTAATTTTTCCAATTGCTTATTCATGGGACCTTGAATAATAACGTGATTCCCCACAAGTGCGAAATTCATCTTGAATAAAAGCAATTGAATAATGTACGTACACAGGCATAGGGGTAACTTGATATTGTGGCGTTTCAAGCAAAATTTTTTTTTAAATTTGTTAGTTGAATGCAATAACGCAAAAAGCTAATCTACTCGAAGAGCGTTTCTTCTTTTCAATTGAACGAGGGAAGTTCTCGTCATATAGCGCTGCTCCAATGTTTACATACGAAGTACCTACTCCAATCGATCATTTACATTTTCCGCGAGTATCTCTCGAAGTCAATTGAGTGCTCGAGTACGGTTCGTGACGAGAGGTTGAATTTGTTCGGAAAATAACAAACATCGTCGGTCGTCAACCAGGATTTACCTCGGGTGTAGCTCGCTTTTCTAAATAATACATCATCATATTCCTACGGCACAATATCAGCTCATAAATCATTTTTACTGGAAGCTGCTAATTGGCCGTGAGCTTCCTATTTTTGAGGAGAAAGTATTCTGCTTTCGCAGTCATTTTTTATCGGCAAATTGTTATTGATAAGTACCGCTGTTGGTCCTAATTCGAGCTATCTCGCCTGATATCAAATTGAACTCTTGTTTAAGGTAACAGACCTACTTTTTTGATAAAATTATCTCAGCGTTCAGCAATCAAACTATTCAGTTTTGGAACAACTTTCCATGATACACTATCGCTGTGCAGACAAAATTAGGCGCTGATTCGCTCCACTTGAAACGATAAGCGACTGATAAATATAAAATGTTGGCTATCATTGATACCAGACTTCATTTCCAACTTTGTGACGAAATCTTCTGAGATTTCCGTTCTTAAGATCAATCGGTCTTTTTCCCTTTCTCACTGTTGTCCCGATTTCCTAAAAGAGGATCCTCGTAAAGCTCTTTCATTTCCGGCGTATAGTTTGAACTCATTTTCGGGCTCGCCTTCTTCGATCTTTGGATTATTGGACTTTTTCCACCCTCTGAGTTTGTTTGTGCTGTCGTAATTAAGATCGTGATTGGAATCTTTTCATGATCCTATTTAATTTGAAAAATGAATCAAAATCGTCATTTGGGGTTTTTACTGTCACAGAACAAGAAAAACCAGTCTTTCACTCAATAATTTTTTATGATTATCCGAAAAATCCATCGATTTGTTCTAAAGGTGTCTATCAGTGGGTGTGGGCATCAAATTCACCTTGTCGATGATCAGGCTTACAATCGTGTTGCCTGACTAAAAATGTCATTGCTTAACCGAAACGTCTAATCATGAAACATTCTACAACAAATGAATTTCCTAAAATGAAATTAGTACCACCACGGAAATGAGAATTTTCTAATGAGTAGGGTCGTAATGAAAGAGCCCATAAAGGAACCTAGTTTTCTACATATTACCCAGGTATGTAAAGAGGAGGAAATCGCATGAAATTGTTTACCTCGTCAAAATACGAATACGTCTGCAATTCTTCTGAAGTTCCGACCCCGTTTTTCATTCCCCTGAACTTCCAAGAACTCCTCGAAATACCTTTTATTCCGGGTCGTTGATTCGAGATTGAAAAATATCCACGGAACTTGTTGTTACGGTAAGTAATGGACGGTTCAGCTAGTCTGCTGAACGATCACGCGATGCCTTTCGGAAGGCGATAAAGAATTCATAGTCCACGACGGAATGAATACTACCAGTTCTATAGTATCACCTGAGAATAATTCAGTATCCAGATTAACGTTCTTGGAAGACCACTGCCT
>CM034005.1:6682381-6830976 GCA_019603395.1 Cyrtorhinus lividipennis
TCCCTCGAGGAGGGTAGTTCTAACTGACTCCCTGTGAGAAACAAAACTGGCGAAAGAGCCTAGCTGACTCCCTGAGTGTACAAAGGAGTGTTTTCCACAAACGTTCCTTCCCACTTCACAGACTTAGGACTGTCTCCAACTCTCCACGAGAACGTGCCACTCTAGATAAATAAAATTCATTCGTCATCCTGAACTTTTTCTTGTTCGTCATCAAGTGGGGTCCAAGTTTGGAGGACATTTCTCAACGAACTTGTAAATTGGATACCATTCCCTTTGATTATCAATGTATCTTAAAATCCATTTCTGTCCTCTAACAATTTTTGTTCTCGGCTGATGGACCTCGCCGTTCTCAATGGACTGAAGTTTGGCGTACGCCTCAGTCGGTGGTTGTTTAAGGGCATCTACTGTGAGGTAAATGTTAGGATGAGGATGGTTGAATTCTTTGTTGTCTTGCATGGCTCTGCGAACAATCTTCCTGACAGGAGTTCCTACGTCATCGGACACTTTTCTTTTCACAGCAGCTCGCATTTTCACCTTTTCGATGTCGGCTTCGCGCAACGCGTTCGGAGGATCCCGAACAAATACGCATTTTCCTGGGAGTCAGTTGGGATCTGGGGGGTTTGCATATTCGTCGGGGCTGACGGCCTATGGGAGTCAGTTAGGTCATTGGGTTATCACGAGACCACGTCCTCTCACATTTGATTCTTTGGGAGTCAGTTAGGTAACGCCCGAAAAGTTTCGAGGACCGTCCTAGGTCGGGAACAGACCCCTGATCCAAATTTCAGATTTGTAGAACATTTTCCACTACCAACAACGGCGCGGACATTTTGGTTTTTTGATCTTGACACCTTAAAACGCCCAGAAAAATTGTTTGAGCCGAATCGGGAAGGTTGACCTTTTGCATGAAAACATAGGTTGATTATTCATGGAATAACCAACCAAAAATCATGAGCTGGATTATTTAGGACGCTGAGCTCTGGAGCCCACGTGAGTGAATAGTTGATGAACCTTTGTTGCGTCTTTATTCGCAGTGAAATCAGCTAACAGCATTTTCTCTCGGCGAGGACTATCATATTACTACGATGGCGACTGAACCACTTACTTCAACAGTGTCTGGGATCGTTGACAAAAACCCGATGGGGCTTCGAAAGTTATAACGTCTAAAAGGAAGATCTTTTCCAATGGTATTTTTGTAATCGAGGAGAAACGAATCTAGCAGCATTGATTTTTGGGGCCGACTGATCAGCAAAGACCGAATTTCGCTTTTGACTCGGGCCAGCTCCACATCTTCAGTCTCAACCGCGGTCGTCATATTTCTGTGAATACCAAGTCACATCACCTGTAAATAGTTACAAATCTGAAATTTATTATTATGCAAATTATTTTGAAATGTAGGGAAGAATCAATTATGAAAGCTTCAGTTGCTCCAGCTTTCGTAGTTTTGTGGATCCGCACTAGGTTATATTGCAGACTTTTGGGAAATCATACTCCAAGTCTCACCCAAATCTCGTGTTAAAGCTGAGAATGATTAGAAGACAACAATAAAATGTCGCTTCCATCATCGCTACCTTATTCAACAAGTCGTGGACGAATCCAGCAAAGAGGAGATACCTCGGACATTCAATTTTCCTGAGGAATAAAATGACTTAGGTCCGCTGTACTTACTCCTTGCCTACACGGTTCCATTCCAGCTCCACAATAGTTCAGAAAGAGTCGGCATTAAAAAAAAATTAATTTCAGGTAAGAGATTGGGGGAAAAATCCATCTATTAGGCAAATAATGAGGACTATTAACAATAAAAAAATTGTTTGCCATCGTAAGTGTCAACTCTGCGCTGCCAAGCATGTGCATAGTGGGCTGGAAATTATTTTCACCGTTTCCATTTCACTTTAATACTAGGCTATCTCATTAAAGAACATAAATCATACCTGTAACAGTGGAGAGCTCTGATGAAACTAATTAACTTCACAAAACGCTATCAAATGGCATATTAACAATAAAGCAGCAACAAACAAGCAAAGTTCAAACATGCCACCCTTGTTTACTAGGAATGAGTATCGATGGTTCGATGTTTTATTCATTTTCTCGTTCGTGTCACATCGATGTTTTTCCTCAATGTTTCCTTCTTGAAGTTTTCAATAAATTCCTTCTAAAAATGTGTTATTTTCTTCATCCTGTTGTAAAAATTATACAATATAGATTCAAGAAACATCGATTGTTTGAATTGAATCGTAGGTAAAATGAAAAAGTGTGTAATTAACAGTGTTCTTGTCTTGCTAAACCTCAAATTTGTTGAATTTTCTCTCATTTCCGCTACGCATCCTCTAGTTAAACTAATAACACGCTCTTTTCAAAATTTTCACAAAAAGACTATGTTTTGAGAGAAAAAAAAAACAGGCTGAGTTTTCATGTCGTATCGATAATTACTTTTTTTCCTCAATATAATAATCGATGTATCAAAGCATCGTTTTTCTCATTATTTTTGGAGAAAACATCGATATGAGACATCGATATCCTTGCTTATGGTCATGGATTCATTGGTTTGACTGCCGCCTCTTCAACTCCGTCTTTTTGACTAGTTTTCAAGTTAAAGTTAAATTAAGTTGACGACACACTAAGGTCGCTAACAGCCATTTAGGGTCGCTATATGGATCAGTTGTGGCAACCAGTCTGAAGGTCGGAATTGCTGTTCGACATGTTGGTCGCTCCGCTGTAATCAATATGCAGATTTATTATTATTGTGGGTCGCGTTTTCTAACTCTTTGCAAATTCGACTACGTAGTACGTAGCTAACGGTTTCGTATACGTTTCCATGGTGAATTTATTATCGAAATTCCTTGTATTTTAATCCGCTAGTGGTAATTTTTCATTCAAGAAAGTTGCGTTCTGAAGTATGGAATTCCGTTACGCGCATTCGTTCTTGTTGGGGTTTGATCTGTGATGTGTTCTGAAAGCTGATAAAATTGGAGTCGTTGATCGAAAAGGTATGCGTAAATTGTGTTATGGGCAATTTGAAATACTTTTGCTATGAGTTGAAAAATGGTGATTGTGAAAACTGAAGCGTTTTGGGGAGTTATTCGGCTCAGCTCGTTGGAACGTTGCTACGTCGACACCGTTACCTACTTCTCTAATTAGTTGATTTTTTTTTTCGTGCGGTAAAAGTATGGCTGGAAATCTCCGTCAACTTCAACTGCAAGGCAAATCTATCAAAAACATTCAAAGTTGACAAACTCCATGAAAATGGTTGCAGCCACGAGGTTCAAACAGGCAGAACGACTTCTGGTTTGCCGCGCGGCCGTTGGGAGTTGGGGCGAGGAAGTTCTACGATTTGGTTGGCAAAGAAGTTTTAGATCAATCCCGAATCCACTACCTCGTACCGTTCACGTCTGATCGCGGCCTGTGCGGGGCGTGCCATTACAAGACTTGTAAAACAACGACGACGAGACTCAGCGACCAGAAGAGCGAGTACAGAGTGATATGTGTCGGCGAAAAAGCCAAACTCATAATTGGCTTCAAGTTGAGTCGCTACATTACTCTGGTAGTGAACGGAGTTGGGCATAGAAACCCGTCGTTCGAAACCGCTGCTCAGATCGCCAGCAGGATATTAAAATCTGATGGTTTTAGTAGAGGAACGTTGTATTACGCCCGTTTTATAAGCGCTATGTCTTACGACGTGGCGCAAGTTAACATTTATTCCGCTGATGTTTTACGACGATCGAGTTATCTTGCCGGGTTTGAAACTGACGCCTCGGACGATATCGACTCGTACGTCGAATTTTCCTTAGCTGCTTTAATTTTCTACACAATGTCGGAATCGTTCGGAGTGGAATTATTTAGTCGTATGAACGCTATGGCTTCGGCGGCCAAAAACGCGGGGAATCTTCATCAAAAGCTATCCCAGTCGTTCAATCAAGTACGACAAGCGCTAATACTCGGGATTTGATTGATATCGTGAGTGGGGCTTCGGTTTGTGACTGTCAAGAAAAAGAAACCAACGACTAAACCCTTCGTTTCTCCTAACTTTCCAAAAGGGTCGGCAGGAGGAGCCGCGTTGGAAAAGCCCCAAACAGAAAATCCAAATGGGTCAAAAGAGGCAAATGAAAAGGCGGACGAATGTTGAACCCTACTTTCCCTTGTATTAAAGTTGTCTTTCTTATTCGAACTCTTCGTTCCGTTGCCTTCTGATGCAGATGACAGCTCGAGTTCGTCAACTAGCTGCACTTTGTACGAATAAGAACGGTCTAGGAGTGGATCAGGAGCAAAAAGAGGAATTTTAAAATTATTTTCTCAGTTGAATACGGGTTAATCTTAGAAAAACTCTACATAGCTTACTGTTACACACAACGCTGCAAATTCTTGGTGAGCGTGGTGGAACATTTAAGATTAATTACATTAAGATTATGGGGAGAACAGCAAATGCCGAACTCAGTCCAATCGATTTAGCGTTCAAAATTTAGTGCAAAATGATACCCTATATGCCTAATTCCCAAAAAAATCCCATACATTGAGTTTTAAAAGAACATTTTTTTACCCCTACCGTCCCCAAATTTGGGCCGATCGTGTTGAAAAGTATAGAGGACCAATTAGCTCTTCTTAGAAAATTTTCTAGACATGAAACGTATTCTGTCAAATTTTTAGGCCAATCGGAGAGGTTGACTTTAAAGGATAACCAACCAAAATGGAAGTCGGGTTTGTTTCTTTACCGCTTATTGCGGGTTGTCATTGTTTTAACTGAAAGGGAAGTACGTGCTCAGGCATTCTAATGGTCAGGAGGACCCCATTCTCGATGTGTCAATAGGCTGAAAGTCACGTAGATTAGATTTTCATTTAAAAACCCGAACCTATTTCCCATCTAGAGAACAAATCCATCTTCAGACATCTTCCTTTTATTCACCATCTCTTTTTATGGCCTGACGAAATTCGCTTGAAGACGTTGGAAATGAATTACGTGATGGCTCTATATAGCTTTATAACTTTAAATAAAATAAGGTATATTTGAGAATTTAAGGGACCCCAGATCATTTTCCACCGAATTTCGATTGCTGAATCCACTAAGAATAGTTTTGGACCACTCGCTACAAACCAGAAAAGGGTACCTACGTTTGAAGGAGGTAAATTAAGAAAAATCGAGATAGGAACAGTTTTGATTATTTCTATTGGCGTGATACACGTTTGTATTGACGCGAATGACTTTCCGCTATAACTTTCACCATTTTGCGTTTTCAAGTTTATAGAATCCAAATGCAAAGTGGCCTAGAAAAAAACTCTACAAATTCTTTCACAGGAATTGGTTATTCCTCGGACCAGGAGCATGGAGAAAATGGGGAAAACAGTGGGTGTGCAGAGTCCTTGACCCATTTAAATCGATTCAGCGTCCAAAGTTTAGTGGAAAATGATACCCCATATGCCTAGGTACCAGAAACATCGAAAACACACTTTCGAAATTGGTAGATAGGTACCCATTTTGACCCATAACCTCATCCAGAGGGCGCCAATCGTTCTGGGACCCATTTCATTGGATTCAACGCTCAAAATTTAGTGGAAAATGACACCCCACACGCCTGGATCGCTAAAAATCTCGAAAATCCATTTTTCGAAGTACACATTTTGACCCCTACCCCGACCAAATTTGGTCCGATCGGGCTGAAATGTTTCGAGGACCAACTAGAGCCAGAGACGGGTCCCTGACCCGAATTTTTGATTTTTAGAAAATTTTCGGCTATCATAATCTGCGTGGACGACGTGTTCGTCTGCTATCCTTGCCTTCCAGGGCGCCGTGCTCATTCTCTTAATTTTCTAAAAAATTAACTGTTTTAACAGTAACAAGTGGCAAGCGAAAGTGATGTAGGTTCATATTCTCCAGATCACTCCTTTTTGCCTGAAATTTTTACCTGCAAACAGAGGGGGGGGGGGGGCAGTGAGTACACTCTTTTTACGTTGGTGTACTCGAAAAGAAGAGCGTTTTTTGGGAGCCATGTTCAGGCTGAGATGAGAACCAGGTGAAAGAAGCGGTGTTTATCAAGCCAAAGCGGAGATTCTAATTGTTATTATTTTTATCCCCATTGGCTCTATATAAAACGTCAATAGATTAGTAATTGTTTCTAGGTTTGGGGAACAGCCGGTTATGTGAACTCTTGAGGTATTAGTTGGTGTTAACTGATAACCGCAAATAGATGTTGATTGATCGATTGTTTTGCCATCATGTTATTGACACTTGTAAGCGTAACTCTGTTTTGTCTCCGTAATAACCCATCCTCGTATTCTATCCCACAGATGTTCGCGAAAAAGAAGAGGAAACCCCAGATTTCTCCTCCGACCAACTTCGAACACCGCGTCCACACAGGTTTCGATAAAAGGGAGGGGAAGTTTGTTGGACTTCCTCTTCAGTGGGCCTCCATTGTTGGAAATAATCAGATACTCAAAAAGCACCAACAGGCCCCTGCCGCTGGTCGACCCGTCTGAAATCACGCCAACTGAGATTCTCGATCTGAAGGTGAGCTGCGTTTGCATTCTTCGTCGTTTTGGTTGGTTATTCCTCGAATAATCAACCTATGTTTTCATGATAATGGTCAACCTCTCCGATTTGGCTCAAAATTTTTTTCTGGACGTTTCATGATGTCTTGATCAAAAAAGGTCGATGTCCGTCCGCCGTACGCCGTACGCCGTCCATCGTCCGCTCCCTTTTTGGTAGTAGAAAATTTTCTAAAAATCTGAAATTTTGGTCAGGGGTCTGTTCCCTGCCGAGACGGGTCCTCGAAACTTTTCAGCCCGATCGGACCAAATTTGGCGGGGGTAGGGGTCAAAATGTGTTTTTTGAAAAATGGATTTTCGAGATTTTGGGCGATCTAGGCGAGTAGGGTGTCATTTTCCACTAAATTTTGGACGCTGAATCCAAATAAATTGGTCCCAGAACGATTGGCACCCACTGGAAGAAGTAATTGGTCAATTTATGGGTAAAAAAAAACTTAAGCACCACCTGGGTTCGAACTGAGTACCTTCCGGTTACTGCCGAACGCGCTAGCCACTTGCGCCATGGTGTAACCTAGGCTAGGGCGAATAGCGTGTGGGATATCATTGCCACTAAATTTTGGACCCTGAATCGATTGGAATGGGTCCGGGACCCACCACATCCACTGTTTCCCCCATTCGAGGAATAACCAACCCGTGTGTAAGAATTTGCAGATTTTTCTCGGTTCTTTTCAGTTGCTTTCTTACAGGGCTAATAAAGCTCAAATAAAGCCCACTAGAAATCAACTTGGCGCTGACGTCAGCTCAGTCGTTGTAATAAGAAGCCTTGGTTGCCACCCATCCAAAATCATGGGTTACACATGATGATGAAGAAGTTACGTACGTTTACGAAGAGTATCCAGAATGTAAGTTACACTGGGCTCCCAATCTCCATGCATAAAGGGATTGGAGCACGCTCCCGCTTGAAGGGAACTTTTGTTAAGATGTAGTGGCCCCCCTGAGTAAGTTTCAGACCGCTCTTTTGGAACGTTCCTCGTCAGTGCCCACCGAACGATAGAGTTCATTCCTCCTGCCAGCTGCGGCAAAAAGGAAAAGGGCGACAGAAATTCATCGAGAAAACGTTGAAGTGTATGGGGAGGGAGCAATGTCTCGCCCAATGGTATCGAAATGGCGAAAAATGTTTTTGGAAGGTCGTGTTCAAGTTCATGATGAAGAGCTCCATGATAACGCTCGCCCCCACTCAGCCCGACAAACCGTTACCCTCTTGGAGTCTTTCGGATGGGATATTTTCAAGCACCCTCCATATTCCCCGGACCTGGCACCTAGTGATTTTCACCTGTTTCCAGCCATGAAGAAACATCTTGGTGGAAAACGCTTCCAAAATGACGAGCAACTGAAAGAATCTGTGAACACATGGTTGAGGGTGGTGGAGGGGAAGTGGTATGAGGAAGGGGTGAAAAAACTGCAGACCCGGTACCAAAAATGTGTGGAACGCCAAGGCGATTATGTTGAGAAATCCTGATATATTTCTGAATGGAGATACATTTTTTTTTTAATTTTTGGTGCTTTTCTCTTTTTTTTACAGTGTAACTTACTTTCCGGATACCCCTCGTACATACAAATATTCAATACCATATATTATATACAATTACAGTGCCGAAATCCTGTAATCCTACGTATTGATCAACGGGTAAATTCCTCTTTTGCAACAAAATTCTATATCTAACTGAATTGAATCATAACCAAAAACGCTGAAAATTCTTCCAGAATGGTTTATTCATCCTAGAGCAAGATTATGGGGATACAAGTCAGTGTGGTGTGTCCGGGACTCATGCAAGTAGATTCGGCGTCCAATTTAGTGGAAAATGATGTCCTACACGCCTTGGTCTCCAGAAATCTGTAACAGTCATGTTAAAAATGCCCATTTTGGTCATTAGAAACATCCGGTGGGCACCAATCGGTTCGTTAATGGATTAAGCGTCTATAAGTTAGTGGAAAATGATACTCGAAATGCCTAGTTTCCCACAAAAATTGGAAAATCGAGTTTTTAAAGACACATTTTTACTCATACCCTTCCCAAATTTGGTCCGATCGGGCTGAAAAGTCCAGACGATCAACTACAGCCCAAAAGAAGTCCTTGACCAAAATTTCAAATTTTTAGAAAATTTTCTGCAACCGAAAACGTTGGGTGGTACTCCACATCCGCCGTCCACACCGTTATTGGTACCTAGTAGGAAATTTTCTTAAATCTGAAATTTCGGTCAAGGACCTCTTTCTGGATTAAGTCCTTGAAAATGTTGAGCCCGATCCGCCCTTATTTAGGAAGGGTTTGGATACAAATTTTTTTTTTTTTTTTTTTTAAATATAAATTTCAGGATTCAGGCAGGTGGGGTATCATCTTCCATCAAACGCTGAATCGATTAGAAAGAGACCTGGACTTTCCACTCTGGCTTTTCTTCATAATCTTTTTCAAGGAATAACCAACCATTGTGGATCTAGACATCATGTAACGGAAACTTTACTATTTTAGGGGCCAGTCGGAAAGATTGACCTCTGGCATAAAACCCAAAAGAATAGGCTACAGTACTACATGGGGAGGGGGCTGTATCGATGAAGTCTCAGGCATCATGTAGCCCTCAGTCTACGTCACTCTGAACATAGCCACTCAGCTGTCCATGAAATAATTTGGTATCTAACTCAGCATGAAGCATGAATAAAAGCCAAAATCTATCTTTCTTTGTTACTAAACTCTATTGAACTGAGCCGCTATTGAGAAACCAATTTTTACCGCCTACAGATTTCATGTTCTTGACACTTGAGTATCGTGCGCTACTGGGCGCACTCAGATCTGCAGATTTTGAAAGAAATTCTGGGATTAGTTCCAATAGAATGCGCTGATTTATCCGCAGGAGTGGTAACGCTGGTCTTTGCCCATAGCGACTCAAAATTTGGACAAACTTGTTATTCATCAAGTGGAAACTGATTATAAAAAAAACAATGTATCCAATTTCCCAGTGATCTGTAAAAAGAGAGGACATATTTTTTGTCAACACCACAGGAACATTTCTAATTCTGGTAAATTTCTGTGAGTGGCTAAATGAAGCAATGAGATTAGAAACGACTATGGTATTAGTTTTTGGTTGCAGAAGATCACTGAGATAATTATAATATTGTTCTATTGGCCTGAGTCTCTGAGAGAGACGGTAGTAAAAAACATGGTTTCTAGCACCAGCAATGGCGTTTTATTGGCTCGTGGGCTCCATTTTAGTAGATAAGGGCTTAATTGAACTTAATTTAATTCAATTTTTTTTTCGTTCCAGACCATAGTGAGAGGAGACGCTCGTAGTCCTGGTATTCGGGATGACTCCATGATCACTGGAGGGGGAATTCCTAAAACATCGCATGTCGCACGTTCCAATTCTCTTCGCTCAAGCTCTCCACCTCGGCGAAGGCCTCCACGGTCCAATATCCCACCTGCTGTTCCTGAGGGACAAATGCTCAATCTGTACCCTGCTCAGGTAAAATGTGATTTTAGAATGTTGCGGTGGTCCTTTTTACGTGAGTTAACTGCCATGCATGTCACTACCGAGTCCCCCCTCCCCTCCGCCTCATAAACTCGTCCGAATGGGAGTATACGACATGGAGGCAATGATCAGATCTCGACCTAGCTCATTGCTGAAGCATATGACTGGTTCAGGCAGGTGTGTCGTGCATCCTTCAACGTAAGGCTCTCACGTTGGAAGAACCATTCCCATTCCTTCCTGCTTATAGCACTCCAGTTTTTCTGTTAAACGATACCCGACATCCAATACGCCCTAATGTGATTTACGCCTTTCAGCCATCAAATGGCATGCAAATCAGCGCTCCCGCAGACTGGAGAGGTGGCCCGCCTCCACCCCCTTATCAAGTGCAGCATCAGAACGGTAACATTCCACCGCAGGTAAGTTTCAATGCTTCAACCATGTTTATTCAACTACGCATGCACAACCAGCCCTTACTCACCTCCTCGTTCTCCAGTATCCATATTGCATTCAAAGCCCTTCTGTAGTTTCTCATCGTGCTATGTATATATCGAACTATCCTACGTACCGGATCTGCCGCAGGCCAATAATGGAGCAGTGAGGCTTCCTGACCACAATCAGAACACTAGTAAACCGCCATTGAACGGCGGGCCGCCTCCCTCTATCCAGACTTCCCTGGCTAAACAATCGTCGCATCACGACCAGCAACGGATATCCCACGAGCAGGTACGGAATCGATCCTGTTTACATCATTGCTGATAGTCAAGTATCCAACCTTTTCATTTCGCTTCTCATGTAGTTGTAAAATGTCCATCACAAGCCTGCCTATTGGCAGGACAAAAGTTGTGCTCATCGACTTGTAAACTAATTCGCCTCAAAGATTATCATCATATTTCGATGTTAGTAACACTTATTATAAGCAAATGAGATTTACAAAACGTGCTCATGAGAAACGATAACATTACTACCTTGCTGCTACACAGTTCCGAGCTGCTTTGGAATTGGTCGTCTGCCCTGGTGATCCTAGAGACCGCCTCGATCAGCTTATGATGATCGGCGAAGGTTCGACGGGGACAGTTTCCATCGCTATAGACCGAGCCACTGGACGCAAGGTGGCTGTCAAGAAGATGGACTTGCGGAAACAACAAAGACGAGAGCTTCTGTTCAATGAGGTAATACGTGAAAAATATTGTATATTGTATGACTAGTATAATTTAATAGAGGCGTGTTCCCCAAACGAGTCCAGCAGTGAAAGAAAACATGGTACAAATTCTTTCACAGGGGTTGGTTATTCCTCGGACCAAGAGCATGGGGGCTCACGCCAATCGATTCAGGACCCAAAATTTAGTGGAAAAAGATACCCCAACACCTAGGTACCAGAAATCTCGAAAATCATCCGGGATCCGTCTCATTAAAGTCAGCGCCCAAAATTGATTGCCAAATGATACCCCACACGCCTAGGTACCCAAGAATATCGAAAACCAACCTTTAAAACCCCCTCCTCGCCTCGGTTGGGAGCCAATCGGTCTTGGACCCATCTCAATGCATTCAACGTACAAAATGATACCCCACATGGCTTGTTCTAAAAAAATCCAGAGCATCGAGTCTCAAAGACCGTTTTTGACCATAGCCTCCCCGAATTTGGGCCGATTGGGCTGAAATGTTTCGAAGGCCAACTAGAGCCGGAATGCCCTGAGCCATGACCCCTTTTTCTGAATTAAAAAAAAAAAAAATAAACAACTCATAAAGACTGTGAGTACAGTGTATCTCAGCAGTTCATTTCAGTTTGGTTGGTTATTCCTTGAATTATCAACCTATGTTTTTGATTTTGAATCTTGAAAGACACAGTGTCAAATTTGCCGCAAATTGGAGAGTTGACCTCTGGCATTAAAATCCAGGTTGATTATTCAAGGAATAATAAACCAGAAAAATTCCAACTTGGTAAATCCATCTGTTGTGATCTTTGTGACGTGACGTCACATCTGCGCTTACTGTGCTTTGATTAATCATTTCGAACTTTTTCTTTTGCCCAGGTGGTAATTATGAGGGACTACCATCACCCAAACATCGTCGAAATGTACGAATCATACCTCGTTGGCGACGAGTTGTGGGTTGTTATGGAGTACCTCGAAGGCGGTGCTCTGACTGATATCGTGACCCATGCTAGGATGGACGAAGGTATTGCTGATGTTATTAGTTTTCTATTTATTGAGTTTACCGCACTTTCAAAGCTGTGAAGATGAAGGCGTTTGAACGTTTTCGGCTCCTAACACGCCGTTCAATATTTATTCTCCCCTTTTTCAGCTCAAATTGCAACCGTGTGCAAACAATGTCTGAAAGCTTTGGCCTACCTGCATTCCCAGGGGGTGATTCATCGTGACATCAAGAGCGACTCCATCCTTCTTGCTGCAGACGGAAGGGTGAGACAGTGGTTTCTACTGAACACAGTATGATATATTTTGTCTTGAAGCCCAGGCCAACCAGGGCACCGCCAAACCGTTGAAAATTTCCACAGCTACAGTTGTGTCAACCAATCAGAGAACAGCAAACCTGAGCAATCAACTGTACGAAGGTTTCTCTGCACAAAAATTCCTTGAAGGAATCTTTTAGATGGTGGCCTTTGTGCAGCTGTTTGCTGACGTTTGCTATTCCATCCGCTTTGGTGGCTCCAACACGAAAATGTTCGTGTGATACGGGCTCAAATATTGATAAGATTTGTCGCGTAGCTAAGATTCGTCTTATATCCCCTTTAGGTGAAACTTTCTGACTTTGGCTTTTGCGCCCAAGTTTCTGAAGAGTTACCAAAGAGGAAGTCTCTCGTCGGGACACCGTATTGGATGTCTCCGGAAGTGATATCTCGCCTCCTGTACGGCCCCGAAGTTGACATCTGGTCTCTTGGTGAGTCACAATGAATCGGACAATACTTTTTGTTTATTATCAGGATTTCCCATACCTGCTGGAACTAGTACACAGCTCCGTTTAATATTCCTGTTACACCACAAATTATTATTCTAGTATAAACTACTCAAACAAAGCGATAGGTAAATAAAATATATAAATTTTAGAAAAACAAAATTAAGGGAAACTACGTACGCGACCGTCCAACGTACCCTAGTTTCAGGAAACTCCAAACTTTTCAGGAGAACGAAAAATCGAAGTCACTGGCAAAAACCCGACTTTTGGTTGGTTATTCCTTGAATATCCAACCTATGTTTCCGTGTTAAAAGTCTATCTCTCTGATTCAGCCCCCATATATTTTTTTTCTGGGAGTTTTCAAGGTCTAGATCAGAATAAGCCAATGTCCGTCCGCCATCCACACCGATTTTAGTAGTGGAAAATTTTCTAAAAATTTGAAATTCGGGTCAGGGGGTCCGTTCCCGGCTCTAGTTGGTCCTCAAAATATTTCAGCCCGATCAGACCAAATTTGGGGAAGGAAGGGTTGGGTTCAAATGTGTTTTTTGAAAAACGGATTTTCAATATTTTCGGCGATCTATGCGTGTGGGGCATCATTTTCTACTAAATTTTGGACGCCGAATACAATGAGACGGATCCTAGAACGATTGGCGTCCACCGGAAGAGGTTATGGGCCTAAATGGGTATATATCTACCCATTCCGAATGTCTGTTTTCGAGATTTCCGGTACCTAGGCGTGTGGGGTATCGTTTTCTACAAATGTTTGGACGCTGAATCGATTGGAATAACTCTCTATGCTCCTGGTCGAGGAATGGTTATTCCTCTTAATGAATTCGCAGCGTTTTGTATTAAATGTTGCGTTATTTTCCAGGCATCATGGTGATTGAAATGGTTGATGGGGAGCCTCCCTTCTTCAACGAGCCCCCACTCCAGGCGATGAGAAAAATACGAGACATGGCTCCTCCCAAACTGAAGAACACTCATAAAGTAAGATTCTTCTCGAGGGTTGTTCTATTAATTATTAGTAAACACTTCTCGAGTTCTTCATTTGATGAATTTGCATTTTAGGTGTCCGGTCGGTTGCAAGCATTTTTGGAAAGACTTCTCGTGAGGGATCCGGCTCAGCGAGCCACGGCTGCGGAACTGTTGCAACATCCGTTCCTCCGACAAGCTGGGCCCCCCTCCCTTTTGGTGCCTCTGATGCGTGCGTCTGCCCATACCAACTGCTGATATTGGTATGTAGTGCCTTGTGTTGCTAAAGCATATTCCTTGTTGTGAGCCAAAACAGGCGCTCTAAGATATCATTCAATAACCTTTTGCTAACCAATTTCTCTTTCTTCTCTTCTCCCTTCTGGCAGGTTTCTACAGGCTGTTCAAGGATTGATTGTGACCTAAGGAATCGATATTACCACAAATTCGTTACAAAAGTCTCCCGTAAACATTTTTGTAAAACCCCTTGTTTTGGGGAGTATTTTGACTTTTAAGATTTTCTTTCGTGTATTCACCTTTATGTTAAAATAGCCGTATATTAATTTATTTACAGCGGGAAATCAAAATTGAGAATATCTGGTACCTAGGCGTGTGAGGTATCATTTTTGACTAAATATTATACGCTGAATCCAATGAGACGCGTCCCAGAACAATTGGCGTCCACTGGAAGATGTTTCGGATCAAAATTATATCTTATCTACCTTTTTTGAAAGTGGGTAAATGAGATTTCTGGTACGTAGGCGTGTGGGGTATCCTTTCCCCCGAAATTTTGGACGCTGAATCGATTAGAATGAGTCTTCATGCTCCTGGTCCGAGGAATAGCTAACCCCTCTGAATGAATTTGCAGCGTTTTATTTAGGTTATTCAATAATGTATATGGGGGCCTTTTTTGTTATACATTAGTTGTAAAATCCCTGAATTCCTTATGTTACTGCACACAATCCTGGGACACATTGTATATTCATAGGAGAAGTATCAATATTGATGTATTAATGACTCCTCTGACTTTGATTCCTTCATTTCAAGGGCCCTTCAGCGCTTGAGCAAAACACCTTCCAACGATCGCCAGTAAAGAACTTCGGCGTTTTGTGTCTCTGAAGGGCACCCTAATCTGGCAGACCAAATACCGTGGCGACTCAAGCTGACGTCGAGGGAATAAATAACAAATAAATCGACTTCTCAACTGACCAACCTTCGCTAAAACAAGTAACATCAAGTGCTATTATTACTCTGTTATCCGCATAGAATGTGGAATAGCGTGAACTAATGTTTACGAAAATGTCTCATCCTTCTCCTCTTAGCAACTAAAATGTTTTAAACCCACAGTAGTTTCCACTGTGTGTACTTCTAGGTTTTTGTCAATAAGGCCTAGTTTATCACCAATTGGCATCATCAGTCAGTAGCGATACCTTAGTTATTACGTTAAAACAATGTACTTGTTCGAAGATCGCTTTCATATCATGGTATTTTTTAGATGTATGTTTATTAACCGTAGTATGTTATATAATGTTAGAGCTAACTTATTGCTCTGAATTCCAAATTTTCGTACATTTCATTCGTTGAAGTTAACAGCGTCCAATTAGGTTTTTGATGGTCGCTACATTTTCATTGCAAAGTGTGCTCTTACTGTCGACATTTCATGTAGAATTTTACTGTTGAAGAGGAATATTGCCATGGTGTGCGTGCGGAAGTTACATTACACATATTTCGGAAAATTGAGCTCCAATAGGCATATGTCTCTGAGCAATCAATGTTAAATAATTGGAAATGGGATGTTGAGTTGGATTTGAGCTTTCGTTCATTTTACATGTACAATCACATGTTTTTCAATGCTGAAAGGTACAGCAGCAGGCATTTGCATAGCAAATTGGAGAGTCCTTAAGCTGGGTTTCTGACAAGATTTTGTTTGGTCAAGTACAAACCGCCTGATGTAATTTCAGTAAAGTTTGAATTTTGACCGAAACAAATATTCCTCCGCGTGTTCCTAGTGAATCGTTCTTTGTTTTCCTATTTTTCCTCTCGGAAAAATGGATGTAGATGTCATGATTGGTGAGGTGCTGAAAAGGAAGCCACTGTGGGATCAATGAGACCCCAAACATCACAACCAAGTTTTATTGCCTTTTTTTCTTTATTTCAGTTCAAAGCAGTTGGCAATTATTATTAATGGGTCATATTCTGTTGGAACACTCAAAACTCTTAAAACATTCCGGACGAAAGCCGCAGCGTGGGCTGGTCCTGCAGTCTCTCACTCCACTTCTGACACGCGATAACGAGGAAACAATTTCGTCAATCTCATGGCTGTCGATTCCTTCTCTACCGATAATCATATTATGCAAAACACATACGCATTTTATGATTATCTGATGAGAGAGGGGAAGTTTCGATCGGTTGCCATAGGATACGAAATTTAGCAGTCAGTATCCTAAAAGCGCACTCTACGACATGTTAAAGTATTCTTGTTCAGCCTTCAAATTCCTCCCGTGGTAAGTTTCAACAAATGTCGAAGCAGTGGATAGGCTTTATCTGGTACGAAAACGTGGGGCGCTATAATTTCTGTCCCGGGTAGTGTGCTGCCAGAAGGAATATGTAAACGTCCAGATTCCATTAAATTAAAAAGCGAAGAATGGCGTGACTCATGCAAACTGATGTACACTGCGGGGGAAAGATTTCAAGCTTCACTCCTTGCTCCTTGCTCTTCACTCTGTGTTGGCTACATCCTTGCTCTCCGCTTACACTCTTTGTCTTTTTCCTCGAAGAGTGCGAACGCTTTGCTCTCCGCTCCACTCTGTACATACCCTAAGGCGTCGGGCGTCTTCTAAATCGATTCAGTGTCCAAAATTAATTTGGAAAAAAGCCAATTCTTCCAAGCCCATGCAGGGAAGAATCTCGAAAAAAATCCACCCACAATAATTCAGGATATAGGGTGATCCCCAAGGGCCTCTTCTGGTGATCCAAGGAAAACCCACCCCCCTTTAAAATGAGGGGAGCTTGAGGGCGCCTTTTGAGGCCCCTCTAGTCGGCCCTGTACACATGACGACGTTTGTCGCTCGGTAAACGCCGCGTTTGTCGCGCGTTGGAAATTTTGAGACCATACACATGAGGGCGTCAACCGCGCGCTTTGTCGACGTTTCATGACAGCAGGCATCTGGCAGTTCCACCCACGGACTCAGTGCAATTATGCATTATGTGGTACATACTGCATTTATGTAATGTATTACAATATTTGAATAAATGAAGGTCTATAATTAATTAATGCTACTTATGCTTTGTATATTTACCTAAAACTGTCATCTGTTCCTGTGCCATTTTTTCTTCTGCGAAAACGTCCACAATCTCCTGCCAAGCAGTCTTTTTTAAGACTCTATTTTTATAATCTGGACACTCCATGTCCCAGATACACCTTCTTTTTTCGATCTCATCGATGAATAGTTCTGTGTCGAACGCTTCCGCATCCATTGCACACAAAAACACAAACAAGATCAACACACAAGACCAGGGCTCAGATTCCTTTCCACTGCAAAAGCGAGCGTTTGACTGAGTGCATGTGTACGGAATAATGCGAAACATAGTAACTTCAAGCGCGCGACAAACGCGGCGTTTGATGTGGAAACTACAAGCGCCGCGGTTGTCGCGCGCTTTTTCAAAGCGCGCGACAGCATGTGTACGATCCCATTGCTTCTATGTATGTGTCAAACGCGCGCTTGACAACCAAGCGACAAACGCGGCGTTTACCGAGCGACAAACGTCGTCATGTGTACAGGGCCGTCGATTCTGTACTAACAGGCTGCTGCGATGTGTTGGCACATCTCAAAGGCTTTTAATAGTGATATGGCTTTCTGCACCCCTATGTAAGTCTTGAAGCATCCAGTCTGTAAGTCGACAGCATCCTTACTTGACTCCCCAGCTTGTAGTCACTCTTATCTAATGCCGTGTTCTAACTGCGATTACGTGCTCTGTTGAAGAATGTATAATACAACGAAAGCTCGTCAACTCAAGTTCCCCATTTCTCAATAGTTTGACGCCATCTTAGTCGGTTTCCACACCGTTACAAACTGCGAAATAGTATGAATAACATTACCGTTGCAGGAATCACACTGATCCACTTAGATACTCCTCAAAAAGTTGCTGAATTTCCACGAAATTAAGCCGAAGTTTCTTATCACAATAAACTTCCGCCTATCCTATGACGTGCTTTCCATTCCCAATCTACCGTCCAATCAATTTTGTTAACGGATTTATCAAATTATAAAACGATTGTTATCCGAAGGATATGATGTATTATTTTTGAACTTGTAACTTTAGTGTTGACGATTTCACTCGAAGATATTTTACGCCAGAGTTGTCAATTTATAAATTATTATCGAATTCATGTACTTATGTATCTTCATTATTTTCGAAGGTGGGAGATCGCTATTTTATTTTATCTTTTGCCATTTTAAAGCATGCCATGTATTATTATTCTATTTATTCCATTTTTTTTAAACTTGTTTGAAAAGTTAGCATTCCAGGTATGTGTACTTAACATCACCCAATACGCTTTATTCGTGCGTGGATTTGATGTAAATAATTTGTTTAAGTTTATTGTATTTATTTGTATTCTCGTTTTTATCATGTGTTTCTTGTTTTAAATTTAGACCGATTCAATGTGAAATCCTTTGAAAATGTTATAGCAGAACTTCAAAATTGATTTTGTTGGACATGAGTATTCAATTTTGTGCTGCATCTATGTTGTCTAGAACTGTGTAATCGTAGTACCGGGTATGTTAGTCTTGTTCTTAGAATATTCTGGTTCCGAATTTTCAACTCCAGATTCGAAAATTTACGTTATGTATCCTCATTGTAACAGGTTAGAACATTTGACAATAAACGATCATCCTTTCGTGGTTTATTTGGCTTCACGTTTTGTAACGCTTTATTTGTCGAATAACCGCGATCTGCATTCCGTTAACTGTACAATATTTTACGCAAAAAAGTGCTTTATGAATAAAATCTGACAATTATAGAGCGATTTGTTTATTTGTTCCCCAATAGATTTTTGGCGATCTAGGCGTGTGGGGTATCACTTCCCACTAAATTTTGGACCCTGAATCGATTGGAATGGGTCTGGGACCCGCCACACCCACTGTTTCCCCTATTTTCCTCATGTTGAAGAAATGAGTCTCCATGCGCCTGGTCTGAGGAATAACCAACCCGTGTGAAAGAATTTGCAGCGGTTGTTTTACAGCCTTGCTCAGAGAAACAATTTGGTATCTACTGCTGGCCCATAACTAATTGGAGAAAGAATTTTTTAGTGGGCTTATCAAAAAACCACCCAAATGGGCAAGAACTTAGAACAGTTTGGAGAGGTGCAAAGCGGCGCAACACCACTGATGGAGACAAATGTCCACATCACCAACTTTGCGAAGTACCGAGTTTCCAAACACATAAAAGTGTTCACTGTGACTATATAAGTACGTTTTGATACTAAATCTGAATTCCAGCTGTTACACAAGTTCTAAATGACTGATCATGTTGCGCTCAGGAGATTGTACATCATTGAATGAGACTCTTCTCCCTCACTGGTTGGTGGTGGCCTGATTCATAAGCATTTATTGCCAAATTATGAAAAACAGCAGTTTCCACACATTCAAGAATTACCCATTACCATCGTGGCGGATCCGTCTCAGTGGTTGACGCTATTGGCAGGTAGGGAGCGCTATCCATCACTATTCCGCTGTATATGGGTACATCAGCTCGAAATTGAATTATACCTGCGTGTCTCCGAATAGCCAAATACCTCGATATTATTTTTTCTGGTACAAATTTTTGACCTAACCTCATTTTTAAAACGGGTTAGGAACAAAAAGGCTCAAACAGAGTTGTTTTGCACCAATTTTCGCTTCATTTCCTTGGGAAAATATTTGTATTTTTTCGACTATATGAATACAAGGGTAAGTATATCATAGCAAAAGAGGAAGAAATCATAAGTTCGAAAAAAAAGAGAGAGAGAAGGAAAATCGATGTAAAGCATGATCATAATTATGTTAAGTAGACGAGGATGGTCCCTCAGAAGAGGATCTGGTCCCGTAAAAGTATTTCATGGCCATAGATAACTCATCAACTGGGAGATTGTAAGCGGGATGTACTTGCCGCAATCGGTTTTTATGTAAGTCACCTGGAAAACGATAATTATTCAATTTTATCACCAATAACGGTTCAACATTAGTTTTAGTAGAGAAGTAATTTTACTGGGAAAGTGAGTTTTAAGGAGACAAAACTCACCAACAACATGTTCAGTGGAGCTCTGGGATATACTCATCCCAGACAAGGCGTAACACGTGTGATAAGGGTCAATGTTAACCTAAAGAATAAAGATACATCAATTTCATGTTACATTCATCGTAAAAAAGTGACCTATCAAGTTGTCAAGCTGAGGCTGATGGCTGCGGTTGTCTTAAACATTCGTCAGAACGCACTTTGGTGCCCTACATTCGACGCACGTCTCCATGAAGAAGATAAAGAGTCTTCCTCAGAGAGAGCGCGCCTGTAGTGTGCACACGATCAAAACTCGAATCAAGCACGAGTACTCTGATGAGGGGAAAGCGTATCCTTTAACAATTCATGATGGTCAGGTGTAAACTCAGCTTACCTCAGGTTTATCCTTCAAGCCGCCGTGAACATCTTGGCAGCACAACAGGACGTATTCTTGAAGTAATTGTTTGTCGAAAAGCCAATCTTGCTTTTCGACTTCAGGCGCTTTTGAGCCAAGAAGAGCTGTTTGGGCCAGGATGACAGTAGCTCCCTGCCAGAAAGAGTAACACGAGTCGACGAGTTTATTGGTCCTCCCTTGGAAACCACCTTCATAAGTCATTTGCCGATTGACCGTCCACCTAAAAATCGATTCCATCTATCGATTAACATTGCACCCAATGAGAGCACTAAGGATTGCACTTCAGGAGGGTGGTACTAACCTCAACAAAGCTTTGAGGTCGCACAAATTGAGGGCGTTCAAGAGGTAGAGAGCCGCGACTGCGCAGAACGAGTAGCCTCCATGAGCTTCTCCGCCCGGAGAGCCACCAAAACCGCCTTCATAGCTCTGGCACTGCAAGATCCAACTAACGGTTCCTTCGAACAGGTCGGGCGCTTGTATGTTCAGGATTTTGGCCACAACGATTGCACAGTAGACCGCACGAATGTCTGATTCGCCTGAAAACACAACTCATGTTGTATAGAAATGAGGTTAATTTGAGAGCATCGAACACTGTGCCAGCGGAATTAACTCTTTTGGTTGGTTATTCCTTGAGTAATCAATCTATGTTTTCATGCAGAAAGTCAATCTCTCCTATTCGGTCCAAAAAAAATTTTCTGGGCGTCCCCACGTCAATCTTGGTAGAAGAAAAATGTCTAAAAATCTGAAATTTCATCTGATTTTGGGGATTTGCGGCGATCTAGGCGTGTAGAGTATTATTTTCGACTAAATTTTGGACGCGTCCCAAAACAATTTGTTCCCACCGGGAGAGGTTATGGGTCAAAAAAGGTGTCTATCTACCCATTTCAAATGTGTATATTCGAGATTTCTAATACCTAGGCAGGTGAGGTTTCATTTTTCACTGAATTTTGGACCCTGATTGGAATGGTTCGGGGACACGCCACACCCACTATTTTCCCGATGTTCGATATTTTTGACGATTTAGGCGTGTGGGGTATCGTTTTCCACTGATTTTTGCACTCTGAATCGATAGGAGTTAGTCTCCATGCTCCTGGTCTGAGGAATAACCATCCCCTGTGTATGAATTTGCAGTGTTTTTAATTTCATCTCACATATTGTCACTATGAATGTAACAATCACTTACCACCTTCGTGCACGAAAAACGATCCGTCACCGACTCTCATCCTGTACAAAAAGTTCTTGAGCGTTTTCCTATCGACTTTAGACCACATCAATTCCGACCCCATTACTACTAGCGTGTTGGTGGCAGCGTAGGTTGTCGCTAAATGTCCGTATTGGTACTGGCCTCCGCCAAAGCCACCACCCTCGACATCGTAGCATCTTTGGAGAAGATCGAAGACATCGGATCTTGTGCGGTCGTCCAATCGAACGTCCAGAAGAGCGAGTGAGTGGACTATCCAGTAGGTCAACCAGGGGTGTGACGCGTCCAATTTGGAGAAGCCGCTATTCAACAAACAATAGGATTGATAAAATCAAAATTCGGTTGTCTTGTATCGAGTGCCAATGAAACTTAATTTTACATTTTGCTCACTCTGGAAGGTGATAGAGAATACCGAAGAGATATTTCTTGTGCTCTTCTCTTCGTAAAAGCGGAAATCCTCTTTCTATGTCGAGTCCACTCAAGTTGAGGTAGCTTTTGAAGATGCTTTCAGCGTGGGCTTCAACATTTTGCTGTGCCTCTGAAGTCGCCGTGTGAATCCCTTCGAAGTCGAAACGCTTCCGAATATGAGGCTGGAATAAAACGATAAGTGTCAGATGCAGGCAGGACATCTGCGCCAGAGTGAGTTTCTATAAGCTTCTGAAGACCTCCAAGTCAATCGCCGAATTATGGCAGGTTGCATTATGTCGGTGCTCCAAAATGTAGCCAGAAATCAGGGCACACCATGCTGGTGAGAATGACCAGGAGCACTGTTGTACCATCCTCCTATGGCGACGTTGCTATGAACAACGTTTACTCACCGATTTGCTCAACTTTTTTCCAAGTAACGCCCAGCATTGATCACCATTGTACCATTCTGTGCCCTGCACGACCAATGAAAAATTGCCAACGCCCACAGGAATCACGCAATTCCCAGTTCATATTCAACGACTTCATAAATACTTTAAGACGCGAATGTCCGTTTGGATAGATTAGAAGATTGTACAGAATCAAATAAGCACCTGAACGCCTCTCCAGGCTACTTGGCCTCACTTACCTCGTCCTCAACGTCGACGTCCATTCTGACGCTTGGAGATAATGTGTGATGATTCACCCAATTGAAACCTGATGTAACATTTTTTTGACAAAATCAAAAACAATCGCGTTATTTCGCAGAAGTCAACTGTTTACGTTTGCCAACTCAAGCATCCATGTCAGGCTTCCAAGTTGCGAGTTCACCATCATTATCTCAATAGGGATGAACGATACTCTCCATATCGATAAGGTATCGATACATTGTATACAATGTTTGATACCGATGCTGGTGTCGGAAAAAATGAATAGGATCAAAACAAGTTCTGAAAAACAGAACCCCCCCACGACACACTCACTGATTCAGGATTCAGTGGGAATCTAGCAATCAATGTCTTCCAGTCTGCCTTTATTCTAAAATTGGGTCAATCCTCTCCTTGTTCCAATGTTGAAATTACTTACTTTTAAACTGCCTCCTTTATATTGTACTTCATCACATGTATCAGGAAATTTGTTGACGTCTTTTGTAGTTCCCACCTTGATTGTCGTAATCAGCAAAAATGGAAATGTTTAGAATTCTCCATATCGATGCTGATTAGTATGAATACTTTTCATTCGATACTCTTCTGTTATCGATACTTTCCATTCGATACCAATATTAGCACTTGTATCGATTCTTTACCGGAATCGTTACTCTTCAAAAACCTCATTTTGCCGACAGCTATCAGATCCCATCACTCTTCTTCTTCTTCTTCTTTTAATTCCTCAAAATCTGCGCTGTGATGAACAGGTTTCATCACCATGGTGCCTGGTTGGTTATTCGCTGAATAATCAATCTTTGTTTTCATGCAAAATGTCCCTCTCTGATTCGACCCAAGATTTTTCTCTGGGGGTTTCAAGGTGTCTAGATCAAAAAGTCAAATGTCTATCCACCATATGCCCCTATGCTGTCCATGCAAACTTTGTTGTAGAAAATTTTTTAAAAATTTGAAATTTTGGTCAGGCACCCGTTTTTGGCTTTAGTTGGTCCTCAAAACTTTTCAGCCCGATCGTACTAATCGGTAGGGGAAGGGGGTTGAAAATGTTTACTTTGAAAAATGGATTTTCAAGATTTATGGCAATCTAGGCGTGTGGGGTATTATTTTCAACTAATTTTGGAATCTGCTGAGAATCCAAAATGAGATGGGTCCTGGAACGATTGGTGCCCTCTGGAGAAGGTTATGGGTCAAAATGGCTACCTATCTACCCATTTCGAATATGTTTTTCGAGATTTCTGATACCTAAGCGTGTGGGGTGTCATTTCCCACTGTTTTCACATGCAAAAAACCGGAAATTCATCCGTTTTTCACTTCTGTGAGCCTCAAACAATAACGGATTTTTATTAAACTGTAAACTTTGTATTTACGGTTTTAAAAATTAACGTCTTTACATAAATACTCACACACTCAGACTCAGTAGTCACTACTGGACACGACAGACCAGACAATAAAATTGTTGAAAACATTGTTATACTATACATGATAACATCATTTTTCATTAAATTTTCTTTCACAATGAACGCATTATTGTGGACAATTGCAAGGGCACACAAAATAGCGGCCAATCCCTCCCCCAAAATGTTACTTGGAACATTTTCAGTAATGAGTTATTTTTTCTATGAACATTGTTATGAACACAGTTTTGTTGTACAAACATGTGCAATAACAAACCACTGAATACAATCAAACCAGGTTTCTGTGTTTCACAGGATATTGAGTCATTCTTTTGGTGGAAGATGGTTAGAGAAGCTGTCCAGCTTCATCTTGCTCAAGGTCATCAGAGTTACATTATTTCAGGCTCAGCTACCTTTCTTTAGCTGTACACTCAATAAACTCTCAGTTGACTAGCACAAAACTATCCAACGCAGTTGCTACATGAGCCATAGCTAATAGAGAAAAAGAGAACCTACCAAATAGTATTAGGTACTTCCAATATTAACAAGATCAAGGATGAAATAGTTTGAAATGTAGAAAATAAAATAATAATAATAAAATAAACCTGATAATAATGTCTTTCACTAACAATGGGTCTGTACGCCACTTCATACTTTTGAGATTGCAGTAATGGTTGTCCCCTGCCAAAACTGTACAACTTACCTTTCCTTTTTCCCTCTAATCAATCAGTAAGGATGACTTGCGTCCTCCAGTTCAGAATACACGTCTTACCTTGAGGCCCATTAAGTGTATAAAACAAAAGGAAATAATGTACATAATATAACGTAATCAATTTTCTAGAAGAAAAGCGACCACTGTGGAAAGTACAAAGACCTTAGAAGGCACAGTGTCAGCTTGGTCTTTTGAGGTGAAATGATTTCATGATTTCTTTCTGAAGAATTTTTTTCAAATTAGGTATTTTGCACCTAACATTTATACTACTAAGGGACCACATGCGACTAAACATCCAGAATCGGTCTCTAAACATCTAGAAAATTTCCTGAAGTCGAGTGTTTTGAATTAGAGAAGAAAGTTTCTCATTGAGCAGTTCATCTTACAATTTTTAGTTCTGTGCCAATTTTGAGTGTACCGTAATCCGTCCCGTTTCCCGGAGAGAATAATGAAATCATTAATTTTCATTAATAAATAAACCCCCTGCTAACCGTAGATGGAAGATGAATGCTACAAATTGGCCTCAAGTGTACCAATCTACATGGAATGATAAGAATGGAAAGTTGTTTGAATATAAATATTCAAAAATGGTGTTTCAGAGGATCAAAAACTCGTAGTTAGGATAAAACAATCAATGAGTGTAGAGCGAAAGAGAGGGAGAGATTTTAAGCGTGGAATACGGGCAAAATGTCCCCGGTTACCTTACTCCAGCATATCAAAATCCAGCACTTCAAAATAATTGCAATATTCAATAAACCTGATTGAATATGCTTACTAGCAAACGGTGTTATGAAAAATTTGTTTTGATCGGCCCTTTTGGTACCCAGTAACATGAATTATGGCACCTAAAATTCGCTCTGAACAGCTTTTGGTAGTAACTAAAATTTTGAATCGCATTGAAGTTGTTTCGGTTTTTCGGCAATGAGCTCAAAAACCGTCAGTCTGTCGTTTCATGTTGATTACATTTTCAATAGATTTCGAAAAAACATGTTTTTGCCTTTTAATTATACAATCAACATATATATTTTCGATGCAAATAACTACAGCGTGTATTTTTATTATAAGATTGATAACTCAGTATGGCAGAACAAGTCCGTTTCAGTTGTTTGAAATTCACTTTTATTCCTTATGAAGTGTTTATTAAAGTAGTTTTTCTCCGCCCACGCCTTTAGAGTCGATCATAAAAAATATTAAGCTTTCTTTCAAGCTAATTTTCTCTACAAAAGGTCTCATGGAACCTGGAAATCGGGATAGAGGAAAAAAGATGAAAACGACTAAATGTGTATGTCATTATTATCTACATAAGGTTTTCTTTTTTATAAAAGTAAATTTTGTTAAAACATGTACAGAATGTTCTAAGACACGATGGTCGCAACTCTCATTTACACAGTAAAAATACAATAAAAAAATATTCACCGAGTTAAATGCAAAGAGAGAAAGAGAGAGAATGTAGGGAGTCCTTACGTGTCCATTTTTCTTGGTCGAACATAACTTGTACCGTTTAGAGGGCAAAAATGCTTTTTGAGCATACTGCTGGCACATCGGTCGTTCTAATATAGCGTTGCTGGAGACGTTCGATGCAAGATGCAAAGAAGGCGAGGATTTTAAACGGAAGATCTACGAAGGGCAGAAACAACGGGCGGCGGATTGGCCGTCCTCACTGCTAGCAACTAAATCACCTGACGATTTGATGTCTGTTTTAGTCTGGTGATCAGAATTACTTCTCCAGGGCTTCTCTGTCTGGAAGATGATGGATACGACGTACCCGCTTACGGACAAGAGAGACTAGTGGGAGTTGAATGTGAGAGCGCAGGCCAACAATGGGAGGACCCTCTGACACTGAGTTTCTGGTTGTGGCCTCTTCAGGTGAACTCTGATGCCCCCACATGCCTGATGCTTGCTGCAGTTGAATTCGGGAGCCTTGTATGTTTCTTGTTTGTACGACTGCATTGGAGTATCAACTGGCACGATACACTGATCTGAACGGTCCCCAAAATCGAATTCAGCTCATCTTCACGACGAAGATTCAGCGAGTTGGAGAGTTGATGACCAGGAAGCGGCTCGTGATTCTGAAGTAAAAACAATTTTCAACGGGATTTTCCCGTTTCCTACGTTGAAAACCTCATCACGTTACGTCCGGCCCAGAATTGCTATCTTGATCCGAAGGCGCTGTCACGATGGTTTCTGGGGGCGTCATCTGTGGACAGGGTTGAACATGGTCTGCAGTCTCCGTTATAGTGTTGTTCCGCTCCAAGGCTTTTTGCTGTTGCTCGGCTTCCATTTCGGAGAATATGTTAATGAGATTGTTGATGCCGATGAGGTAACCGTCTTCGTGATTTCCGACGACCCAGGAGGAATTATGGTCGATTTTCATTCTCGACGGAAGCTCCAACGTTTTTGCGAAGTCAATGAGCCAAACGCTGGCGTTCTTTTGGTCGTGGACGAACAACAGGGAACTACCAATCATCTACAACAGAAGAAGGAAAGTCTTGTAATAAAGGTGGACAAAAAATGTGTATACTGTTGGCCTCTAATTTTATTCGACTACTTCAAACCCCGATTGATGCACGCTGTATAAGGTATTTGAATATAACTGCCTTTCGGGCGCTGAACCAATGGCATTCACACCAAACCATTTACCGGAGTACAGAACTACGAGAACTGAAGAAAATTTAACACTATTTAAAATGCCAGTATGCCACCAGTATTCGCCTTAACCGATTTTCTATTATTTTCAGGCAGGTGAACAAATTTTTGCAGAGGCTGATGGCCGATGTTTTAAGATTCGATATTTCCTAACTATCAATGATTGAAGGCAATGTTGGCCTGAATGGTGGGGAAACATTATAGTCGCACTGCTTCAATCATCAATGAACTAATATTGATTCTACCAAAATCTACAGCAAATATAAATGCCATTAGATCCTAATCCGTATTGAAGGAGAAATCCGAGAGAATTGAACAAAACCTCTTCACATTATGGAGACCAATGGATCCATCGTGTCCAATCTTCTCAGATTGCAGTAGAACAGTTAACAACCAACGGGACATCTGTCCTGTGTGAACGTCTGCTCTCAAATTCCAGACAGACTTGAACGGAAATTTGTCTTCAAACTGTCACTTATGAGCTCAATGCCACAACATTTTTTTGAATAAATTTTGTGTTTACCAAATTACTTGTTATTATTATTAAATAATGTCATATATTCTGATTTTTCTCATTGACAAAGAAAAACATCAAACATCGACGGTTGCGAGCAGATGTTTTAGGAATATCAATATTTTGTTTCGATGGTAGGAGCAATGTGAAAATCGATGCTTTTTTTCGATGCTCAATTCTAGTAGGTCGTAGAAATGTTTAATGAAGCTAAGCTGTTCAAGGATTGCTGTTTCATTTCGATGTCAAAACTCGCTATTCAATTCAAGTCGAATCGTAGATACTGACGGGGCGCATGCGCACTGACTCATTTGAATTGCCTATTTCGATATTCGACCATAGTCTGCGATTCAATGTCAAATTAGCCAGACTATGAATATGAATAAATGGTAGGAATAAACGAGGTTAGAAATAAAATTGAATATAAAAGAGCCTTACCTCGTGGGATTGGAAAAATCCCGAGACTTCTAGTGTCGCCTTGATTGCTTTTAACCGTTGAATGTACTTGGGCTGAAATTTAAATTATGGTTTAAAGTTAGATTTCCTTTCAATCGGTGGGCAAAACAGGTTTATAAATAAATAGAGACATTTCTGTGTTTTCAACGAGGTGATGGAACATCATTATAATACTCGTATCATGAGCCGTGTTAACATGAGATCAGAAAAGGTCGAATGAATAATGTGGATCTATTTATTTTCTCGGCCTATGTTCATAGTGTAATTTAACGTTGACATGTAACGGGCCAAGACGAGAGCGTGAAAGTGAAGCTAGGATTTTAACAGCTTGTAAGGGTTTTTTAGTATTCAGAAGAGCGGAGCACGTACCCACTCGGACATGGGTTAAAGGGTTTAATCACTAATACAGCAAGGCGTGGCTGAGACTGTTTCCAGTTAAGGCTCAAGGTGTTGGAAGTAAATTCCATTCGTAATTAGATGTGGGGTAAGACCTTTATTGTACATAGAAGAGAGAGTCAGTCGATTATTTTACTTTGATTTATATTGCCAATCTTCCCGCATCCATGACCACACACGAAAGTAAAACAGTTATCTGAGTTTGGCGATACCTCCCGTATCTAATTTTTGTTGACTAAGTAAGCGCTGAACGAGAAACTTTCCATCGGGCGAGACAATGCGGGACCCAACTGAATTCGATAAAGCTGAATGACGTCAATGCGATACTGGCCGGTGCCTATCATAAGAAAGGTGTCAAGCGTATGCAACGTAAATAAATTATGTATCTTCCTATTGTGGCGTATCGTCTGTCACCGAAATCATAGAGGTTGACGATGATGATTAGGTGGGTTGACTGTGGGCTTTTAGAATAGGCGGATTTACATAGTATGAAACGAGGAAGATTCAGACTAGCGATAATATCAACAGTGGAAGCGTGAATACAGTGGAACAGTTTAGACAATGAATCTACCGTAAAACGGGATGAATCGGATCATCTTGGGGAGTAGGATACGATTTGGGATCAAATGCGAATATCTTAGCGATTGTTTCGAAGGGTGACAATCGGTCCGGGGCCCAACTCAATGGATTCAGCGTCCAAACCTTAGTGGAAAATGATACCCCACACGCCGAGGTACCCAAAAATCTCGAACACCCACTTTCGAAATAGGTTGGTAGGTGCCCAATGGGCCTCACACCCACCTCATGTACACTGTAAAATTAAGGGACCGATCGGAGAGGGCCAACCCCCATCTTGGGCATGATTACATAGGTTGATCATTCCAGGAATAACCAACCAAAACCCAAATTTCCGTCTGCCGTCCGCAGTAGACAATTTTCTAAAATTTTGAAATTTCGGTCAAGCATCTCTTTCTGGCTTTAGTCGGTCCTTGAAACGTTTCAGCCTGACAAGAATAAATTTGGGGAGGTATGGGTGAAGATTTGTTTTTTACTCGATTCTCGGGACTGTTTGGGAACAAGGCATGTGGGTATCATTTTACACTTAATTTTGGACTCTGAATCGGTCCCGGACCGATCGGTGCCCATCGGAGGTGGATATGAGTTAAATGGGTGCCTACACACCTTGTTCTAAGGAATAATCAACCACTGAATAATAATTTGAGGGGTTTCTTTTACTCCACCTATTGCAAATGGTTTGGTTTTCATTTTCTGTTGGTATTGGGATCAAAAATTTGATTAAAACTTCAATTTAAGATCTCATTGCACATACGAGGGAGATTTATTATAGGCTCATACGAGTATTTTCTTTGTAGTTGCCTAGTGCCTCACGAAATGTATCTATTTAAAGTGAAAAAAAAGTGAACAACTCACAACTGCGTGCCGAAATCCCTCCGTGAAGTCAGTGAAGGCATCCTTGATTTGCGAATGAGTTCGCGTCGTTTTGAAGTCTTTACTCGACCGACCGTCACTCTTTTTGATACCTTCGATCCTAAAACCGAGCGTCGCGGTGGATGATATCGTTTCCCGCCAGACCATATACCTGTGGAATGTCGAACGATCAAATTTTAAGGAGATCAAAATTTTATTGTGTAAAAAAAGCTAAAACCTTACCTAAAAAGATAAACTAGGTATTAAAAAAGTATACACAACTAGAAGTGTTTGTAGGTTATGATGATGATTTAACACTTTCAGTGCAGGAGGCGTCTGGGGACGCCCAACCTGTTCATCCCACCATGCAGTGCAGTGAAAGTGGGGATGTAGTGCCTCCAGCACTTCTTGTACAGGGTTGTTTGACGAGTCATTGTCTTCAGTATGAGACCAGCTGTTTAACAAGCCATACAGGATATTGTTCCGCCCATCAGTTCCAAAAATGCGCGAAATTAGTCAAAATTCAACATAATAACCATTGAGGGTGGTAGGATGGACACGTTTTGCGGCTCCCGCACTGAACGGGTTAATTAGGAACGCCCAGTTTGTGAAATGGTCTGTAACTAAGGGATGGAAAATTGTTGGAGATCAATCAACTGAGCTCCGAAAAAAGGATGATTAACCTCCTTACCGTGGCTTTGTGACTCCCTTGACCCTATGTTCCTCTTCCGTTGGAGCGTTGGAATCAATTTGGATCATTTTTTCGTACATATCCTGTAACATAAAAGCGGAGGATAAATCGTGAAATTTGAACAAGGATTGTCGATGTGTCAATAGGAATGTTTACAGAGCGGCAGAAGTACAAAATAAACGCGAGTAAGAAAGGTACCTTTCTAAGTTTAGGTTTCTCTTTGGCCTTGGCGAGCTCTTCTTCTAAATACGTTCGAACGCCGATTTTACAATCCATGACGCAAGGGTTGGTGAAATCCCCAAGCAGATCCTGGAGTTGAAGGTACATTGACGAACCTAGGAGGAGAAAACAGAAAAAAAAAAATGTTTTTTTTTTAAACGATGAACTCAAGTTATGACGGAATAAGGTAACAAAAAGGTGAGAAATGAGCGGCGGAAGATCATAGGAAAACGTGAGAGTACACCGGCGTCTTTGGAGTGGCACAAGCGGATCACGAATCGATCGCGCTTTTTCACTCGACTCAAACGTACGAATGAAGTACCGAGACGGTCAAAATTACCATCGAGTTAGCTCGTTGATCACGATATTCCCGAGACGAGCGAGGTAAGCAGCTCCTGTCCACGACGTTCACCTCGCGAGTTACAGTTTGAAAAAGAGTCGATTCAGAATTTCCTTATTTTTTTAAAGTAAGGATCACAGGCTCTTGAGCTCCTAGTCCTTGGTAGGTTAAATAAATCGACTACAACCCTTTTTTACAGCTTCCCATGGCTTGTGGTGACGCAAAGCGTAAGACAAAAATAATCGAACAGGCCATAATAATATTCCGATCAAAACACCCATGAGAAACGTACTTGAATTCCTCTCACCGTCGCCATCTTCGCAGGTGACGTGGCCTTTGTACTCAGGTACGTACGGCCGGAGAATATCTTTCATGAGGATCTGAAAGCACAGCTGCTCTTTTGGACAGAGCTTCTTCAGTATCGTACCGGGCTCGGGACCAGCCTTGAAATTACCTAAAAAGAACGTGAAGGATATTAGAAACATTTTTGAATCGTGTGCCAACTTGAAGAAGTTTAGAAGAGTACAATCAAGTAATTGACAGGTAAAAGAGCGGCATCATATTTTAGATGAAGCAACAGAAGTCTTCCATCTGGCAGACCTGGGGATTTTTCACCAATACCCAACAAAGAATCGCTTAATAGAGACATTTCCCATTTTCATCATCATTTGCTGTTCAAGGGGAACGCTCCAAAGAGGTTTTGAACGGGAGAGCGGAACAAATCCAAAAGGAACTCTGCAAAGTATCACGGTCCTACCCACACACTATTTCTTCACCTCGTTCAAGCGAGAAAAGAAGAGAAAGCTGCCATAAAACCGCCCATTAATCCTGTCCAAGAAAAGCTGCATATTTGCAAACAGCTCGCAAGGATTATAGACATCATTATACATAGTTATATCGTCCGCAAAGAAAAAATTCATGAGATGAAGCCCATTAGAGAAAAACATCAGTGTGCTAGAGTGCTACCAAAATGACTCAATAAGTATATAATTTTGCGTCACTGGCAGCTTTTTTAAAAAAAAAGTACCTACGAACGGACTTCTACCACTGGTGAACTATCCATGACCTGCCCTTTATTTTCCATTTACCAGAGCAGAATGTTCAACAATAGGCTTTTGTTGTATAAAAGATACCAGTGCTGACTTATTTCGGTATTTGACTATCAAGCTGTTATACATGATGTCCCACGAATTCAGTAGCACAAGTGTATAACCTGCATCACCATTATATTTAAATCATCCACGACCGCCATTGCTCACATCCTCCTCGGAATAAAAGCCATGATTTATTGTAACGGCGAATGCTAAATGAGCCAAAACCCTGCTATGTATTTTACCCTTGAGTCCCCTCGTAACATCATTCATACGTTCAGTTAGTACTTTGATGATTTTTTTCCCCTTAGTGCGAAAGGGGAATTGCTGCCTGTGGTCGCTGCAACTTGCGTGATGATGGCTTTACAGGGGTTACCGCATTTCATCCTCACAACTCACCAGGGCAAGCAATTCACTACAAGCAAGCACATATTCCCTATTTTTTTCCTGTTGGGCTGACTCTTGGGCGGGAGCGTCAGCGTGTATAATATGGATAGCGTTGACGTCAGCAGAGGTTTTTCTTCTAGCTCCTGTTCCTTTCGCTAGCGAGGCTTTCGAGGCCTTTCAGGCGATCATCGCCAACCTATTGCACAGGTAGGAAGTAATTTTTTCCAGTTTTTCCCTGTCCTCGCTCCTTGATGACTATATTATATACCCTGGCCAGCAAGTAATGTAAAAAAAGTGCCGATTAAAGTATCACTTCATGTTTTATGAACTAGAACTTGAACACCAACCCAATCTTTACTGTCCGTGGAAAGGATTTCCTGGATAACTAGAATTACAAAATTGTTACTAACTATAACAGAATTCCTATCTCCACACAACCAAAAGACGATTGATACTGATGTTTCATCATTTTTACTGCTAAGAAGATGGACGTTCTTCAGCTGCTTTTGAAGCGCTCCCGTATATTGAGTAGGTACCTAATATTAAAGTAGTGAATCATCCAGGATACGGCGACTCATCGAGTTCTTGTGGACAAGACAAAATGTTCACCTTCTGAATGATTCACGTACAACGTCAATAGAATTCGATTGTTTCTCATCGCGGCAGCTGCGTGAATTAATATTTTCTGCCGTAGACGTTTGTTGATGAGGACTCGCTTTAAAGTTTAAACGAGAACATTCCGATGGATGACATTCAATCTCCGATAGGGCAGACAACGTAGGAACTCAGCATTGATCGAGATTCGAAAAAAACGATTTATAAATGATTAATGGAAAGCAGTCGAGTTCATTTCCTCTCTGAGTTGGATCACTCAATAAATTAGCCAATAAGAGTATACCATCTGTGCTTCCTCGCTTTCTTCTTTAGAAACAATCTGCTTGATATTCTTTAGCATCGTCAACTTCGCTCAAAAAAGCCTAGACATAGAATACCCATAATAATACATAATATAATCATATATCAGGGATTGAAGGAATTTTTGAACGAAAAATATCCCACGAAACTGGTTTAATGGACGTTTATCGGACGTCCATAAAATCTGTCTACTCATGCAACTTCTCATATCGCTCCTGTAAACGTTCACACTTCTTTCACCTTCGCACTGGTACTATCCCACAAAACTTCACTACACTGTTCTTTTAATAATATTTAAAAAACAATATTAAGAACACCAACGAATACCTATTCATCTTTCAAGCTCCCGCAAGTCTTTACAAACGATATTATTTCATATTTTAGAAATGTTTCAATAATTTTTATATTTTGCCGTATATTGCCGTTATTTCAAGTGAAGAAAAAATCTCACAGAATAATAGTTCTTAGGAGCAAAGGAAAAAATTTGAGGAAATTATCGATCACTTACCTTGATGGCCAGCTAGTTGAACCCAAGGGTACCGTTGTTTCTTGTATGTCTGAAAGAACGGAGTCCACTGAACAATGTTTCGCAGCTTCCTCCACCCGGATGGCTGGAACAGAAAGGGAAATTCGAATGAAATTATGAAAAATAACGGCTCATGAATAAAATTGACAAGTTACCATCAGTACTCATCTATAGCAGCGATAACAAAAGACATTAGAGGACGATCTAACCGTAGATGATCGGTCTTGAGGCCACGAAAACACTTCAATTCGTGTCCACGGCCAGCTTTAAATGAATATAATATCTTTGTCAGGATTAATTGCAAGACTAAAGTTGTATTGAAGGAACCGTCTGGGCTTATCCACATAAGGACTAATACTGAGCCCCCACTCAACAATTCTTGCGAAGTCTGAGCTATCAGCTCCATTCAAACAAGTCGCGCGAGTTTGAGGAGAGTTATGGATCCATGGTTTCGTCATTTTCTCGTTTATGTGTCATTTGCTATTTGCAACTTACGTTACAAAAACGATTTCCCGAGTATCCTGTAGATGAGTCAAGAATTAATCGATTAATACTAAATCTTGTCCGAAAACTTTAAATTTATCATTGGGAAATGTACGACAACGTCAAAACCGAGCTGTTATTTGTAGGAGAACTATTACAGTATGGCGACCGATAAACGTCCAACAAACCAGTTTCGTGGCAGTGGATTGGGGTTGGAACTATTTGCTAATTGCTCTACATACATTATACAAACGATTTCCCGGGCAACGTATCGAATACTCGTGTAAACGTCGCAAAAACGCTGGCGTATTGAAGAGTGATCGAGAGAATTAGTTCGATGAGTGGTTTTCATCAAATACACAGGACACTCGAAGATGAGAGCGCGTACGAAAAATTCCTCGGTGTCAAGGGGGATCTCTTGAGCAACTGCTGTTTTCCACTCAGATTGTAGAAGGCGTTACGAAATGTTGGAACATCATTCGTTCATTCCACTTCAACAGGTACGTAGAGTGAATCACACTAGTGACGTGGCTTTTAAAACAAATTTCCTGAACGATTTTCGTAATTTCACAAACGTTCGACGAATGTCTCTAAAAATACAGACAACACATGGCAGACAACACGTCACCTACCCACGCGCGCAAAGCACGGAGTCGCCTCTTTCTGACAAGTGTGAAATGCGTTTGCGGCAGCGACGGTGTTCGAATGACTCCAAGATCGGGAAACGCGTTGACCATGAGCCAAGCCATTCCCCAGTTGAAGTTGTCAGCACCGAACACGAGGTTAATGAATCGGGTGAAGTCGTACTTTGGGTGTGGCGTAAAGTCATGCGTGTATCTCTTCACCACTGTAGAAGAGTATATAGGAGTGAAATACAACAAATTATTTCTAATGATTTCATCAGTTTCGAACTGGTACCATTTTTGATTTTAGGCTTTCAAAAACGTACAATAACCTTACTCAAGGGTCATCCGACATTTAGAATTCCAAATTTGACTACACCATTTTGGTTCACTGTGTGTTATCATGCCCTGATTTCATCCATTCGTCCGAAAATATTGTGTTTCAAAATGTCTGCATTAGAGACGCCTCTCCAGAGCAAGTACCTATATACCCATTTAAAGTACGCTGCGAATTCTTCCACAATGGTTGGTTATCCCTTGGAGCAAGAGCCCGTACCTACCCCTAGCGGCCACCAATCGGTCTGGGGTCTATCTCAGTGGATTTAGCGTCTGAAATTTAGTGAAAATTGATACCCCAAACGCCTACGTAGCCAAAAACCCCAAAACCCACTTTTGAAATAAGTTGGTAGGTGCCCATTTCAACCCACACCCACCCCCAGTGGGCACCACGCACCAATAGGTCCGAGGCCATCTCAATGGATTCAGCGTTTAAAATTTAAGTGGAAAATGATACCCCACACGTCTATTTCCCGAAAAGTTCAAAAATCGCGTTTCAAAAACAGCTTGGACGCCGGACGGACATTTGCATTTTTGGTTGGTTATTCTTTGAATAATCAATCTACGTAATGGCCAAGGTCATGGGAGGTCAACCTTCCCGATGGGCCTCAAAATTTGACAGTATAGCTACGTTTCATAATTTATAGATTAAAAAAAAAAAAAAAAAAAAAAAAAGCCTGTACGTCGTCTACGTATATTTTGGTAGTGGATCATCTGAAAATATGGCCCGGGACCTCTCGTCAGGGCCCTAGTTGGGCCTCGAAACCTTTTCAGTCCGATTGAACCAAATTTGAGGAAGGTATGGGTGAAAATGTACTTTTGGAAAACTCGAGTATCGGGACTTTTTAGGATCTAGGTATCTGGGGTGTCATTTTGCAGTAAATTTTTGAATCTGAATCAATTGAGATTGGCCCGATTGGTGGCCACTTAGGGGTAGTTACGGGTCAAATGGGCACCTAACGTCTTATTTCTAAAGTGGGTTGTCGAGATTATTGGGTTTCTAGCATTGTGGGTTTCAAAACCATTATCAGAACATATTATTTTCATACCCAGCTTCCGAATCGCGCGAAGCACAGCGCGACTAGTTGAACTATCTGTGCTTTGATGCCAGAGTGGAGTCATGTTCTCCTCGAATCGGTGTTTTTGCATGTAGGCACCATGTGCAGGTAGGTACCTAGGTATGTTTATAGCTCATACAATACTTGAAGGTATTTATACCATGACAAGGCGTCTAAATGCTATATGAAAACGAAGTTATACGGAATCAAGGAGAGTCTCGTAAGTCAAGGTTGCTCAAGTCTGATCATCATTTCATCTAGCATCCACAACCATCCACCAATTTACTTTAAAAGGAGCACCAGAGCATGGAAAATTGTCTAATGGCCGAGCAGCGGACAATCAAATTTAGACCAATAAATCAATCTGGACAAACAAGAGCAAACTCATACGAATTTGTTCGTTCCTTTTCAAACCATTTCACTTCTGAAAGATTTTCATTTTATTTTATTCTATTTTGAATATAGAATATGGTGGATATTCATTTGAAAATTTTAAAGAGGATTAGAGAAAAATAATAAAACTTTAAACTTGAGGATTGAGTGATTGTCAACGACATTATACAAGGGAATTTTTGACTTTGAAGGACCCACATCAATCATTAATTAGAGTGTGCCATGCGAGGTCATGCGACTGGATGATTTCTTGAAATTATTCTCTTTCCGCGAAAATGTAGCCCTATGTACCTAGGACAGCTTTAAGCTGTAAGAAACGCATATTTATGCGCTCAATTTCTAAACGGACTATTCGCTTTCTCAACTATCCTTCTAAATCAAAACGAAATAGAAACCTACCTCTAGAAGGTCTAAATGTTGGAGGAACGATTTCGCATCCGAGAAATAGTCGACTATAACATGGGTGAGATCCATGAGGGGGGTAGTGTGAGGTGTTCATGGGTGAGCGAGTTGGGTGGCCGCTTGAGAGCTACTGAGTGCAAGAAACCTCAAGTGGGTACGCCCCATGCCTTATCGCATTTTACCTGTCTCGAGGTAGATACGGAAAATAAGCCTGCGACATTTCTTGTTTTGCCGAGTTATCGCTCTCACGAAAGAGGCGCCTTACGTAAAAAAAAAGTAACCAGTCATGCAGCGCGGTTGTGAGAGGATTTTCATCGGTAATTTACAGGCTGATCCGTCGCGTTCTTTCGGAATCAGAACAACTACACAGCTTATCTGGGACATCTTAAGCCATGTTTTTTAGCGATAAACTAATCCTTCTTACTGGAAATGGTGGAGAATGGCCAGGAATGACTTCCTGCTTGAGCGGATGACAAACCTTATGAAAAAAGGGTAAAATTGTACAATAATTTTGAACACCGGTAATGTTTTTTACTGAGCCAAGCCAATAAACTTGAGGAGTGTTTCATCCCCCCTAACAATTACTATGAGTGGAATGTTGGCTCCTTAAACACCATGGTCCAACTAAAAAATATCCTTTTCAACCGAACATTTTGTATGCAATGTTGAAATTATCTGTAAAGTGAAAAAAGCTCGTTTCAGGTATTTTTGAACCCCGAATCGTGACTAAAGCATAAACTTTTTTTAAATTTAAGCCTTGTGATGCAACGTGGGGATAACACTGAACTGATAAATTTGGTGATACAGGTCATTTTCCAGAAATTTCACGTCAAATTAGAGGTTTTCCATTCCAAATGCCGTTCTATTGCCTGTTGATTTGTTTCATTCTAATCTCCCTGACAGCAGCTGCCACAGGGAGAGACTAACGTTGAAATATTTTTCATTCTTTCCCGTTCATCAAGTTTATTTTTAACTGTTAAATGTTAGGTTTCACTCACTAATTTGTTGTTATTTCATTCGGAGAGTTAACTCGAGTATTTCTCTATCCTCCAATTGATGTGTAAAAACCCCCAATTTGATATGGAAAACCTACAATTGATATGGAAAACCCCCAATTTAATGCGGGAAACCTCCACTTTGACGTAAAAATGCTGTAATGTGATTCATATCCAACTAGATAGTTATAAATATGTATGTTCTAGAAGATGGAGAAGGAAGTTTCTAGTATCTTGTTCTTTTTGCTTTATTTTTACGCATCGTATCCATCCAGTTTGTGGTAATAGGTTTGTCTGTAATTATAATAAAATACTTGCTGCAATTAATTTCTTTTCGGTTTTTTAATTCAACCTCGACAACTAGCGATTTTCAGAATCATTCGAAAAGTAGAATCACGTTATTTGGGACGCCTGTAAAAATAATTTTTTTTTTTTTGTAAATTGGATTTGGCACATTCATGTTGTTATGATGAAAGAACCAGGGTTTTAGATAAGTTAAAAAATGTCTACCTTGGACGGTGGCTCAGGTACGTCGGAGTCCCACTCGGAGGAGAGATCGTCAGAAGAGGCTTCGCCATATTCGACGAGGTGTACAGGAACATCGAGAAGACTTCTGGAGTACTGCTCGTACCCGGGGGCCGATAGGGGTGGATAGCGGGGGCTAGGGGGCCGCCGCCCCTCCTCGTAACTACCCCGTCTACCGCCTACCATATCTCGTGTGTCTAGTGTGACTCGTGTGCCGTGTCGTCGAGCGAATCGAAACGCTCATCCTATAACAAGCGCACCGTTGTTTTTGAGTATCAACTCAGTTTTTTCCACTCCTGTGCGAGATGATGACGTTCGAAACGGGAAACCACAATGCTTACGACGCAACTATTTAATCGTAGGACGTTATGATGATGACGAAGACGATTAAGATTAGATCCAACATTCTACATCGTTAACGATCAATGCGTAATCAGTGTGACGCTGTAGGGTGATCACGAGAATGCCAATTAAATGAACTTAAGACATGAACTCTGCATTGGTAGAGCCCTTCATTTCTATTATTCACTCGGGAACACATTCCACTTTCTCCAATAAAATTCAAGACTAACATTCACTATTGCGCTAACCGTCTCATAACCATTCTAAAGACAAAATTAGTGCCGCGAGTGGCGATTTAGTATAGGAGCCTAAATATAATGTTGGCTTCTATAATTCAAATGTTTATATAGTATTTAAAAGCCACCACAATTTGTCCAAGATCCAAAATTACAATTAGAAATAACTAACATACATAACACCGTAACAGTGCTTTTGTGAGACTTTTCAGAACAGTCGACAAATAGCGGCGTCATTAATTTTCTGAGAATTCACGATCATGATCCCAGAAAAGAAATGTGTTTTCGATCGAAGAGAACAATCTCAGATCTGGCACCACAGGAGGCCCATAACAGGTTCTCCCTGGCTGGTACCCCCATGAAACGAAGCGGGAGAATGTGCTGTTGGACTGACTACAGTAAACGTGATATAAGTCCTACGACTCGGTCATTTCTGTAAGGAGTTTGATGATAATGCAAGCAAAAATACAGCAGCATCTTAAAGCTCTTTAAATTAACATTTAAACTTCAAATCAAAATAATTTGTGGGACCCCCAACTTCAAAATACTCATTTGAACCCATTTCTCCTCTGAAGTGTGGCCATTTCATTTTAAGTGAATCATAGTTAGCGGAAAAGCGTATCTTCGAGGTAAGGAATAAAACATTAATTTTATAACATTTAAATAAATAAAGTGGACTCAGGGTATGAGTAGTCATAAAACAGTTGCACCTGTACTTGCAAATCGAGACAAATTCGGTCAACTCACAAACGCCTCTTACACAACAACTAGGCCGGAAAGTGATTATCCGACTTATCATGCAAATCACTTTCCAAAACGTTGCCTCACTGTCGCTACCCCGGGTCGTATCTGGGTGTGGAGTCAATTAGCCCAGTTCCAGTGTAGTCTTCTTCAGAATTTGCACTCGGAACATGTTTTCCCTTTTAACTAGTTTCGTCCTTCAAACAGTCAGATGATTTCAAGGATAGAACAGGTGGAATCAATCAGCTATGACTGGCTGAGGGAGTTGAACGGTAAAGGTTGTTTTGTGATGACGTAACAGCGGATCTTGATCATGGAGGATAGTGTGGGACAATCGGTCCGAGCGCTCAACGGGTTCTCCGTCTATTTGGCAGTTCATGTTCTAGGAATTTATTAGAATACTTAGGCGAAAGGACTCAATTTAGCGACGGAAATAGCTTCGAAATATGCGGTTCACTCAATGAAGATGCTTCCTGAGACAGTAACAAAGAATTTAATCAGCTCAAGTGTAACTCAAATCTTCACAATTTGCCTCTATGAGCCTAAATTTAAACCTGAATCCTCGCACTTTATACAAACAACTTTCATGGATCACCGGCGAATGATAAACGAAATACAAATGCAACAAAGTCGGCTTGACTCCTTTTTGAAATATCACGAGCGATTTCTATCTAAGTGAAATGGGGGGCTCGGTGATGTGTTTGAATGGGATTTACATAAGGGTTCCCACAAGTGCCGAGACGAAAGCGGAAACAACTGAAAGGAGTGATGGACGGCAAAGGCGCGGTTCAGTATTTCAAACAGTTTGATAGGAAAACCAAGTGAAACCGGACGTGAACCGAGAAACAGGCAGTCGACAGACAACTTCGACAAAGGGAACAGAATCTACAGCGAGAATATAAATAATGTTCGGTTGGATGGTAGCCCTTTGTCTTTGGATCTGTTTGTCTGATGGAATGAAGTAAGCAATCAGGTGTCTTCCCTTTGAGAGGTTCGAGATGCACATCCTTGATCGTTAGCTCCGAAGAAAATCCAATTTTTATTCCCGTATCTCAATCTATTTTGCAAACAAGGCGATTTCACGTCATTTGGCTTTCCTGACTACACCGAGTCATCAGCTTAGCACACGGCTTATTGATGGACATTCACCATTGACTATACATTTGTCGGACTGTTCTCAAAAGCGCACTGATACATGCACTAACTGCTGTTGGACAGAATCCAAAATGTTTTGGTTGACCGTTTGGAGCTGTTGAACAAATAAAAATTCCGTCAATAGTTGGGCGTTCCAGGCGTGCTTGCTCTGTGTTGAATAGAAATGACGCGGTGATTCAAAAGCGATGACGACTGTTACTGCCCCTCCTTGAACAAATCTAATAATATATCTTGCATCATGAAATTATACTTCTTCTTCATCCTTGAACCTTTGGAAACAAATCCCTGCAGCGAGGTATATTCCAGAGCGGTCGTTTCAAATTTTATATTTTTGGTACGGCAAGGACATCCCAATTGCAATGAGGATCAATCAGGCCATCAACCCACAAATCTGCTATTAATTATCACTGATGTAACATAATCTGTACTCTCACACATGATTGACGTTTGCGGTCAAAACCCATTCATCCTCGGCAGACGGTTTTATTGTAAACAATTTTCTTTTTCTTCTTCATCCATAGACCTTCGGATAATTACTGTGACTGAGGTTTATTACAGTGCGATCATTGTACGTTTAATGCGGGGAAATACAATTTGAGCTCATTTATGACTCACTCTGAACAAATTCGTATTAGGTTTCGTTCTGAAAAGCTCAGTTGCTGGATTTCGCACTTTGAAACGAGGATCTGTAAATCAAATAGCCTGTAAGCTAATATGGGCGTAAACAAGACGTCATAACCCGTGCTACTGAATGGAAGAGAAGAAAAGGCGCTTCACCACAAGGCCAAGTAGATACTTCACTTTAAATAAACGCTTTTATTACCTCGTCGAACGAGACTTTAGTCCCACGTAGCGTCTGAGGGAATATCGAGAAGAAAAGTGCCGCAATTAGGTCTTAATAACAATAACCATTATGAGTTATCGGGTTATTTACTAGATAGGACGCACGCACCGCCGTTAACGAGGAGAAAAAGCCGGTTACGGTGAGATGTCGAGGAACGAAACCGAATTGTTTTCTTGCATAATGAGTATTCTGCGGGAGGGAGCTGGCGGGATACAAATCATACCTTGGCCTCTATTTTGGGGTTCTTTGTTTAAAGCGGGTTTTCTGTTTCAAGGGTAACGAAACCAAGAACCATTTATCCAGTAAACAAGAGGCAACCCCATTCAGCAAGGCTGGAGTTGATTTTGTCGTCAGTTATAATTTAGATGAGAATCGTTCGTTCAATATTTTCCAATTTTCACTTAGTGTATGCGTATGAGTTCTGTACCACCGCGATAAATCAATGCTCGGGTTTAGACTCATAATCAGAGATGATTTCAATCAAGGTATTTTGAAACATTTTTGAATTGTATTAAAAATTGCTAATAGCGGTTTTGTGAATCCATGAAATGGAATCGTAGTCATTTTCAAATTGAGTACTTTTGAAATATCGATTTAACAACGAAATTTCTGCAAAAGTGCTATTTCTGAGCAATTTTGATTTGTTTTCACCACAACTGCAAAGAATAACAATGTCGTCAAGGATTATTCCCGATGAGCGGACGGATAAAACATGACGAAAGACCTTTGCGCTTTCTCCTGTTGACCTTACATTGTACCGGGAGATTGACAGATGCGGTAGCCACCTGCATGATCATCAGTCAGATTTCTCGGTAGTTAACTCGCATTACGTAAAATTCTTCAAATCCTCTTTTATCACCCAACAGACTCATTAGCATTAGGGATCTTGGGCCCCGCTCTTGCTATCGTGACGCATGGGTATCTCGAGTCGGCGAGGGGCGAAGAATGAGAATACGAGACCTAATTTTTGTTGTTAGGAAGAAGCGATCGAGATATTCAACAGTCGAACTCATAAGATTGAAAAGCGTTCGGGTCGGACAGATGAGCTACTTCACAGTTCATTAGAGGAGCAGGATAACTCGTGGAACTACGACTGTAATAAATTAGAGTTGAAATCAACGTTGATTAAGAGCGGAGCTTATCTGAAGAGATTTCTCAAAACCTGGTACGCAGTTGAAAACGGTGAAGAGGCGGGCAAAGAGTTGTGCCTGATCGAAATTTACATGTTCCTCGGAACAGTTCACAATAGCCTGGTATAGTAGTTTGAGGCTGTTTATTTATTGAATTAAATTATTATGATCTGTAATAAGGTTATTTGTCAATCGGTAGGTATGCTATACAGCCATTAATATCCTCTACCTATGAGGAAAGTAACAGGGACCGCAAGAAAGGACATCACTGCTACTGGTAGTTTTCATCAGGGCATCGTCCTGCTGAGCTGAAATCACCGTAAAACAGTACCAACCTCTGAACGAAACGAATTAAAGATTAGTTTTGTTTCATTTAGCGTTTTACAGAGGAAAGAAGGAGCAAGAGTTAAAACTCTTCACGAGCGGGAAGTGGAACGGAAGTTCGAAGCCTAGTTGGTGCGATATGCGGATCGCTTGGACGAACAGCTCGGGGCAAATAAAAACCGATTTTGTCTGCGAGCGGTATCACGGGTGAGTGCACCAGGTGGCAGAGGCCACGCATGCCTCCAGGAGAGATTGGGCATGGGCCACAAGGTGAGAGGAGGTGAGTATACTCCCAAAAAATAAAAGGTCATTCCGGGCGACCCACGAAAGGCGACTCTCCTGAATTGCGAACGATATAAATTCTTTTTTTTTCACTCATCAGCTGCAAGAGGCACCCGAAATGGCAACCTGCGCGGTTGGACAATGACAAGAATGCTCCAAGTCCATTTATGTTTTCACCCTCGCCACGAGCATGGTGCTCGCGAAAGCGTCTCGAAAGCTCATCCCCATCCCGTAGAAAACTCGTGTTTCGCTCCATAAATAGCCGTCAGAGGATAATGAGAAATGGGGCGAGGCGTAATATATAAACGCAAAATTAGAGGCTTGTACTTGGTTGGGAAGAAGGTTATAATTGCTTTCCCGTACCAGGCAGCAGCCTTATACGTCGACGAAGATTCCGTCCCTAATGTCTCAGTGAACAAGACGCTGCGTCATTCGGCTTGAGCGTCCAGTTTAGGAGTCGATCCCAAGAGGCAACTAGCTTCACGAACTGGAATGCACTTGTACAACTCAATAACAAGAGCAACAAAGGAGCTGGAATGACGAAGAGCCGACTGTGGAGAACATTCCGTGGCCATAATTGCTAGAAACGCCCTAGTAATGTCAGGTTCATAGCGACGGTATTCAAGGAGCGGCACATAGAGAATCTACTTAGCGGTAGCAATCATTTGATGCTCTTGCCATAATCTGCACCAGAGGCTCGCTATCAAGTTTCCAACGTCCTCTTCTCAGAAGCAATGCGCTGTGGCAGCCGTCTACGAAATTGATTCTGTTCACGTCAGAGGTGGACCTACAGGAAGCCTGAATGTAAAAAAATAAATAAATATTTTTAGTCTTTAATGAAGTTATAGTGACGTCACGTGTTGTTTTTGATCAATAGAATAGATATTTACCCTACCAAATTTGCAAATCGACCGCGATTCACACGATCAAAATCCCATCACTAAGGCCAACGAATATTTTACATTTTAATAGGGATAGATGTAATCCACGCAGGAGCCGCCAGACTCGTTCTAGAAGCCTAAATATAGCCAATTATGCAGGAATATAAACGTTAATTTATCACGTGCCTCGTTCGTGGTCATAATTAACTTCCTGATGACCCTTTCTGATACCAGAAGTTTGGTCGAACGGTCATGAGTGGGTCCTGCCTCAACTAAGAAAACGAGGAAACGCCGACCAGAACACATTTTTAAAGAAACCTATAATAATTTACGTCGTAAAAAATCTAGCTTTAAGATTAAGATAGTTTGTGGGAAGAAATGGGCGTAGAAGCCGATTTGGCGCTAACCCAGGTGTTATTTTTGTAGATAATAAACAGCACATAAATCACTCAATGCGTTGTTGATTTCAAAGTTAACATTTCGTATGGCAAATGTTTCCGCCATAACCGCAGCTCAACTCTGATCTGGCCAGTATCGCCGGGACAATCTCACGTTGATTGAATCAGAGGGAATCAATCAAGAGGGCTATCAATCATGGCGGTATAATTATTCTGACTATTGACTATTGCCATGTGACAAATGAACATTCGGAAGATCAAAGGGGAAATGGGATTCCATAACAAGAAGCCGAAATGAAGTGTCGTTCGCCTCCATACAAGACTGGTTTGAAAGAAAGCCGACAAGTTGCGATGGTGCCTCTTACGTACCAACATCAACACCCGTAGTTTAAATCAATAACTTATAATAGTAAATTAAGCTGATAGAATCAACTAAGTAACTCATAGAATGATGAATAAAATAAACTAAATTATATAAACCGTCGGACCTTTTGTGAAGTACCATCCGAAGCCGTTTGATCTCCAGCTAAGCTCGATTGGCCGGCATTATGTCCGTTTCGAGTCCATGAGAGAAAAATTGTTTCATAACTATAAGAGATTGTAGACTTTTGAGGTTGGTTTGCAGTGGTTGGTTAGTGCTGGGCAGCTAAGACCCCTAAAAGCAATTGGTGACCAGGACATGACTGATGGTAGAGATGTTCACCCCGTCAATAAATATCGATGTATTGAATAATATTTTTTTTAATTTATCGGTTTAGTAATCGATTTGAAGCTTGTGTTCAATTCAAACGACGGGAACGGACAGCGAATGGACATTTTAAATTACAGATCTACACGTTGTTCATAAATGTAGACAATTTGAAGTTTCGAGATATTTTACTGAGTCAGACATTGTCTGAAGGTATGCCAACTGCCAGATGGCGGTATGAAAGACCAGAAAAATTTGAAAGAAAAACGAAACGTGTGCAGTCCACACGCCTTTAGCGGACATTAAATCCTCGCAGATATAAGCGAGCCACCGTTAGAGTTATACCTCCAAGTCGTGACAATTCCGCGGAAATGGTTAGTCGCATAAGTGGAACCGCGGTAGGAGCTGGGCACCGATTTGTTTCTTGTTCAAGCTCTGCGGCGTGTCTAGAGTTCAGAAAGACCTATATCACAAGTCTCGAATTTACGATCGTGCTTTCACGACAATCTGAAAGACAAACCATTGCGACACCCTGTTGAGCTACGATCGCCCGTATCTTTTCCTTCAAAACGACTCTGTGTGCACAATTTGAATTTGTCAAAAGACTTTTCGGCTGTGACGGCGCGGAACATTTCTAGTATATTATTCGCTAAGAATGCTTCCACCATTATTGTTAATTCATACCAATATATCTTGATCGTGGACGCCCACCTCTCAAATCTTCATCTCTTTGAACCAAAACGACAGTCGACAGCGATTAAACTTTATTTATTCATTTAATTTAGATTCGAAATTTTCCATTATAGAAAAGTAAAGAGGAAAATGTTCTGAATCTATAATATTGCTAGTTTACCATAGTCAAATGCGCTAACAATTGCACATCAGTATAATTCACCAGCGAATTGAGCAGAATTCACCATTCTCGAAATCGCTCATGAGGAATCATGAATTTGAATCATTCATGATCTCACGTGATATTGATGTGCCAGTCCGTTGGTGTTCATGAAGAGGAATCTAAATGAGTTTGTTCTCCTCTTCAAAATAAGCCGTATTAGGTTTGAGTTAGATAAACGCGGAGAAGATCATTATGTCACCATTCATCAATGCCTAGAAGGTAACAACAAACTACCTACTCTCCACCTAAAGAGGGTTTCGCCATAAAGAGCCCCATGTTGGTTTCTCAAGGTCCACCTGATTTCTAAACGGAGGAAGAAAAAGTCAGGTTTTAGCCGAAGAATGCGATTTATCGACAGTTTGATCCTAGTTAAGACATTAATGTTCTGTCTACTGAAAGCAGCTGGTAATCGTGGATGTGTCCCACGAAGAAAGGATGGAAAAAAGGCACAGCGCGCGGGAATGCATCAGAGCCATACTTGGGATAAGGTAGGCAACTGCGCTTAAGAGCCGCCAAGTCAGGCCGTGAGTTATGATGATCGTCCTTGGCCATAACGAGAGTTCTGGACGGGAGACGTGGCTCCAGCCGCCCACTATCTTCCAATTACAGCCAAGTAATTATCAACGAGCCTTTTATTCCCGGTTGACCTCTGACTCAGTATGTTCTTCACCATTTGTGGCCACGGGCCGTTGAATTTCGTTAGGATATGGTCATGAAAAGGGCGACTATCTGACGCGTGTTCAGTTAGAAGGTTTTTCTATTCAAATGTGGAGCGGTGATGAAAATTTGAAAGCCACTTGACTGCTTGAAAATGTATGAGTTTAGGCGACGTATCTGCATCTATAGACACAAGAAGCATCTATCAAGGAATTCAGTTGAATATCCTGAGCATCACAGACATTTTTTTTTTTTTTTTTTTTTTTTTTTTTTTTAAATATAACTTTATTTGTACAATGTACATTTTAGTTTTTCTCGTTAGACATGTTAGTAGGCAAAGCCTAATTCACTTGGAACGTGACGAGAGGTGCGTGTCCATTGATACGCCTCTCAAAAATCAGGTACATTATGTGTTGACAGTCTTAACAGTGTTAGTTTAAATAGTTAATAGAAAATAAATTATATGTTCAACAGGTATGTTAATTTCGATTAACACTTAGATGTTTAACACAAGTATATCACATTGAATTGCACTAATCAGGTATTAACGGTTAGATCAATTGTTCTTTTTCTTTTCAGCCTTCTTTGGTCTCGAGCAGGTGGTTGATTAATCAGTAGATTTTGGAGTTCCATGTTATTATGGGACTGAAGAAGTTCGAAATGGCGATGGCCTGTCTGCCTGAGAACCTCCATTACCGTAGGCACGTCGAGGTCAGAATGAAGGGTCGAGTTTCGGATGTACCATGGAGCTTTCGTGATTATTCTGAGGATTCGATTTTGGAGTGTCTGCACCTTTTTTATTTGGCTATCTGAGGCTGATCCCCAGATCTGGCATCCATATTGCCAAATAGGCCTGATAAGAGAGAGGTATAGCAATCTCTTCGTGTGAAGGGTTAGGGCAGTGCTGGCAAGTAGAGGCATGAGAACGTGCATCCTGGTGCGAGCTTTCTTGACTATTGATTTCAGATGTTCATGCCAGATGAGCTTCTTGTCGAGTATCAGACCCAAGTATTTAACATGGTCAACCTCAAGTACGTTTGATCCGTTCATGGTAATTTGGTGGTGTGTTAAATTTCGACGGTATGTGAACTTAACAAGAGTTGATTTAGAGGGATTCACTTTGACGCGCCAGTTACGGGACCACTCTTCTATTGAATGTATATGCTCCTGCATCAACCTACATGAGCCCTCACATGTATCGCTTCTCGATAGTACAGCTACGTCATCAGCAAACATGGCAGTGACTATATTATCGCTGCTGGGAAAGTCACTTGCGTAAATTAGATAGAAGAACGGGCCCAGCACACTGCCTTGCGGTACTCCAGCGTTAATTGCATGCGCACGTGACTTGGCTCCTCCATATGTGACCGAGTATGTTCTCCTTGATAAATAGGACTGAACGATCCTGTAGTAGGTGTCTGGAAGATGAGGCTTCATTTTGAAGAGCAGGCCAGAATGCCAAACCTTATCGAAGGCCTTTTCGTTGTCGATGTACAAACCCATGCATACTTGTTTCTGTTCATACGTGTGCAGTATTTCGTGTACTACCCGATGAAGCTGTTGGGGACACGAGAGGCTGGGGCGAAAACCAAATTGCGTAGTGGGTAGAAGTGGTTCAAGATACTGGAGGAGTTTAGGAAACAGTAGCCTTTCGAACACTTTGGAGAAGATAGAAAGTAGGCTTATGGGTCTATATCCATCTATGCTGCGATGGTTCTTTCCTGGCTTTGGGATCATAATAATTAATGCGTGTTTCCAATTTGATGGGAAGTAAGCTAGACGGATGATACCATTGTAAATTTGAGTGAGCAGAACAATAGCTTTCCTGGGGAGTGCTTTTAGGAGAGGTTGAACTATTTGGTCTTCTCCAGGCGCTTTTTTTCGTAGGAGAACGGGAGATGCCCTCTCGAACTTGTGAGGGGGGTAAATAGCTGGGGGAGCGGTGACAACTGGAGAGGTTCATTTAAACCGTCTTTTACTAATTGGCAAAAGGTTGGATCGTTTTGAGAGTGAGGGGAGAATTGACTGAACAAACTATTGGCAAAGGCATCTACTTTTTGTTCTGGCGTAATTAGCCAGTTATTGCCCATTTTGAGTGGTGGGATACTCTCTCTTCTTTTGGTCAGCTTTTTAGTCTTCCTCCACAGGGATTCCTCTTCATTATTTAGCTGCTCAAGCTCAGCATGTATGTTCCGTTCTCTATGTTCTTTTAGCGCTTTCTTAAATTCTTCAGTAGCTTTGTTATAAGCGGTTTTGTGAGGAGGATATTGGGATTGCTCCCATAAGGCTCTGCAGCGTTTTTTTACAGAATGTAGCTGGGTGATGTGGGATGGCCATGACACTGGCCTTTTTGGAAGTGACGAGATCAATCTGGGTTGGTTAGCCATTGTTGCAGCTTGTTGGACAGAGCGGGTAAGATAGCTTATAGCTTTGTCAAGATCTACTGTGGTTTTGAGAGGAACATTGGGATTTATTAACTCATCCAACGTGGATTTGTACTTCTCCCAGTTAAATGGTGTTTTTATCAGCCCGTTGTACATTTTACGACAGCCATAATCAGACAGACATTTATCAACCGACTGAACTCGAACAGAGCGCGTCAGTCAAAACACAATTAAATACAATTGGACAAGGAAATTTCCGAAGAATTTCGTAGGTTGTTTGGCGAAACTAATGAAGTGCACCTCACTGTACGTTCTCATCGGGTGAGTCATTAAAAACTCGCTCCGAAACCTCATTTTCATTCATTTTTCACTCCCATTTTCACCAATAAAAGCAAATTACCAATAAGGCGACTAGGCGAGGAAGGATTTTTTACGTTGCCTGCCGAATAGCTGTGTAGCCACAAAACATCGTTCCTAACATTTTCGATTCATTCAATTTTTCACCTTCAAAAGAACTAAATATGTCTAAGAAGAAGAAAACCTGGAAGCAGTGTCTCCTCCTCTAGCGAGGTGGAAATGTCTTTCAACTGTCAGTCCTAAAAGAAATTTGAAACTAATCTTTGTTATCACCACGAATGCTTATAACTCGGAAACTTCCAACAGTTGCGCAGGGCAAACTGAATTCATAGTTTTTCGGATGCTAATGAAATTCAGCAACTGATGACTCTAAAGGGCCCACCTTCTGCAAAAGGAAGAAGTTGATAACACAGACTGGAGGAGCTCAAGAAAAACAAAGAACATCAGCTTAAGAACATCTGGGGTATATTTTTGAAGAGAATAGGTCAATGGTTTATAATTTACACGATAAGCAGTCTATGATATGAGGAGCAGTTTGCAGATAAGAAGTCAGAAAATAAAAGCCTTTAATAACTCATTTCGTTTTTTGATGAGAGGCGGAATCAAAGTTGAAAGCTGGAAAGCGCGTGATTTCAACAACTTTGAATTATTCCACAATTGTTAGTTGGAGCAAGAGTATAGTGGAAACAGTAAGAGTGGAGAGCGTCCTGGATTCATTTCCATGGGTCGGTAGGTACCCCTTTTGATCCATATCCATCTCCGGAGGGCACCAGTCAATCCATACGAATGAATCCAGAGTCTTAAATGCAGTGGGAAATGATACCCTACACGCCTAGTTCCAAAAAGTCCCGATAATCGAGTTTCAAAAAACATATTTTTACCCATACCCTCCTCAAATTTGGTACGATCGGGCTGAAAAGTTTCACCAACTGAAGAGGAAAGAGAAGAAAATTTGTATACTACCAAAAACGGCGCGGACGGCGGACGGGAATTTCGGGTTTTTCGACCGTATACGTCATGAAACGTATATCGTCATATTTTGGGGCCATTCGAAGAGGTTGACCTCTGCATGCTTGATTGATGATTCGAGGAATAACCAACCAAAATGCAAGCATTGTATACAGTGCCTAGTCGTTGAACACAAAGCCTGGATTTCCTCCTTTGCCGGTAACATATACAAAAATCCTTCGATCTTCGGAAGAAATAGAGGGTAGCGGTCAAATACACGGATTCACAAGTTGAAACGTCGTTTTGAATTCACGACTCGTAAACTCCAGTTTTTGTCGATCTTCACCGATGTCTCCCTGCCATCATTACACGGTTAAACGTGGGAAATTCTATTACAATTCAAACACCATTCGCTCCCAGGCCAAGAGCACGGCGAAAGAAGAAAGATCCTCATGGGATTCACCTTGCGACTAACGGTAGGGGAGTTCATTACGTGGACTGCATAAGAGAGTATCGCGCTCCATTTCATACGATCCGACGGATAACATATGCCGCTCAGGTTCATATGAAGTGGATAAGTAGGTATAGCGGGACTCGGGACATATTCTCAGTATGCTAATATCTCTATTGCGTCGGTCGTCTCGTTTTGCATGCAACGATAATGTTTGTCATTTCCATGTTGGGGCTCGGTTGACGTAAAATAAAATATATGGTTGATATTGATTTTTGTCAAAAGAGAATTCCCTGTCCGAGCGTCGCACACCCACGTTCATTGACCATTATAGGTCACATGAGCTCCTCAAATCCAATTTCCGGCAGGCTTTTCATTTTTGAGCTTCATGCACAGATATTATCCAGCGGAAACAGCCCAGCCTGAACGTTCCATCGTACCATCGCGAACGCCTTGCCAGAATATAAAACGCTATAAAACGCTGCCAATAAGAAGAAACTGTCACAAATGTCTCAGCATCAATCATTATGGCTCCACAGCCGTCTAAAATTTATATCTGTGAACTTGGGTCCTCCTTCGTCGGGCATGGTTACATGAAAATGAATGCACATCGTCTTATCTACAAAGTTAATAAACTATGTCTTTCAATTTTTATGTACGTATTTTTCTCCTAAATCTCTCTCCGAATTCCCATAATTCTCCACCAGTGTCAAGCAATTGAATGCCATCATTGAGACTGGTTTCGTGGCTTTGACCACAAACGGTTCGGCCATGACTTCAATCCTGGGCATATTGATGACAATTTTAATCACAGAGCGCGTTTTACTTGTAAGTTCACTAATATAAACACGCTTAATGCGTTTGCAGGTTAGTTATTTTGACTCTTCTTTGACTTGAAGCTAGGATATACGCAACACTTGATTAACGACGAGACTTGAATTCACATTATCATATGACTAGATTGGTGTGTGTTCTACAACCCTAAATTATAGGACAACGAAAAGCCTGAGTTGAATTGGACGGTATTGCATGGTTTGACTCTATCGAAGTTCCTCGGCTGTGACTCCACGGGTGTCGGTAGGCCTACAATAATTCATTCGTTTCGAGTTCAGGGAGGCGTCGATCGAGGACTTGGCGATTAATCATTAAATTCACGTCAAATCGCGGGGCGCGTAACGTTACGTGTGCGATGGTGCGAAATCGGAACGAGCTATGTGTCAAGGTTGTTCTTATCACGGGCCCGGAATTCTGATATCAGGTCGACGGAGTCCGGTTAATCGTTGTTGCCTTGATTTCATTGGAGAGATCGCGGGCTCAAAAATCAAGCTCTGGGTCCTCGGGGCCCTGCCATCAAGGCCAACGGGGTGCTCCGCCCTCAGCATTGCATCCACACTTTTAAATATGTTTTAATGTGGGGGCCCTCATCCGTCTCTGAGAGCTCTAGTAGGACTGAAACCCGTTTTCTCGTCGGCTGTCAAGTTTCCGAAAGCTGCCGGCTTAACACCTAACAACCCCGCTCCGAGTAAGCCATACTCACACTGCCAAGAATAATAGGGCAGATTAGACGGTTTGAATCTAACCTGCTCCCGCTGTACCTCTTTATATCCTTCCGACTGATGTATAACTTCTAATCAATCCGAGCCTGCCAGCTTCATGCCAACTTATCTCTAATAGCGGGACTCAGGTTCCCACCGTTCGCCCGCAATTCCTCAAGAAAGGTGAAGGATAGTGAGCAATAAATACGGTACATTATGCAACGTGTTCTGTCCACAACTGCGATACACGGTCTCGGCACAGCGAAGATGATGATCTTGAAGAAAGCGGAATTAAATTAAGCCGGTACTCATTCAAATATTACAGCATCATTTGTCTCCATTTAATAATGAGACCCCCATTTACTACAAATAACTATCTTCGAGGCGATTTGTTTTTACGGTTGTCAATTGCTCACAATGATGCCGAAATTTCAAATACAATTTCAGATTCAAGTTTCAGAATTTATTCAGAAATTTCAGATTTAACAATCAAACCACTCTCAAAAGTTAAAAGAATTTATTTATAGTCGACTCATTTGACATGAAGGGTTCAGGTTGAAAGATGAAAAGAGACTGAGGGTACAACACTGATTGACGTGAAGGGTTGCTAACATAAATGGGTCAACCGCAGAGGTTGTTGCTGTTACACTGTGAACAGGTTAATATAGGTTAGGATGGAAAAAACTAATCTCATACTGGTAAGAAGATGAAATAATTGAAAAATAATCCTTATTTCTACAACTCGTAGTGGATGAAACGACGTGATTGGTATTGGTCAGTTGAAAATTTCAATCTCATTATATGTTGAATTAAACAAACGGTGACTTGATCCGACCCAATTAGATTTGCTGCGCATTAACTCAGCTTCAACTTATCAAGTCGCTTGTTTCTGTATAAATTACTATTTGCCGGGAGGCCTGTAGGTCTTCCTTCAGGTATCGACGATAAGGAATCTTGAGGACTGATAGATTTCCCCCTCGATGTACCACCTACTATCCAAGTCGGTTAGAATCCTCTTCGGCTGATTACTCCAATTGCATATTCCGCTTTCTCAGACAGGATTTATCTTTACCACAGAAGATCTTCGAAGCTGAGAGGATACCATCAAGATAACAGGAGAAACTTTAATTACACGGACAATAATTATATTTACGAGGCCGTTAGCGCGCACTGTGGGCTGCGAGGTGAACTTTATAGACGCCCACTTGCCCCAGCTACGCCAATTTACTCTTTGTAGTATGAGAGGTACTTGGATGGTGCAATTTCTCTTTGACCTTGTTGTACGGTTTAGCTGAAGGTGTATAATTAAGTGAGGTCGTAAGTATCAACATTATTTAAGGGTGTAGCGGCAGTAACATCGGAGATACCGTTGAAATCATTACCCTCAATTGCACGGTTTATGGCTGTTTTATGGCAAAATCAACGTGGGTGGCAAGAGTACAAAAGAGAAATCAACGGTGACGATTCCACTAAAACCCAGTCATTTCTCCACTACATTTCAGTTTCTCTTCTCAGTGCTGGTTTTGCTAATGGCTATCGGTTTGTTTATACTTATCGATAAAAATCAACTCATTGGTATCGACCAGAAACATATTTTCCTCCGCCTTTTAAGTTTTTGAGTTTACTAAATTTCCAAAAAAATCTGTCAGCCAAAATCGAAATTTCCACATGATCGCCGATCCTTATTACGTCCAACTCAGCTCAATCATCCCCAACGGGGAAAAATGATTATTCGGGGATGGAGTTTGAAGTTTTTTTGGAGGGTTTTCAGTCACATGAGGTAACCTTTTTCACTAAATTTTGGACGTTGAGCCAATTGAGGTGAACCATAATTGAAAAGAACATAGATAAGACGCACTCATCATAGCTGTGGCGCAAGTAAGCTCCAAGTCATATATTTATATCCAAGTAAGTCCATAGTCACATATTTACATTCTTGGATCTGGCGGATCCGTTGTATCTGCGTATCATGTGGCGCGCAAATTCTGACTCTGAATTATTAGGGTTTAAAATGAGATTTTTCGAGAAAATATTGGAAAATTTTCGGAGTTATAATGTTATGTTGCATCAAAATAATTTATGTGAACAGGTTCAGGTTACAACCGAACCCCGGAGATTTACCAAAATCAAGTTAAGGTTCTTTTTTATACTTTGAAGAGAACGGATTCGCTTATGTTAACAACAAAGGTCGCCCGGAGAAATTGTCTGAAAATCTCCTTTACCAGGATTTTATGAGTTGAAAATTAGTTGAATTTCCTCTCAGCTCAAGAGACGAAGCGCAGAGGAAGCCATAAAATAGACTTTTAACGGATTATCGAGGCGAAATCTGAATATATTCAAATGTAAGCCAATGGGAATCACGAGTAACTCCCTACGTTCATAATTATTTTAACAACCTGAACACTTCAAGTAATATTTTACAAGAGCAGCTTTATCATCACTGTAAGCGCAGGATAGCTAACACCAACGGCAAGACCGACATTTTTTGCGACTGTGTAGCGACAACAACTCACGAACTCTTCTTCTTGTCGTATAATTGGAAGGTATGGCTCGAAAACAAGGAAACTAATTGGACTTCTTTCGTTTCTAGTCACACCAAAGGATCCGGTAATCCGCCAGGGTCAGTGCAGTTTTTTCCAGTTTATCTACTCTACTCTCTGGGCAGTTGTTTTATTCTTTTTCTTTGCGTGTAACACGTTTTTCCTCACACAAATAGGATCGCATTTAAAAAAAAAAAAATCAGTATTGAGGATCAACATAACGCTTTTCAAAAGTTGGAGAATTTATGGAAAGTAATGATTTGCAGATTATGCAGAACTCGGGTTAAAAACACGTCATTCACGTCATGAGGCTGGCAACCAATATTCAAACGATTGTGATTGTCACATATTATTTAGCAGTGTTGCTATCGGTCATGTCATAGCTCAAGCCTCCACTGACCAGGACCACCAGGGTCGAGAAAAGAGAACATTAAATGATAAAATCGCGTCTTTTTTGAAATCACCCTGCATCAAAGCCGTCACTCTTATTTAATCCGTCACTATCATAAGAACGTTAAAGGGACGAAGGTGTTTATAAGTGGAACGGAATTTAATCGCAGAGTTCGAAAAGTTGAATCTTTCCTTGCAAGAAACGCATCTTCTCGTCGATATCCAAGAATGGTCATCTCAAGAGGGCTTTTCAAGCCCGAAAAAGCCCGCGGATATCTCAGTTCGCGACCGCAAGAAACAGGTTTACCGACAACCACTCAGGATTCATTAGTTCGCACGGGGGAAGTAGATTTTTATCTTCTTGCGATTTGCGGGGTAGTCCAAGGGAAAGACGACCCGAGAAGAAGAAGAAAAAAAATTACCCCGCACACTCTGTGACTCGTATATAAAAAATGATTTGCTGTGTCCCAATACGTCTTTTTCGACGATTCGCACCTTTTTTTCCGCGGTTATTCTCTCAAGTTTGGGATATTAGGCGGGGCGAGAAAGGCTCTTGAAGAACCAATAGCCATTTAATTTTTGGGTGGTATTTGAGAAATCGGCAAAGTGGTCTCCTATCAGAAATTTGTCTGTCTGGTTTGCATAATGGTTCAGTTTGACACAAACGGACACGGTGGAAGGTGATTGACATCAATTCATTCACCAATGAACTCTTCCTATTCATCGTTCTGGAATGCGCTCTTAAATTGAGCAAAAGTTTCAAGATGTTGCGGATTTCTCTGCCTACGGCTTTTCTTTTACGGGCCTTAGCCAACAGATACAAGCTGGCTCTAAGTCAATATAAGAATATCAAGGCGTAACTAGCGCTACCTGATGGAATAGAATGAATACAGGGTCCTGATCACAGAGTAACCTAACTGTTTATAGTCATACCTCTGGTACAAAGGGTGGATGGAGAATTAGAAAGTGGTTCCAATAATGGCCGTTGGGAGCTTGTCGCAGCATGTGATCATTTGTGACCTTCTTGCTGATCATCAACGAAAAAATGAGCCTCCATGACCAAGGGTGCCTTGAACCGTATTCTATATTGGCACCCACCAGACCTGGCAGACGTTCTCTAGTCCACACAATAAAGAGAAACCATGACATCGAATTTGGATGGATTTTGGCAAAGCTTACTCAAGGGGCTCTCAGTCATTAGTAGAGAGTGCTCATAACAATTCATAATGTCTGTCGTGAGTCATATCCCTGATATAATGGGTGGATGGAGAAGTAGAAAGTGGTTCCAATAATGGCCATTCGGAGCCTGTCACAGCATGATGTACTTTTTTATAACCTTCTCGCTGGTTATCAACAAAAGCCTAGCGGAGGAGAACCTCCACTAGCAAGGGTGTCCAGAACCTTCTATATTGGCACCTGCCTGACCTGGCAGACGTTATCGGGTCATAACTTCGCATTTAGATGGATCTTGGCCAAGCTTACTGAAGAGGCCCTCAAACATTGGTTGAGAGTGCTCACTGATCTCCTGTAGAGTATCCTTTCTGATTGAAACTACCGAAAACCTCGATAAAAGTGGTTGTTGATGGAACACATATTTTCTACGATTTTTGGGGGAAGGGTGCAATAGTTTGGAGTGCTAGTCGTGGCAACCGATATTTGTGTATGATTACCTCGAGCAGAATACGAATCCAAATATGGTGTGCCCCAACCAACCTAGGGCTGGCGAGAAATAAATTTACTCAAAAACAGTAACGGTATATACGAGTTAGCGAAGGTTTCATAGGGAGCATGGTGAGCTACGTCGGCGCACATATAAATACCCCGCCCTATCAACTACATCCTCCTTCGTTTGACGTCAATTCAATTAATTTCGAGATCGTCATTTCGAACGCGCTGCTGCCGTTGGAGGAGATAAGTGAGCGGATGATTACGAATTTATTTCTAGAAATACTCGTGCGTTAAGGACCGGAGGGCGTTCGGAGGTAACAAGCTTGAAAGATATCAACTGCGTCAGTTTGTTCGTTCGGAATATTTCGAAACGTTTCAAATCGATTACTGCCGTACTGGATTTGAACCTTATTAAAATTTGAAGTGTTTGCGGTTGTACGAGTATGATGCGTCAAACCACGATGAGTTTCTAAGTATCGAGTTTAAGTCACAGGAGAAGGACGAGGTAATCTAGAAGATTATAACCTTGTTTTCATGCCTGATGTCGATCTCTCTGATTTGCTAAACAGTGTGACATTTTGCATTTCAAGGTGCCTTGATTCAGAACCGAATTCCCATGAGCTGTCCACCGCCCACGCCGTTCAGGGCAGAATGCATTTATCTAACCATATGTAACTCTGGTCCGTGACTCTATTACAGGCCTTATTTTAAGGGATGAATAAAAAATTGGTAGTTTGAGAGGAGTTCTTCGAGATTGTTTGGGACTTTGAGGTCTGAAAAGTCATTTTCTACTAAAATGTGGGCCTTGAAGACGCGCTTTCCCACACAGGGGCAGGGTCCTCTTAGAATAATAAGCCATTTCGTACATATTTTTTCTATAATGAATTCAGGAGGTTCTATAGCAGGAAATGAGTCGCTAAAAATGGCTTCACACTCTTAAATTGTCATCAGATTCTCAAAAACTCTTGCGGCTTAAGGCCACGTCAAGAGCACAAGAGTACGTTAACAGCCACAACGATGAACGTGACGTTACATCTACTTACGGGCACACCGTATTCCTCTCGAATTGTAACGACTGTAGTAATAGCCTTCCGCAGACGGCAGCTGAAATGCTAACCACCCACGTACCACCCTGGACTTATCCTCACGTGATCCACCATATCTGGCATCGCTCGCTCGAACTCGAAAAGGTCACCTCGATTAGCGCACTTCCATAACAATCCCAACATCTCGGCGTCAACGGTGAAAATTATAGCTGACAAGGAGCACCGCGCTTTAATAAAACACGTTAGAGGTTTTTTCAAAAGCGCGATTTTAGTTTTGTATGTTTCTTGTTAGCGAGTCGTAAGTTTTGGTTGGTGACAAACGAACGACTTTTCGGTTATGAACGCCTTTGAAGTTGATAATGCCGGAACTGGGCTAAATAAACGGCCTGGTAAATGTGTAGTTACTACCCATAAGCTGACTGGTCTGCGTGGGGGTTTTCTGGTACCCCATTTCACAACCTTTCGCACCTAACTGAGGGAGATTATGGATTAAAAATTTTGGTTGATTATTCCTGGAATAATCATTTTCAACTAAACTTTGGACATTAAATAAATTGAGATTGGTCCCGGACCTGAAAGAGAGGATTTTTTGGTTTCCAGGCGTGTGGGGTATCATTTTTCACAAAACGTTAGACGCTGAATCGATTGAAAATACTCACTGTTTCCCCATTTTTTACATGCTCCGGTTTTAACAAGTACCTTGACCTAAATGATATTATGGGCCCCACGAGAGATATCTTGACGCAGACTAGCTACCTAATCCATACCAAATTTGAATTCGGACAGTTCTTGATACTAATATGATTTGAACAAAATATTTGAAAACAAGAATATCCACATTTTTGACACTGCCATTTTTCATTATTACAATTTGGTGAAAATGACGTAAAAAATGTAACAGAAGCGTCGAAGCGTTTAAACCGACGGATTGACCTTTGGAGATTACGATTCGGTCCGTTTGGGGTCAAGCCTTACTGAAGAGGAGGATTGCGAAACTATCCCGATAGAGCTCCTCTTCAAAAGTTCAACTTTTGGAAAGGGGCCTATTGCGAGAAGGCCGTCTCATATTTCCGTCCCTCAACGTCCATTGCGAGGATCGAATCCATAAATCGACTTGTATCGCTCGAGTTAAATCGACGTGGGTAGATCACTAAATCTCGAGTTTTATTCCGGTGATAGGAGCTCTTGAATGTTTTTGGTCCCAAAGATGGATGGATCGGATGTGAGGCAATGCGAGGCTACGATGGAGCTCGGGAAAGGCCTCAAAATGCCCAAACGCAACAAATGATGGCCTTCTGTGGACGTGTGGATGGATTTTGATAGAAGTTCTGATTGTATGGTTTTGCGAGTAGAATTTTCCATGGACCTGAAATTTACACCACATCCTGCGTGGGCACATAGATCCCACCTCATGCTTTTGCAATCGTGTTATTGACAAAAGAAGCAAAACCACGTCAACACGATTAGTAATCTGAATTGCAAAGTTTAAAATGCGGAATATGATACTTAATACACGTAAAATGAAAATGAAATAATTAATAAAAAGGAGAGTTTGATACATCACTGATACAACGCGTCAAAGCGAGTAATAAAAAAAAGTAAAAAAAGTTATCAAATCCACTTTTGGTTGGTTATTCCTTGAATAATCAACCTATGTTTTCATGCAAAGTGCCAATCTCTTCGTTTAGGGCCAAAAAACTTTTCTGGGCGTTTCAAGGTGTCTGGATCAAAATGAGCAAATCTCCGTCCGCCGTCTACGCCGATTTTGGTGGTAGACAATTTCGTAAAAATCTGAAAATTTGGTCAGGGACCCGTTTTACGGAGGAGGGGGGTTAGGGGTCAAAATGTGTATTTTAGAAATGGATTTTCGAGATTTATGGCGATCTAGTCATGTGTTACCATACAGTCAAGGCTCCAGTAACATCACTCCTTCAACCGCATAATTTTTTTTCTAAATAAAAAAAAAATAAATAAACTGAGGATAACTCCATTATAGTCACTTTTTAAGTGCCGACGTAAGCTCGGCGCTTCCTTTTCAAAGCCGTAAATCTTTCCGGCTAATTTGATGCCTCCTTGACAAAAAATACAATTAACTCGAAGGAAACCGTTCACGATGTCGACGCGATAATGTCTGTGCTACGAAATGTTTTACCTCCGGAAATAAGGCTAGATGAATTTCGAAAACGGGCTCGGATGCCGATTCCATTTTATTACCATTTTATGACCCCCAGAAAAGACACCGGTTCAGTTTTACAAGAGTACAAACGACCGAAAGTTGTGGAAACACGGATCCTTTCTCCGATTAGGGTGATGTTCGGATCGTTGTTTTCATTTCCCGTTTTATTACGCTGGTAAGGACAACTTGAAGAATAAGCGGACAATGCAGATAGATCATAAAAAAAAAAAAAAAAAAAAAAAAAAAAAAAAGGCTGGAACGTTAATAAAAATGTAACAAAATTGGCCAATACTTTCGTTAACCCATCTTAGGCCACAAAACAAGAATCAATATGACAATTTTGCTTTTTTGATAGAAATTCCAGGTACTTGGTAAAGAAAGCTAGATGGGATATTTTACAGAAGGAAACTTAGTTCGCTTTTTTTAATACTTTTTTCAAGTTTTTAGGATATTTTATCTGTTTCATGAGGATTTGTTTCATCATGTTTCACTCTTGACGACAAAATCATTAAAGTACCCAGCAGGAGCACGTGGAGACGATTGTGATCGTACTGGTCGCCTAGGGCTCCATGACCTAACATGGGTTAACATACCATACTGACTGAACTGTGCGAATTTAATGTGCGTTTTTTTCAACGACGCTTTCACCATTTATGGCCACGATTCTCCAAAGCCCGACTGAAAGAAAGTGGAATACGTGTTTATATCATCGATAAAAATACTGGTTTTTCGAAATAAAAAACCACGTGGCTCTTAATGAAGAAAAGGGATCAAACGGTTGATGGCGCCGGGATAATCAAAAAAGGAGCAGTGACAAAGAAAAGCGAACTGGAACTTGAAAAGCTTGAAGAAGAGGCCCCCCACCGAGGGCCCCCCCAGCTGGGTATTAATTGATCGGATAGTGTTCCCACGGGATTATCGCTCGCATTCTGATACTCTCCTTCATTGGACGGCTCACAATACTCAGCACAACACGACTTCCCCCAACAGATAAAAACAACAACAAAGGTAAAAACCTTCTAAGGAGAAGAATCGAATGTAAAAACTGGTTAATACTTCCTCTCCTAAAGACCTCACCGGTCTCGTTCGAAGAGGTCATTTACAGTTGATTATACGAGGTTCGTCTTTTTCGAACCACCGCACCGGTAACAGTGTTGCAACCACGTATTAGTGACGAGACTGAATATACGAGGAGCCCGAAAAAAGCGTATTCTCTCTTTTAACGACCCCTTATCACGAAAATGTGCGATAATTAATCGTAAAAACGGATTTTTTTGTTTGCTTTAGACACGCTCTACCGAAATAATGTGGCCAGAATGGTTTTTTTATGACTGGTATTAGGAGAACTAATCAAGTTTTTGAAAACCGTTGAGGACGCATATAGAATCTACTTGGTGAGAATTTAATTCAGTTGACGCGCTCTTTCATCAGTTGAATGTACAATGAATACAAACTAATCTGCTGTACAGCAATACAACTAGGGGTTTTGTGCAAAAATTATTGTACATTTACTTCTGCCATTAGGAACTGGAAGGTGAGGAGATGCCTCCAGGTGGTGGGGTAGGGTTCTACTTAGCTAGAAGTAACATCCACCTTGCCAACCTGCAAATCTTAGCACGAGCCTAGAGGGGGCTTGCAGCCTTCCACTGTATGCAGACACACTCCAGCCGCTCCTCTACCCAGCTACAATAAAGAATGGATGCCCTATCACTGTATACAGAAGACAAAATAGGGAGGGGGTCTTGAATGAGCTCAATGTAAATTTAATAGCCAAGTATTGACCTGGAGCCCTAACGAAATTCCATGCAATGCAACCTCACCTCACCTGCAATGAATTCACCTTGGTGAATTCATTTTGAACATCTATCATCAGTTTTGTAAGGAAAATAATAACCAAATAAATGCATTTTTATTTTTTTTGGTGTAGTTAAGACAAATTTGTTCAACAATGAAATCTGCACAGCCGTTACAAAAATGCCTTTCAGGAGATTTTAGGATTGGCCCTTCAAAGCTATTTAAAGTTTCAGAATATGAATGAGCAAAGATGCACGAAGAATGACGGATATAGGAGGTATAGCGCCCACTAGTGAAATAAATATTTATGAGACAAATTAACACAACTTAGTGAACATCGTCTTTTTTTAATATTCTTTTTTCTTTCGCTGTTTTTATTTTTCATTACTGTCAGTGCAATTCAAAGGTTTTTTTTTTCAGATGGACAACGTTGGTAGAATTAAACCGACGAGTACTGGCAATCTAGTTATATTCTTGAAGGTTTTGGTATGTGCGATTTAAAGTATTGCGACACGATGTCAGGAACAAACATAGCGAATGGTGGACGCCTTATGCTCTCAAAGAATTGACGGAAGGCATTGTTATGTGTATGAGATGCCAAATGTGGTTGAAATTTTCAAAAGACCTGTAACATGACGTCGCGATCGATTTAGCTGGAGAATCTTCCTCTTTTATACTCTAGCTAAAACGGAACCTACCCTTATTGTGCACAGAAGGGTCTTATAAAGCAAAACGCAACTCTCAGCCAGTCAAAAACTGTTGAGGCGAATCGGCACTGCAGTGCTCTAAGAATTCTTCATCTTCATAGGTCCCCATGAAGAAGTGCATCTGGATACCCCCACATAGAGGGTGGTAGGGAGCCTAAGCTCCCTGCTGGCATGCAGCGACAATGGGCCAATCAGGGTAGGATCACTTCAGACAAAACAAGATTACTGTTTGTAGTGATGGTGGACAGCCACCGCTAGCAGCACTGTAGAGGTGCAAGAAAATTTGGTCCATTCAGCTATCAGCGGGTCTTGTCTCATGTATTGACTCGCCGCCATGTTGCCTTTCAGACTGTTTCAAGATGAATGTTATGACTGACAATCACAAGTTTTTCTGCTGCAAGTGAGATGTTCTGTTCGAAAATCTCGAGTGTTTTAGTTGTTATAATTTATTGTACCTATCCTTCGCCAATATTGACTTTGCGCACTCTTTGGTCATCATTCTGAACTTTTGACGCCAAGGTGGACACATCTTAACCAGTTTTCATCTTGGCCCATGAAAATGATCGAAGTTCCACATTAACGCCAAAAATATCTTCTGAACATGATAATTGAGTTTCATAAACACAGCCATTTCCCACCTTATAAGGCTGTAATGGGCCACTAATTCCGCTCGATGAAGAAATGAGGTTGTCTCATACGTGGATTAATTAATTCTATGGGAGAACTTAATGGTCAAACCTTTCATGAAAAAGTGGCAACACCCTATAATAAACTTGAGGCCAATCGCCGGCGTTAACGATCATGTGTTTAAATTTGATCAATTTCGCCGATAAGGGGCTTCAATGGGGAGAAACATGAGTTATGCACAATAAGTAACTGACCACGCCTCCTCAGGAGCACCAAGGTTGAAATGGCGACCATCAACCGATCGTTGAACTTATCGCTTCCTCGACAATTTTTTGTTATCAATTTTATTTTTTGTTATATGAAAATAGATGATCGGCATAGTGTCAATATCGTACTCGTCTTTTTCTAAGAGGCTTCCACTTTTACAAGATGCAATATTCTTACTGTGAGCTCGCAGATCGACGATAAAGATCTCAATCAAACTGTTCAAGACGCCGATCGCATCAACTCAATTTATCAAGACTCAATGAAGGGGAGAAACCTGTTGGCCGGACTTGTGGAGCTCCACGGATTTATAGCGCGGGTAGAAATTATATTCAATTATTGACCTATAGAAGCGATGATCAAAATAAGGCGAGATCAACTCAATTGAGCTGAATCTCATAGTGAGGAAAGACGTGGAAATTGAGCTGGTCATTAGAATCTCCTCATTCTTGCCTTGTAAGTAGCCCATAATCAACACTCTCGTTCATACCAGGTTCTCCTAACTCGTGAAAAGTTGAAAAAAGCTGCAAATTACCTAGTTTACAACGGTTTTCTAGGTTCACGCAAACCAGGAAAAAATTCATCATTCAATAAAAAATTTCCACCCATCCGTTCGCGACCGTCCATCAAACTATCGATTCAGCGTGCAAATTTTAGTGGAAAACGACATTCTAGGCCCCTCAAAAATGAAAAACAAAAACCATTTTCGAAATACATCTCGCTCATTCCCTCCCAACGTTAGCAACATTTGGGCTGAAAATGATTTAGGTACATTTTAAGATCAAATGGAACCTACATAACTCACTGGTAGCATATTCGAGGAATTGAATTTACCTTCAATCCACCAGCTTGTTGATACAGAGAAGTTACGATTACAGGGGTGATAATAATCCTCTAATTGAAAAAAAACTATTAATGTTTTTGGAGTATTTACACTCGGTACCATACTCTTTGTTTAACTCTCTACACGTCCTGTAAGATTTTTTTTTAATTGAAAGGGATCATTGATTGCTTATATCTTATTGATTGTTCTACCACATAAATACGCTGCAAATTTGTTCGGTTGGTTATTCCGCGGACCATGAGCATGGCGACTCATTCCAATTTAGTGGATAATGACACCCCACACGCCTAAATCGCCGGTAACCTCGAAAATTCATATTTCGAAACACACATTTTGATTATTCAAGAAATAACCAACAAAAAACGTTAAATATTCTAGACTAAGTTTCATTTCGAAATACCCATTTTGACTTTCCACCCCCAGTTGCTTGAAGAAGGGAGTAGCAAAGCACATTTATATTGGTTTCTACTGTTCTTTTATAAAATAAAATGCACTTAAGAAAAATGTAGGTATAAAAAACAATTTGAATTTTTTCTTTGGTGCATTTTTAATGCCTCTTCTGTCCAGGACGGGGGACGGACATTTTGGCTTTTGATTTCAAGCACTTAATTAACTTTATTCAAATGTTGATAATTTGCGGAGAATGGCAATTTTTTGTGTCGGTACGAATACAAGGGTGTCTTATTGCAATGAGAATAATAAACTCAAATTGAGTCAGGTGATGCAACACTTGATGACCACATCTACAAGAAGCCGAAGACGCGGAGATGTCTTCTATTAGTGATCGTGTTTCGACCAAATTTTGGATATCAAAACTGTTCATTTGCCTCCAACATTCCTTGACTGTGGAAAAATCCTCGGGAAATGTATGAGTTTTTTTGCGTGATAGGACCTTAATGTTCGATCGGCGTAGGTGGTCAGCACCTTTTAAGGCGCACCACGCGAGCAAGCACTCGGCTTTGAGTAGAAACACGTAGTACGTCCGATATACGTCAGTCGACTGTGTTAACAAGTCGTAGACTCCGTGACTAACATCAACCTAACGAGCAACCAAGCTCGTTGGGAAGATTCCTACCGTTTTACCTTTCACGCAAGATCGGTTCGTAACATGTATCAAGCTTTTTTTTCGCACGATTTCGCGAAATCTCGTGTTTGCTCGCACTCCAGCCAACAACCTAGACGACTCTGGTCGTCGATGAAGGTAATAAACTTGAACAACTTACGGGGTTTACATTCCGATTATCGCACTCAATGCCGTATTCATCTCATGCAAGGCCGCTGGTCTGTTTCAAGGCCACTTCGTGCGTCAATAATAGGAAATACCTCAGATGAGTCCAGTAGTGATTCGTTCTCACGAGGCAAAATACATCGCAAAATATTTCAGGCTGATTTCAAGAAGAGGGTATCTTTAATAGACTAGGCAAAGGTATAATTTGTTCTGGAAATCAACAAAGCATTCCTCTTTTAAACTAAAGAACAATAATTAATATGACATGATTTAAAAAAAGAAGATAGAAGCTAAATTACGAGGTAATTATTTCCTCCACATGATAGTCAGAGGTCGAACTGATCAAAGAGGAAAAGGAAAAACTATAATATATAAAATGAAATATTGACAATTTTTACATTTTTTCAAAGTGTGTAGAATCAATACCCACAATTACCGTCCGACACCCGGGACCAGAAAGGACTTTAAAAACGCTCCTAAAAATAGTAAATTATCTACTTGGACTCCATTTGGATCGTAGTGGCTAAGATAAACGTTGTTCCAAAAGGAGGCACGTGACGAGTAAAAATGGGTAATGTGAACATTGATTATTGATATTCTTGAAAACCTAGCATGGGGGTCACCATTATGTTTATTAATTATGCGCTAAACCAATTGGGATCGGTTTCGGACGTATTGCTGCACACCAGAGTAGCGACGGTTCAAAAAGGAAATATTTCGAAAAAGCGGTAGGTATTTTATTCTAAACAAAAAAGTCTGCCCACTTTTTTTATATTATCCAGTATTAACCCTGAATATCGCAAAGATCAATTTTCCCGTACGAGCGACGTCCACTCAGGATGATAAAATCGAGGATTTATCTTGAAAATACACAGATTATGAAATAATTATAGACTGAAAGGTAGGAACGTAGTAAAACCCCGAAAATCTCTCATCGAAAACATGGAATTTACTGACCAAGACCGCATAATCACAACGTATTAGAACGAAAAACATACGAAGTTTGACGAATACGGCACTGAAGTTATTCAAGAAAGTAGCTAGCGCCTCAAGATGGAATATTATTTCCGATTATGAATTCGAGATTTATTCGACGTCCTTATTCTGACGTCACTAGATCTATTTTTCGCCCCTGACGCGAGTGAAGTAACGATCGTTCTGACAATAATAGGCGTACGTTATTCATAATGTTCAAGAAAGTTCAAAAACCTACTTCTGAACCCGTTTCCCAAAACTTTTCCCAGTAGAATGACGTCAATTCGTCGTGAAAGGTAAGTCGATGCGTGAAAGCACCAGTGGACAAACAATATATCCGACGACTTACTTTCTACTCGACACTAAACATACATTTTCAGAGCGTGAGATGAGCAATATGGGCATTTAAAATGACAGCGTTCCATTAGGAGAAAGTACACGTGGTTGCGAAAACAATGGAAGTAGGAGGTAATTTTTGAGTTTGCCCGTAGGAGCTGCTTGAAATTCGGCAGTCATGAAAAGGTTTGAGCCAAGTGTAACGATTTTCATGATAGATCTGAATCGAGGAAAGAACTTACCTAATCGGACTTTCCACGTTAGGTGATTTTCAACTGTTAAGGAACTATAAAATACATCAATGTCGGCTAGGGATGCAACTACATTCACACACCTAAACGCACGAAGAAAAGGATTGCTGAACAAGCAATTCGCAGTAGCGCTGGACAATCAACTGTCTGTCCTCAGGTGGTTGATTACAAAGGAGATATCGGCGATGCAGCTCCGCTACTGGGAGGTGCTAGTCCACAGAGAGCCAGCGTGTCATTAGGTTTAAAATCAGATCAAGTTTGGCTCTGTCCGAAGGCGACAAACCAAAAAAACCTACGGTGGACTCGCTCGAAGAGTTTTGATGGAAAGAGGATCAGATGATGAACCCATATTCGAGGATCAAGCAGAACAGCGCATTGAAAAGCGCAACGAGTGCATCGGCAAATCCCCTCGTATGACGCCAGGTGGTGAAGGTTCTTCAAGGCCCACGAGCAAAAAATGTCGATATGCAGAGAGATTGTCAAAATAACGTCAAACGAGAGTCGAATGCGACCCCGAGATCCCCAAAGGAACCTACTCAGGCAATCACCAAGACATTCAAGCTGTAAAGGTGCAAGCGTGGAGTTGCAGAAGTTGGGAAGGTAGCTGCACATTCACCCAAGTTCGATAGGACGTCAATGGTCTTACACCAGGAGATCAGAGAGTCAAGATTCATTTGCCACGGAGAGTGAACGGACCTTCAAATCGTCAGCAAAGAGTAAGAGCTGCTGAAATATCATGGAAAATCAGGAGACACATCCGTCCAATGTGGTAACCCAGAGGGAATCCCCGTGTTTGGAAAGAGACTGGGAAAACCCGACTTGATCGTAACGATCTGTGTACGACCAGCAAGGTAAGTTTTCCAACAAGTGGCATAACCATATCTTTTCTAAAACCATGGGAACAGTCGAAAAAGAGCAGATGGATCTATACTCTATTCAGTCTTGGATTTGTCGCCCTTCTACGGTATACAAGGACCGTAGGAAGTCTTCCATCTGGCCCCATACCCTTCGTTGCGTCCAGAAAGAGTCTTTCAATGTCACATAAAACATTTCTTCAAGCACCAACGTCATGAATTTAGCTTCCTCCGGAGTAATCTCCCTTTGACGGATAAATTGTCATATAATAAAAGACTTGTCACATGAATAAAATGAAAGTAATCTTCCTCGGACGTCAGAAAACGCCTCAGTAAAGTGCTAATTCCGCGTTGGAACGTCCATGGACGCATTTTTCGCGGGCTGTAGTAAAACAGGTCATATTCAAGGACTTTGGAGACCCTCTGGAATCTCAAGATGAAGGCTATATACTATAGACAAATATTTTTCCAGGGAAAAAAGGCACCACGAGAGAGGTTTTCAAAAAAGTATTGATCGTACCGTCGATCTGTTCTTGAACGAGGAATCCAGACACCAATAAGACGTCCAATAATTACTCACACTGTAGAAGAATCTTGCTCAAGACACGGTGAAAATAACGGTACGCCCCGGTCAAACCTATATTTTATAGAAGTGACAAAGACGCAAACATCGATAGCGCTCATGTAAATCGTCGAACAAGGCGCGTGGGCGACCTATTAGAGCATTAATGGCTCGACTCGCCTTCGGTACCCGGCAAAAGGCAGATAGTTGGCGTAATGGAGGTCCTTTGTCACAACAGGTTCACCAGAGGATAATGACGACCGTTCGGCCCATCTTCCCGCCCACATAAGGCTGAGCGTGAAGCGTCCAATGACTAGGAAATGTGTGTTTTTCGTGTTGGAAGAGCCATTAATAATAAGGAAATTTAAAAGGTGTGAGCAGCTTTTGCTTCAAGCCATACAAACAATGTCTCACGATGAAAACGTGTTTTGATTTTCTTCAGAGACGGATGATTGGGGCAGCAAGACAGCAGTACAAAGATGAAGTTAAACTTAAAACTAGTCAGATTGTCACGTCAGAGATCTCTCAGATTCACCCCGAAATTTGACAGTTTGCGTTTCAAGATGTCTAGATCCAGAAACCGAAATATGGGTGAACCGTCCACACCAGTTTTGATTGTAGCCAACATTTTCTAAAAATAGACATTTTGGCTAGCTTTCTAGTTGGTTCCAGAAACATTTCAGCCCAAAATCCTACGAATTTGGGGGTTTTAAAACTAGTTTTGGTGGATTATTCTTCGAATCTGGCTCAAAACTTTTGTCTGGGCGTTCCAAGGTGTCTAGATCAAAATAAGCAAATGTTCGTCCTGCGTCCACTCCGATTTTGGTAGAAGATTTTTATTTTGTAAATCTAAAATTGGGTTAAGCCCGTTTTCGGCTCTAATTGGTCCTCCAAACTTTTCAGCCCGATCAGACCTTAATTTGGGGGGCTACTAGTAAAAATGTCTATTTCGAAAAATGGATTTTCGAGATTTTTTGGGATCTAGGCGTGTTGGGTATTATTTTCTACTAATTTTTGGACGCTGAATCGATTGGAATGAGTCTCCATGCAGCTTATAGTACAGAGGTTATAGTACAAATGGGATCAACTTTACTTTGTCTCATAAATCAGCCTAAAATACCAAACGTCTACGTTGACCGCACGAACTCAATAATGCTCGTTCGGAATCTTCTAGTGACACAACTGAATCAATCAAAATCAACTCTCCCCGAATTCATTGGCTAACGAACTACCTTGCGAGCGATTTGAGTCGCAGATAAAAATAATTGGTTATATTTAAAAGACGGTCGTTTAGTTCAGCCAGTTAAGTTTCTTTCGGTCGATTTCTCCTCCTCCGGGTAGTGCAGGAATAGACGAATACTAGATTCGTGCTTTTCAGTAACAACCAACTCGACGTGACTAGCGATAATTGGAATGAGATGCAGTTTTTCGTCACGTTCGAGTATCAACGCCTGGAGCGGGTGAAGAACATGAAGAGGGAGCGTGTGAAGTGTGTTCTGAGATAATTTTGAAAATGTTATTTGAAAGCTCTTGCGCTCAATGTCAGCACACAACTTAATTTTGAGCAGTCTCGCGAAGCGTACTTGAGTCAATGAGAATGGAGTAAGAAATGGAGTTGCGCATTGCGCGTAGGATCTTGATCAAATCTAGACCTGACCTCGGTGATATACAGAAACCTCTTCATATAATACCGTACTAAGTAATCATTTGTTATAAACAAATTGTGAAAGGCGAAGATTTAAATTTACCAAATGTACCGCTCGATCAAACGCAAAAACGTCCTCTTTAGGAACAGGACCTCAAAGAAATTATGGGTTTGAATTACCCCTGATGATATTCGATTTCATGTCTGCCGTAGGGAATAAACTGACTAAAACCCCAAAAGTCGTATGAAACTGAAGAGCGTATTCTGCGCCTTGTCACTTGAAAATGGGACCATTCCACTAAATTTTGGACGCTGAATTATTGAGATGGATCCTGGGTCGGTTGGTCCCGCTGGAGGTGGGTACGGGTCAAAATGGTTAACTACCTACTCATTTCGAAAGTGGGTTTTCGAGATATTCGGGTACCTTGGCGTGTGGGGTATCATTTTCAACTAAATATTGGACGCTGAATCGATTGCAATGAGTCCGGGTCACTCCAGACTGTTTTTCTACCTTCTCTCGCTTCAAGAAATAATCTACCATCATTTTGCAGCGTTTTGATCTTGGTATCTTGAAACGCTAAATGTCACATTTTAAAGCAAATCGGTGAAATCGACCTCTGGCAACGCCTTAGATCTTGTGGCTGGCGACTTGCCGAAAACTTGGAGCTCACGTTGTTTAAAATTCATATTTAACGTATTTGGGTCAACTTGATGAGATAAACCGTCTCTCGTCGATTAATTATTAAAGCGAATTCGGGTGTCGTTTTACTGACGTACAACTAAGCGTTCCCCGTGGCGAAACAGTTTCGAACGGCCCGTCACGGAAGTTCGAACAAAAAGTGGTCAGTTGAGTTAAATCTTTCTTCACTCTGACGTCGTCGGTCGTCAGAAAATGCATCCGGCTGAAATTTACGATTTCATCAATAATAACTCGGCCGCGGTTATCGGTGACCTTTTTGAGTTTCTTATACGTCGAGGGCCAGTTAGAAGTGCTGAACAATGTTATCGGCAAGAGAACCTCGGCAGAAGTCACTGATCCATAAAAGCAAGCACGTAACCACTTCGCGACCAAGTGCGCACCTTCGGAATGACCTTTTCAAAAGGGATATTTTATTTTTCCGAACGGAAGTACGTTGTTGAGACGAAAAATACACTTCCCTGAGAATCAGCATCGACCTATTTGACACGTCCGAAATAGAATCGCGTTACTTCAAATCGTTTTGGTTGGTTACTCCTTGAATAATCAACATAATATATGTTTTCGTGCAAAAATTCAATCTCTCCGATTTGGGCCGAAATGTCCCCGTCTCAGGGCGTTTCAAAGTGTCTAGATTAAAATAAGCAAATATCCGTCCGCCGTCCATGCCGTTTTTGGTAGTAGAAAATTTTTCAAAAATCCGAAATATTGGTCAAGGCGACGTTTTTGGCTCTAGTCGGTCCTCAAGACGTTTCAGCCCGATCGAACCAAATTAAGAAGGGTAGGGGTCAAAAAATGTTTTTCGAACAATGGATTTTCGGGAATCTATGAGTGTGAGGTATCATTTTCGACTAAATTTTGGACGCTGAATCAATTGGAATGAGTCCCGGAACGATTGGTGCCCACTAAAAGAGGTAATGGGTACCTATCCACCTATTTTGAATGTGGGTTTTCATGTTTTCTGGTACCTAGTCGTGAAGGGTATCATTTTCCACTAAATTTTGGACGCTGGATCGAGTTTCCATGCTGCTGGTCCGAGGAATAACCAACCCCTCTGAAACAATTTGCAGCTTTTTTGAATTAAATTCGCACGGCTATTTATACAGATATATTTCAAAACGATAGTGAAATTTAATTTTCTTGGTTAGCGCATTATGAGAAGCCGCGATTAAAAAGATCCACACTTCTCGAGATCAACCCACTGGTTAGGACCGGTCGTACGCTTAACGGGAATAATTCGAATCCACGACACAAAATCAAATAGCGCGTGGAATCGGAAATTGCTCTACCGGAGACTATAGGAACCTAGGATTTAATCACAGAGTTTAAACGGACCTCAAACATGGTGAGTTCTAGCGGTTATTAGGTAAAGCATAGCTTGTGCTTGGTGTTTTGTTAATGTTTCGTAAACGCTTGGACCGAAATTAAAATTGGCTCAACAGATAAATGACAACTAATCCGTGCAATTTTCTCGCAGATTTTCAAATGACAATTAATTCATATTACATGGGTGGTTATTACTTGCAGTAATATCGTGTAATTTGTTGAATGTTGGGTTTAAAACACAAGTTTCGCGAATGCTGTGCAGTTTTGAACAAGCGTTCACATTAGCATCTTACCTAATCATTTTCAAGGAGGGATACATGAGAGTTTAAATTCAATTCAACTTGAAAAATAGTTCAATAGTTGGCACTTATCTTTCGGGTTAGTGGAATTCGTTATTTTCATGAGAAAACCACGATTTTGGTAAAAATTTTCAATTTGTTTTCCACTTAAAACGTCAATTTTTATCTTGAATTATGTTAAAAGAAGTAATAACAACACCGTTGAAGAGCTGTCGTTTCAGGAAAGTTTTTCCTCGAATGAAGGAGTTTTTCCGAATAAACATTTTCCTTTACCCGGTTGAAAGTTGACAAGGATCCGTGTTTTTATTCATTTCCTAACTTAAGGCTGATTTTATGAATACCAGTACTCATTTATTGGAGAGATTGAGGGGCCCATCAGAAGGAAAACATGACGCTCCTTCCAAGGGTGTACTCATATTTGAGATTATCTTGTAAAATAAGGGAATAATGGGCGTTTTAGTGACTTCAGGTCACCAAACCCAAGAAAAATCTTAAACCGTGAATAACTCGGAAACAATGCCAATAAAGAAAGAAGTCCTAGAGACATTTTTCGTTGAAAATTAGTTATAAAATCGACCCCTTGGAGGCTTTTCCCAGTTTAGTTCCAAAAATGTACTTACTCTAGATTCGTTCCATCCACCCGAAAATGTCTAGATAGTAAAAAGAGATACGGCGGATGTTCCGAATTTATCTAGGATGCTCCACTAAATGCTATCAGTTTCGAGGCCAAGTTAATGCCCTCCAAATTGAGACAAGAGAACGACGCAAAATTCAGGTTTTGAAGCAAGTGGACGGTCACGTAACCATATCACGTTATTTCTTAAAAAAATGATTATTTGACAGAGTAATCCGGAATGCGGTATTTCTAAAAGCACACCCATTGGCGGTGAAGGGAAAAAAACCGCGAAGCATTGTGGTTTCCCAGAACATGATCAAAAACATAATAGCATTTTCACGTCAAATTTGAAGTTTCACACGTCAATAATTTAATTCTGGGAAGGCAATAATAACAAAACAGGGAGTAAAACGTAACATTCAATTAGTAAGAATAAAAAGAAAAGAATGAACGAATTTTTCAACGAAAGTCTCCCTGTAGCAGCGGCATTTGAGTCTAAGAGAGAAACTTGAATTGAACAATTTGTTCATTCCTTTTCGTTCATCATGTTCATTCTTACTTATCGTTTCATTCGCTAAACTGATGTGCAAAACCCCCAATTTGATATAGAAAACCTCACATTTGAAATGGAAAACCTCCAATTTGACGAAGAAATGCAATATTCCCCATAAACGAATAATGTTTTGAAATGATAAGTTATTACCAAGTAGGTATATTCTGAAGGAAAAATCCATTGACGGTGAAAAGACAAAATCGCGAGGAATTGTGGTTTCCCAGAAATTGGTCAAAAACGTAATAGCAATTTCAAGTCAAATTGGAGGAGTTCGATGTTCATGTCTGATGTTTTCCATATCAAATTGGAGGCTTTTACACATCAAATACGAGTACATGATTTAATTTTGGGAATGCAATAACAACAAAATAGCGAGTAAAACGTAACATTTAATAAGTAAGAATGAACGGAAAAGAATGAACAAATTTTTCTACGAAAGTCTCTCCCTGAAGCAGTGGCTGTCAGGTCTATGAGAGAAACTTGAATTGATAAATTTGTTCATTATTTTCCGTTCATCGTGTTCATTCTTACCTGCCGTTTCACTCGCTAATGTCATCATATTCTCAGAATTAAATAATGAATTTCTCTCGTCCTTTCTCAGAATTAAATAAAGACTGTCTCTCATCCTAAAAATTGACGTGTAAAACCTCAAATTTGACGAGAGAATGCAATATTTCTCCGTAAATGAGTGATGTTCTAAAAAGATAAGTTATTACCAAGTAGGTAAACTCTGAAGAAAATATCTTACTAACATCAAGAAAAGGGAACGAATATCGGAGGACTCCGGAACCGAACCGAACACACGAAGATTCAGAGGAAATAGTCGAACCACACACCGAACAAACGGCCCGAACGTCCGACACCAACTGAGCTAAACGAGGCCCACGCCGCGGCGGGAACGGGAGTGTGACGTCGGACGCCGGCGGTGACGTCACGTCTCTCACCCGAGCGCCCGGTGTTTGGGGTCGGTAGCCGGGTAGCTCTACAGGTGGATTGTGGAACTACGAAGGAAAACATTCGGCGTTTGTCGAAAATTCTGTAACAGATCTGTCTTATACGTCACAAGGTTGACAAAGTGAGACAAATAATCAATTAATTCCTCACAAGGCCATCGCTTCCCAAAATTCGAATTCTTCATTCCCTACGACCACTCTTTTCTAAACCTGAATTAATTTATCCAATCAATCAATTGGTGCCGAGATGTGCTAAGAAAAATATTTCCAAAAATCTCCCTTTCCGGCGGCATTCAGAATCACCAGCCACACAAACATAATGCTCTTCCTTACAGGAGATTTAGTGACCAAAGATGATGCAACGTAAAATTCCTCAGAAAATTCTTTTATTTCTATTTTGCTTAATTAATAGCACTTCTTAATGTACTCATCACATGTTTTTTAAGAGTGTTATTCAAAATCAAATAATATCACTTAAAATTCAATCAAATTCATGGCTGGAAATTACTATTTGCTGTGGCATTCAACTAGGGGCCTAACGAGAAGAATATAAGTATCTACGCAACGAATAAAAACGCTGCAATTTATTCCATGATGGCTGATTATTCCTCGGAGCGAAGGTATGGGGAAATCAGTGAGTGTGAAGTGTGCGGGAATCATCCCAATCGATGCAGCGTCCGAAATTCAGTGGAAAATGATGCCCCACGCGCCTGGGTGGCCAAAAAACGCATAAACCAACTTTCGAAATGGTAGGTACCCATCTTGACTTGTACCCACCTCCAGCGGGCACGGATCAACTAGAGCCAAAAACGGGTCGCTGACTGAAATTTCAGATCTTTATGAAAATGTCTACTACCAAAAATGGGTCCCGAACCGATTGGCGCCGCTTGGGGTCCAAACATTGGGGTTACAGGTTTGGTACCCGTTTCTGGCTTTAGATAGCCCTCGAAACATTTCAGCCCGATCGGACCAAATTTGTGGAGAGGAATTGGTTATGATTGTCGACGTGGTTATTAACTAAAAACATGTACGAGATTTTCATGGTTTTCGGTGACCTCCGCCTTAACTAACAAACTCCAGGCTTGAAAATGTATTTTCTTCAATTTCCTCCATATTAGCCTGAGTCGTAAGAATCAATCGAAGGCCAATTACGAGCGTATATATACTAGCTTACTCCATTTTTCCAACCTTTTGGTAAAGCACCCAATCAATTTGTGAGACCCGCACAACAGTGAAGTGATGAAGGCGTGGAGCGGTGATGTTGAAGGCGCTAGACTTCAGATGATAGCTACAGATACAAGAAATCCCCAGATTTTTCTCCTAATCTACATCTATTATCTATTCTACACGAAAATAAGGACCCTGTTGTGTCTCTGAGAATCATTTCCCTTGAGTTCTATATGAATAATTGGTACCTGTCTTTAAAAAAAAGTTGTAAAAACGATATGAGTACTCAATTCCTGAAACCTTCTTAGGTGGACTGTCATGGAAGAACTTTTCCATAGTGAACTGTATACACTGAGGAGGTCTGTGAACGAAAAATGCACCATCTGCTTGTCCATCCCCTAATACTACAGAATACCTTAATGTATAGGGGTAAACGGAGAATTTGACCGGGTAATGAAAATGTCCACGATATAATTTTGCTCGCAAACACTACAAAACAAACAGAAGCATCTAAAGCTATGTTTAAATACAATCCAATTCAAGGAAATTTGTAGGCAGTCTTATGTTAAATCCAAAATAGGCTCTAAAATGTCTCTTGAACTGATTTTAATACTTTGAATTTCTTAAAAACTGACTATCCCCACAACCAGATTTACCACCGAGAATTGCTCAAGTTCAATTTTGATATATTTATAATATCAAAGTGGTCAGTAGAAAGCTTGCCCTTCTCATAAAGTATAATCTAGCGCACAATCCAAAAATAAACAGAAATGCGAAATATGAGGTTCAGCACAAAAAAAGTGTTCTAAAAAATGAAGCCTGGGGTTTTTTAATTTTGAAAATGTGTAAAAACTCGATTATATTGGTACTATGTACTATGTACTAGACTCTAGTGTCTAGTGTACAACATTTGTGGGTATTAGAGTATATTGGTGACCATGATATGAAGAGCCTGGGTCAAATTAGATAGGGTTCATATTCGTATTGAATTGAGTTCAGTACTTATATACACGTCGTGGAGCTGAAACGCTAATAACCACAATCATTAATTCGAGATCAAAATGAATTCACGATATTTCTTCAGCAGTCTTGAAGCTCACTCTAGTGTCTCTACCGCGCAAGAGACTTGAACGCCCTCTGACGGCATTCTTCTGGACACGACCGACCTGGATGGTTCCCGCTCAAACCAGCAGAGGACGAGGGACGGCAAGTGGATGCTGCTGCCGTCAAGCGGTCACCTCGGGAAGTAGGGATTATCATAACAATCCGGCTCAGCCGGGCGAACCGGGAGGACCAGAAAGTAACAGCAGGATCTCTCAAGGGCTCGGGCAGAAGGACCTCAAATAAAGCAGGAACGGTTGTCCAAGACGGTAGCGGTCTGGGGGAGTAGATTGCAGATTTATCTATCTGACATCTGACAGCAATTCGATGTAGATACACTCAGGTGAGGGGCGATCCAACGCACTTCCATGTAGATGGGCCATTACGCTAGCTTTCCGAAATATTGGAAGCACTATAACGCCATAAATCAGCGTAACTTAAAGTAGGATTCTCAAACTACAGGAGAATAGCAGGCTGGAATCATCAGTAAATAACCTTTATTTTGAGCATACAATTTTGGCAAGTAACCTTTCGCTTGCATGGAAACGATTTTTTTCTGAAAAGAAACAGGACTTCTTCTGATTGTGCTTCCATTCTTCGGAAAAGTGGCAGATCTGCCCATCTTTACGGAAGTACTTCAGGTTGCCCCTCTGCAGAGTTCTTAATCATTGTAGTACAGTAGGATGTCTGTCTATAAGATAAATCTACAATCATCTGCACCATACCACTACCGTCTCGGAGGTGCGATGCCTGCCTCTACTTGAGTCCTTCTGCCCGAACTCATTTCGAAACCAGCAGCCTCCCTTTTTCAGCACTCTACCTGAAGAAAACAGTAGACATCTTGTGATTTGGTACCTTTTTTCGAGATCCTTGTGGAGAGATGTGGAGATCAGCGATACCCAAGAGGCAATCGTCACATCGACAGACCTCCGAGCCAAGACTGGAACTGGAGGCGAAACTCGACGCCGAGTCAGTCGAGTCCATTCGAACAAGACTCGGAGGGCTGAACCCAGCCCGCTCCATTTTGGCAAAGAGGAGGCTCTCCATCAACGACCGTGCCACAGGGCTTGGCCCCGCGCCTCCTGAGCTCCTCGTATCCATGAGGGCGACTGAGGTCAGCAGGGTTGGAGCGTCACTGCAGTCAGTAGGGTTAGAGCTCTCGTCTTCGTCCTAGTCCGGCTCGGATGCCACCAGCCCATTTCCTAGAGGAGTTCAAATTATAAGTTTAAAATGTTCTACAAAATGAAACGTCACAGCCTTGCGCCCTCGACATAAAAGTACCTGCTTAGAATACCATACATTAATTGAGTACATTTTGCTTTCTGATGATTCATGTTGTCCATCTTGAACCACTTAATAGGAGCTCCGATTTCGCAGATGCATTAGAAATTGCATTGACCCCTAAAACGCTGCAAACTCATCCACAATGTTTCGTTATCTCTGGAACATCCCTCTACGATAAAATAGTGCTTGTTGGGCTTATTTGATCACATTTAAAGATAGATGAAGGAAAAGCTTTGAGGAGGTTGTTGTCTCTTGGCAAGAACCTCTTGGCGTTCACGAATTCAAACAATTTTTCTGCTCTAGCCGGTTTTCCGGGCCGATCTGAAGGGATACATTTTTCGAAAAATGAGAAAACTTGGAATACACTGCATCAGAGTGATTGCCGTTGGATCGAGGGAAGTTATAAACAAAAACGCTGCAAATTAATTCAAACGGGTTGTTTATTCCTCCGTCCAGGCGCATGGAGACTCACTTCTTCAACATGGGGAAAATGGAAACAGTGGGTGTGGCGGGTCCCAGACCAATTTCTATCGATTTAGCGTCCACTTCTGTTGACCTATTTTACGGGTAGTAAGAATCACGTTTTAAGACGCATCATGGTTTCCCATAGCTTTTGGGGCTTTGGAAAAATCCGTATCACTATCGGCCTCGTAATTGTTTATTTAGATGATCGTAAAGCGAAGTAAATATTTTAGTTCAATCATCGAGTTTCCTCTTCAAATCAACACACACACCATATTGCAGTGCTATGCCGGCCATTTTCAGTCCGTGGATTGTGAGCTTTCGCTGAAATAACGAAGTTCACACGACTGGACTAGCAATCGTCTCACACATTTCAGATTCTCCGAGTGAATCACGGAGCAGTAACGTCGATTGCGATGCTATATGGATCCCTTTACCATTTGAACACGATTTCGAACCAGTTGCTCCTTGTATACCATTTTCTCATAAATAAATGCATCGACGTTCCAACGATTTTCTGTTCGTTAGCTTCAAAACTCCATTCTCGTAGTTCCCGCTAATTGCGCATCCCGTCGAGTTTTCTACCGGCTGTCTTCGTTATAATCTGAATGAGAACTACCTTCCGATACCATGGAATCATGGCTTCTAAGGCCGACTTGTTCCAGGCTTGAAACGGGTAAATAGAAGGTGTTTCGTTTAAGTTCCATCACTGGCTGAAGAAGACCACCGACGTAAGCGTTGTCTGAGATACGTTAAGACTACTGACAAATGAGCATTCCAAAGACCCTCGCGTGTTGCCTAGCAATCAAGATTTTTTTAAAAGAAACACCTCAAATCAAAGTTGTTTGAAGATTTCGAATTTATGGGAACGGGCTGTAGTGCTTGTCCCTATTAGCGCCCGAGCATCGTTTCTGTGGTTTCGACTAAATTGATAGGACGTGTGGGCCTCATATTGTTGAAACCAGGGAAGGAAAAGTTTGCGTGAGCTAGCCTCACCTTTTTTCAACAAAGATTTGCTGATTTAATTCTGGAAACTACAATAAAAAGATTCTGAAGAGATTATACCTACTAATTTCGTCGGCTAGCTAAACGCAAATTTGTTTAAATTATCAAACTATCCTAGTCACGAAGGAATGTTGTACGTACTCCGCCCTATTTGTACGAGTATAGTAGATGTTCAAAAAAGCAAAAAGGATGGAAAAATCTATTAAGACGGAATGGAAAAATTTCGGCTAACGTAACCGTTAGTAAAGTTTTTCATCGGTCTCAGCGAGTCAGCAAAACGTGAAGGAAGTCTTGTCTAGATGAAAAAATATGAAATAACAAATTAAAATAATGACAAAGGGAAAATTTAGAGGAGGAACGGAAGAATCGGGTTCATTTCAGCGTAAAATTCAAAGTTGATTACAATTTATGAGCTGTTCGTGGTATGAAGTTTGAAGAGACGAGCCACTGTCTAGCACTTCAACACCAAAATCTCCTCTTCCAACATCTAAGATGACGCAATTCAACTCCAGCTGCGAGCTAAGAGGTCGTTCAGTCCGTTGAAAAAGAGTTTGTTCAATTTCGGGCTGATAACTTAATAATCTCCCATCACCTGCGACTAAACGTATCTCGACGGAAACTCTTCATCTAATTTAAAATGTGAGGAGTGACGGGTTTCATCAACTTTTCAAACACGGTGGAAGCCATCAGACGCCTCGGATCTACCGACTTGCCGGAGAATATTTGCAAAGTCGTGAGCTTGATGGGCGAACAGGTGCGAAATATGTTATGGTAGTCATGTTGCGGTTATTTTCATAGCCAAGGAAGCAGAACAATGAATGTCAAAAGCCAAAACGAATCTGGATACAAAATACTAAATGACTGCCCGCTGCCAGCGTCAACCGTCTGGACCAAAAGAAGCCCCAATTCTAATTTTGCGCCCAATTAATTTTCAGCCCAATTTTCGTAAACAGAAAAACGTCAAAATAAAAAAAATAATAATAAAAAACTCGGGAGATTTAGAAGCGTTTGTTTACACATGCAAAATACACCATGCGTAGAGCGTAAAATAACCCTAATAGTTCATTTCTACGTAGGAAATAATGAAAAATTCAACAGACGGGATGAAATTCGAGTTTTATGTTCAAGATTAAGACGCCGAAGAGCTATAGGAAAGGCAAGAAGGAGCTGTGTAAGAACAAACGATTCAAAAAGCGCAAACTTCCCCAAATGCTGAGAGGTCCAGAGAGACTGGTCTCCATCAAGAGGAAAAAGAGACTTGAATTATGCAGCGAGTTTCCGTATTTCTTGTTGTATCTGTCTCTTTATGCTCACAATACCGCATGACTGTCTCTCAACGTTGTTCCCTTTAATTAGCATCCTTATGACCGCCGTGGAACCCAAATGTTCATGCTAATGCCTCCACCTTATTCGTACAAAGACAGAAATCCTTCTCCTGGTTTGAAGTTCCGCGGCGACATTCCCTCTCGAAGACTTTCCATAAGAGGGTTGAGATTCTCGGAGATGCTGCTTTCATGATCCGGAGTCGGGTGGCTCTCAAACGAGAAAACGTTCGAGCGGAATTACGCTAAATCGAGGGGTTCAGTGAAGACATAAAGGGGTTGATGCCTTGCCTGGTCGTCCTCCGCAGGCCTGTCCTCATGTCGTTCGCCCCTTCCAAAGCCATCGTCGTGCGCCTTATAAATATCCCGTGCCCGGCATTTTACCTTCTCTTGTCATGACACGTACTCCCAGTTATTTCCCAACGGTGACTCTCTCGGTTGTAATTTCGATCTATTTTTTCTCTTCGTTCCTAACGGCTTCTTTACTCGTCACATCCATAGTCTCAGAGTCCATACCACTAACATGAAATGTTAGTATCAAAAACTAAACTAGCGCAATGGATTTGCTGCTTCAAGGAAATAAATACCCGGTACCTCATTGATTTGAAGTAAAAGGGTAAATGAATATGATTCGAGCAGTATTGCCAAATGTTGACCAATTAATCTTTGGCAACCGCGTAGAAATGACGCCTCTGTTGGAAATCGTACACGAGACAACTAACCCGTTCCTCGAATCACATTAAAGCCCCTGCGGAACAAATTGAAAATCAGGTACGAGCTACCTATAATATCTCAACTCCGGTATCTGCCTGACCTTTCTCAATCTGATCTCATGATTATAACTACATATTCCAACCCTCATTTCGAGCAGTTATCGTATATTCCGGCCATTGCTTCAGCGATTTATCTCGATTCACGTTTCACCTTCGACCCTCCCGACACATTATGCACTGAAAAGTGTTTTCTAAAATTAACACGGAAAAAGAGGATCCGGCGGGTTTTGGGCGCTCAATGACCAAGTCACGACTCACGATTTTTATTTTCTAAATGAACTCCTAAAACGATTGGCGAAATCGCTGGGGTCGAATGATTTCCGCGGCCATTAAAGCCTTGTGGATATTCTAGAAATCAACCCCCTCTCTTTCCACAACTCATTATTCATTAAAAAAAAAAAAATCCACATCCAAAATGAAAGATGACGAGAGCTAAGCGCGTCATAGCTCAGATCGAAATAGGCGACAGCCACTCCTCGCCCATCGTTTCTTCAGCTCAGAAAAACATAACTCCCTTTTCGGACATGAAGAATTAATTATCCGTCTGTTCGAAGAAACTGACAGACGTTAAAGACACATCGTCTCCGTTACTCGAGCAATCGAACGCTGATTAATAAGTTCATTAACTCGGTAGCAATTCTAGTACTTTTTCTCATTATCGAGTTCCCAAACAGGCCTTATCGACCGTGTACCATCTACATGAAGCAAAAGGCGGTTTTTTTTTGCTAAACCGGGGGACTAAAAATCACGTGAGACTTTTTTCTCGGCTCGAATGTGGAAAAGGAGTATTTAGCGAGTCATCCAAGAGTGCTTTTCTCGTTCGGACGACTAATGATAACCAAAGCCGGCTTAATGAGAGAATAGGATTCATTAAAATTCTACCGTTCCTGCCCAGATGCATTTCACATACAGCGAAGAAATAGATGTTCCCTCTCATGTCGATCTCTGCTCGTAATGATTATTAATGGTATTTCTCGCGAGAAACTAATGGTCTTGTACATGAGAACGGTCAACGAGCCTATTCAACTCAGCACGGTTCGGAAACGGTTTGTAGAAAGACACTTTGACAAAGAGGTTATAACAAATAAAAGCTGAATATTCACACATTTTGATGGGATTAAGAAGAGCTTAAGAGAGTCTACGTGCGACATTTGAGGCTTTTGGGGTCATCAACGGGCTTAGGGCTTAAAAGGCTGAGGTTTAAGAAGGGCTAAAATATAGTCCAAGTGCGACATTAAAGACTTGCTTGGGTCAAAAAGGTGGACTGTGCAACATCTGAGTGTTCACAATGGGCTGAAATAGAGTCTATGCGCGACATTTGGGACTTGTTTGGGCCAAAAAAAGGGGGACAATGCAACAGCTGACGGTTCACGAGAAGCTGAAATAGAGTCAAAGTGCAACATGTGAGATTTGGTTGGGCCAAAAAGGGGCATAATGCAAAGACTGGACGCTTACGAGGGGCTGAATACTTGAGTCTAAATGTGACATTTGGGACTTGCTCAAAGTCAAGAAGATTTTAATCCCTTTGAAATTGTTGTGCATACAAAGTCGCCATTGAATTACTCAATACATCCTCCTCACCGTCTCAATATCATGAAGAGATCAAAATAGTTGTTTCCTTTTTATATTATTTTATTGTTATTATTATTATTACTATTGATTTTATACATTTTAGGAACAGAGAAGATGTTTTGGGAAATATACGATCAATTCCAGCACGCACCGTTTGAGTTTCCAACTATCAAGAAGTTTCTGAATCTTCTACGCCGTATCAATAAATCCGGTAGCTCATTAACTAATCTCTGGCAAATTGATATTTTCATTTCAAGTTTTTATTATTGGAAGCCCGTAATATATTTTGAAGGTGGGTGCAGTTATTAGATCGTATCTCTAGGTGGAAGTTGGACATTATTTGCATTTCATCGCTTAGGCTTTTACGTTTTCATTTTCAATTCGTTGAGCCCGTCGGTCCGTCTATTAATTAACATAGAAATGCTCACAATTTACTTTGGCAAGCGTCTACTCCGATGCGTGGGTTGTCAAACGGATGGTTTTAAATTGATAGCCTGAGTGTTTCTTCGTTTTTCTAGCCTTAATGAAATTGGGGGCTCCGAACAAATGTTCTATTGAGCGATTGACAACACTCGTGCTGGGAAATCACACGAAGTTCGTATTTCAGATGCGACGAGGATGACCTCGAAATGCCGCTGCGTAGAAGGAATATTTTCCGAGTTAGTGTGCGCCTCATTTACGCAATACTACAGTTCGAACTGGTACAACATAGAGGCAAATTCAGCAGTGGTGCTCCTAACTTGGCAAAAAACAGAAACTCTTCTCATCGCATTGCAGTGTTCGGTTCATATTATACTATATTATTTTACCAAATCGTTGGGGAGAACAGCCATTATGAAAATAACAAGAAATTTGAGGGAAAAAAGCAAAAAAAATGGGATGCTTTCAACGTCTTCTGAAACTTTCAGGAGCAAAAGTCTCCCCCACAAAAAACAAGATCCTTTTAAAAACCAGAACAGGCTCCGGCAGGAATACAGCGTAGTTTATTTGCTTTAATCGACAGCGAAGATCTGGAATGTAGCCGAAGGCGTTTAGGAGGATCAATAGAAACCGAGCCGTACTTAAATCCTTCAAATAAATAAGATACATTAGGTGGGAGTGGCCTATCATTTAGGAGCCAACTACCATGACCACAATAGTAACGGGGGTCTTTTGCGGGATTGCCTTACATAAGGAAGATATACTGTCGTTCTAGGAGTTGATTGTGCCGCCCTCGGTGCTGGCGTGTTGTGAAGCAGGATTTCTCATATGCTATTGCAAAATTTTAATTTTATTATTATTACTATTTTTGAATTGCGTTCAAGTGGTTTTTCCGAATAATTTGTGTAAGTTAGTCGTGCGTGTCGTTGGCAGGGCTGAACGTCCTTGGCTGTCTGCTATATAGGAAATTCTCATTAGGCCGCCAACAAGGGGCAACATGAGCCTAGGTCAGGAACCGGGGCAGTGCCCTTCGCCTCACTTCAATTTCGAACTGTACTCGAGTCAGAGAAAAGTCTTGTGGCGCACGTTTGTTTGAAGGCTGATTAAAATTGAAAAGAACAGGAGACATTCCTAGTTTCAAGGACAAACTAGAGAAAGAAGAAAAGAGGTCCCTGAACAAAATAAAAATTTTTGAGAAAACATTCTACTACCAAAATCAGAGTGGACGGCGGACAGACATTTTGGTTTTGGCCTATTAACCAACAGAAGTCAACCTGTTCAATGCCCCCAATGTTTGACAGCATGCGTTTCATAATGTCTAGATTATATTTAAAAAAAAAAAAAAATCTTTGAATAGTTGATTATTTCTTGGAGCCAGATTATGGGGAAAATGGTGAGTGTGGAGTGTCCCGTACTTATTTCAATCAATTCAGCGCCCAAAATTGTCTAAAAATCTGAAATTTTGTTTAGCGACCCGTTTCCGAGATTTCTCTATTTTTGAGATTTTTGGCGATCTAGGCGTGTGGGATATTATTTTCGACTAAATTTTGGACGCTGAACCCAACGAGACGGGTCCCGGAACGATTGGCACCCACCAAAAGAGGTAATGGGTCAAAATGGATATCTATCTACCTACTTCGAATGTGTGTTTTCGATATTTCTAGTACCTAGGCAAGTGGGGTATCATTTTCACTAAACTATAGACGCTGAATTCATTGAAATGGGTCCCGGACCGATCGGTGCCTACCGGAGGTGGTATGAGTCTACTCTCTATTACTTTTGAATGAATCACTCGTCTTCTTTTAATGTACTTTATTTGAAATGTATTCAATTTATCACTCTACGAGAAACAACCAAATCATCGTCGTGAAGCAAGTTAGAGAAGACGATGATAATAATGGAGAATGTGATGATACGAGATGACGAAATACGATTGAGGAAACATGACATCAGTGACATTCATAAAACCAAACTGATGGTTTCATGTACAGGAAATGTCTACAAGTATGATCGGAACCTTTCTTCATCGCCAACGTGGGGGCGTACGTATAACTTTGTAGCTATAGTTGTTCTTCGGTGAATTGGACTCTGAGACCGGCCATCAACTCGCGAATGTTCAGCTCAACTAACTTAATAGGAAGTTCCAGTGAGCACGGTTTATTATATCCGGAGGCATTGCCAAGCCCCTCTAGCCCAGTTAGATGTAAACAAGATCGCCAATCGTTAATGGCTTGCCCTATCGAAGATGTATGTTATGAAGGGATCGTGTAATACATAAACAAACAACCTTTACAATCACCGGGCACATTCGTGAAAGAAAGCAGCTCAGAAAGCTTGATATAAGATTTAACGTTCATGATGAATAAAAAAAAAAAAAAAAAAAAAAAAAAAGTCTGCTTGTGTTCTCTGCGTTTGAAATCAACTCAGTGTTCGGGTTTTCAACGACTTTTGCGGTGTAATGACTAAAAAGAGATTTCTTCGCGCAATGTATTCCTCGTCAGTGAATCCAAATGGTCGTGTTGGTCACTTGTGATTTCTCAACTAGGTTTCTTCTACTTCGTGTACAACTCCACGAAAGCTGATGTTCCTTGTTCTCGTAGGTAGCGCCTCGGGAATTTTAATGGATTTCCTATCCAAGTTCACGGCGTTTCAAAACGGTCAGAGTGGAATCGAATCACGAAAAAGCCCATGCAACAACGTTAAGTCATTGTGTTTTAAAAGTTGGACACTTACTCACTTGCCACGTTTTGATAAGGTTTGGATTTGTATGGCGTCGGCCAAGAATGTTATTAGGAACAGTAAGCTTCATTTGTTCGGAACTGACCTGCCGGAAGTCACATCGATTTTGATCTATTACTCCTTTAATAATTAACCTGCAAGTGTAATCATGCCAGAAGTCAACCTCACCCTCAAAATTTCAAAGTTTGCATCTCATGATGTCTTGATCAAACAACAGGTACCAACCGAAAGATAAATCGTCCACTCCATTCTCTGGATTTCCACATCCAACAGACATACGACCTGTTCCTGTCATATTCATTAATATTGTGTTATGGTCTGGAATACAATATCATGGTCGTCTCATGTTTTATTTCCGGGTAGTTTCAGGGAGATTATTAGTGTAGAATGGCCAGGCTTATGATTAAAAATTGAATGTGGTGGCTGCATAGGGGGTCGAGAATGCCTGATGATTTCGATCAGCGAGACAATCAAGAAGTTACGTCTGTAATTCCGGAAATGAATTTGTAACACTGCATTTTTTGTAGAAAACTGTGTCTTTTGATAGAAGTGCCTAAGTTATATTGTTGAGAACTATTGAATGATAATATATCATATTTTATCTCTGATAGGTGATAGGATTTGATTCTAATTTTCTGTTTTTTCTTCAAATATTTTCCTAAAATGGTTTCAGGATGCTTTATCGTCGCTTTATTCGGTGGATTTCGTTTATGGCACACTATTCACAGTTCGTTGTACCGCAGATGACTCATTAATGGCCGAACGTGCTCTAAGTACAGGGTCTCCATCAAGGCTCATAATGCTCTATCGTCCAAATGACTGGTCATGTTCCACACAAAAGGAATAAGGAAGAAATGTATGATCAACAACCGAATTTACGGTTTTTCGAGGGCTGGAAATTGGACGTCTACGAAACTGGACGTTGTAAATGCCTTATTGGACGAAAATGAAGCTTAGCAGGACTTTTCCAAACATTTGCGTTTGTAGAGGAGATACCACACGGACTCAACTCAAGTATTTGTAAACGCAATGTCAGAAAAATGTTTTTCATCCATTTACCTTCGTGCTGAAAAATAATATCCTAAGCTTGAAGTTCTGGTACAGGAATGCCGGTTCGGTCTTATTATACCTAGTCTCTCAACCCAAGGCAATCTCTTGACCAGCTCGATTACCCCGACCCCGTTTGATTTACGGAGATGACGTACGTGTGAAGAACTCTCGTCCGATCAAAATTGACAACACTGACACAACAACTTGGTCCTGCGTCGAGTGAATTGCTCCTCCGAAGCAAAATCAATTTAACAAACAGCACGTTGGAATTTCTCAAGTTCCCTCGGAGTCCTGACACCTACTTGGTATTAATATATTTATATATTACCGAGCAGCGAGAATGAAAATGTCATCCGAACAGCGGATGATTTGTAGAAGTTTTCATTTCATCCTGCCTGGAGCACCGCTCGGAGTTGAACTTCAAGTTCACCACATTATTGTAATTGAGACGAGTGACTTCATCGGGCATTCGGAAAAGTGATTTGAGTTTGAATCCTGAGAAAACTAAGTTTGACGATGGAAAATGGACGATTGGAGGCTATTTCCATGTACAAGTACGAGGTTTTTCACACTATTTCACCCCCGGTTTCAAGGATGGCGAAGGCGAAAGAAGGCTGCCATGCACCCACACGCAATCTACGTCAACCGTTTCTTTATAGCTATTTAAATGCAGAACCCAAGTTTCATTACCTACAGATTCGAATTCTACATGAAAACGCTGCAAATTCTTCCACAGGGGTTGGTTATTCTTCAGACCACGAGCATGGAGACTTTTTCCAATCGATTCAATCGATCCATAAATTTAGTGGAAAACTGATACCCCACACGCCTAGGTACCTGAAACCTCGAAAATACACATAAATAGGTAGATAGATACCCATTTTGACCCATAACCTCTTCCAGTGGGCGCCAATCTTACCGATTGTTCTGGGACCCATTTTATTGGATTCAGCGTCCACCATTTAGTCGATAATGATACCCCACACGTCTAGATCGCCAAAAATCTCAAAAATCCATTATTCGAGATACACATTTTGACCCCCTTCCCTCCCTAAATTAGTCCGATCGGGCTGAAATGTTTCAAATTTTTAGAAATTTACTACTATGGACCAGGATCGGCGTGGACCGACGGGCATTTGCTTATTTTGAGAGGAGTTTTTTCTGTTCTTATGTATACAAGGATGCATTATTCCTAAGATAATAATCAATCAAAAATGTAGGTTTATGGGGATGGACAACGACCTGATATATACTTTTTTTTAAACCAAAATCGGAAATACATTCTTATTATCCCCATAAACGTGGTTACGGGTACAATTCATGAAGCATGATGGAAAATACCCTCTGTTGTGGATTTAGTTTTGAACTGATGGCCTGAACAAAAACAAACTCGAGTAAAAACCGTACAGAAACTTGAAAAAGGGGGAAAATACCTTAGAAATGGACGAAACCGTTTCACCAACACTGCAAAATACGCACGCGCAATCGGAATAGCGACGCTTCTTTTTGGATTTTTTCAAACTCAACACCAACCCGAGAATCATGTCGGCCTAGGACACTGAATAAGACGACTGGTGCGATTCGCTGTTTCTGAAGTCGAGTACGAAATAAAGGGACTTTTTATAGAGGTTGTGTTTGAACATTGATAGAAATATTTACAGCTGAAGGTAAGGAGATAAAGAATGCGCTGTTGGAACACGGCTCGTCTAGTTGTAATGAGATATGAGTCGACAATCCTAGTTGGTGGTGAATCCAACTGACCAGGAGGTAGATGAGAGTAAAACGCAATTTCAAGCTCAAGGAAGTTCACCGTTTAGATAATGAAGACGTAGTTGTCTCAAAAACTCGCTTAAACTGGTAATTGTATTCATTATCAACGCTTTTCGGTTTAACTTTGATGGGTTTTTGAGGCTTTGACTGAATGAAGACCTCAGTAATACGCTTTCCCACTAGCGCGGGATCCACATAGAAGCGTAAACCATAGGTAGCAGCGTTTTGATTACATCGCTCAACTAAACCGTCTCGTAGCATCTCGTATAGTCGGCATAAACCCAAATTAGCAATCCCTTGTGAAAACGAGCTAATAAAATCCACGGCCTTTCACAACAAGTTCGATCTCGAATCGACCAAGTTTAGGTGGAGTCTCACCGTTGTAAACCTGATTATGTAGGTGCCAACTCGGTCACCGATTAGTTCCGACTTCTTCGGTGAAGCCGGGCGCTAGGGTTCGGAAGATTTTTATATGCAAATCGTAACCAACCAAATACGGAACGCCGTTGAAACTGAGGTTAATTACTTATAGTAGCTGGAAACTTCGTAGGGAACAGTTAATTAACTTGAGCTCCATCGCTTTTCAGAGTAGAAGATTAAAGAAAAATTGTATCGATAGTGGAAAACAAGATACCGATAAGAGATCTAATTGGCGTTTTAAACGAGATTTCTAAAACTTCAAGCCTTGAGATGTTATAAATTAAATCTTTCTCACCTTGTTTCCCCGCAGGAGACACTTATTTTTATATTCACCTATAATCCCAACGCATTTTTATAACGGCCAAGGCACCTTCAAATAAGAAAATCACTGGTTGGTTTTCTAAAACCGACCTCGTTGGACCAGTAGAAGGAGACGAAAGCATAGAAAAAGCATTCAGTCCGGTTGTGAGAATTTCATTCTATCCAGCAAAGAACAGAAATGAGGAAAAGCACCACTCAAACTTCAAGCAATCTGATGATTGCGATGCAAAATTAATATAATTAATGAATATAATCAACATACGCACAACAACTGTTATCAAGCCAAGACTATAATACATATAATATAATATATAATACTACAATAATATTGAGAACAACAGACAATTCTAAACAATATTTCCTGTAGGTGATGTGAGTTTAGATCATAACAGACATCAGCTTGAGGCCTTGGTAAGCATTCTCAAATACTCACATTACCGACAACAGAAATGTGACTCAAAGAAGAATGGTTGCAAATTCTTCCACAATGGTGTATTATTCTTTAGTGTAAGAGAATGGGGAGAACGGTGGGAAAACCCTACAAAATGTTAGATCTCCTAAAACATCTCGAAAATCCACTAAAAGGATAGGTATGTTGGTACCCATTTTGACCCATATCTACCTCCAGTCCGGGTCCGGGACCTATAACAATGGATTCAGCTTTCACTACTTAGGGAAAATGATACCTAACATGCCTAGATTGTCAAAAATCTCAAAAATCCATTTTTACCGTTACTCTCCCTTACTCCTGTGGTCCGATTGGGTTGAAATATTTTGACAACCTTTCTAGACATCTTAAACCGGGTAAAATGTAAACCTTTGGGGTAAATTGAAGGATACTGAAAGAATAATAAACAAAAATCCCGGGCACATGCCACCTGGGGTTCCCCTCTTGACCAATAAGGGCCTTGGGAGTTGTGAGGGGAGGGGGCATCTAGGTTAGTGTCTGCGGGGGTTTGAGCGCACAACTTATAAATATTATTTCTAGCCAGATTTGAAATTATGGGAAAATTCCTGTGTATCTAGAAAATTGTTTTATTATTCTCATCACAATAATACAGACCCTTGTATCCGCCAGCAAGGAGTACTCCTCCGATCCTTTTTCTTTCTTTACGTTTTGAAACGTGTAGTCGAAATCGAAAATCTGTCTTATAGGCCAAAAAGTGAGTTTAAAAAAATGCCGTTCAATGGCTTCACAAAGTCTGAAATCTGCCAAAAACACTCCATGTTGGCCCCCTTAGGCACTGATTCTAGCGAGAGATTTCTAGCGTGACCCCCACTAACGGAGTAGGGGATGAAGGTGGCTAATTTGCAAATGTATTTCAAAATTTTTGGGGACCTAGGCAAGTGTGGTATCATTTTTTCAATATTTTGGCCGCTGAATCGATAGTGTTATCCGTAACCGGTCAAAGGATACAGACGGACCAAGTTCTACCTATGGTGCTGACTGCGATCAGCCCTAGTTTGCTGTTTCCTTTTATATATTTTCCAGCAGAATTAACAGTACACTTGTTTCCCATATTGGATATGCCGGGGATTATCCGTTTAAAAGGGCAAGTTTTGTCTCCATTATACATGACACAACACACGATATCATCATTTCTGTCGAGGGATTCCTTCGGCCATTGCATCGGGATACAAGATATGTTTGGAATACGCTTGCGGCTGGTGCACAATAATCATTAAGAATCCCTTTCTTAGAAATACGCATTCAAACGCTTTCTCCACGTCCCGGGGATTTAAGGCCAATGTTTATTCGAGACGGTAGCGTTTCTTAATGGGAGTTATTTTACGCTACGCCTTGACCCAGCATGAGTGGAGTGGTGGTTGGTTATGTTTATGGAGAAGGGAGGCTCGTATTTATGACACCAGTCGGCATGACTCTTGCCTCCTTCTTCGCGAGAAAACAACTCCTCTTGTTCTTTTCCTCTTATCAACGCTCCTAATCCTTTTCCCACTTGGCTCCGACCTGGAGACCACACCTTGGCTTGAACCCAATGCAAGGGTTGAAATGACCGTGAGTGATGGAACCAGTCTTACTCTGACCTTTCAGTCGCGATGTTTCGTACGGTACTTAAAATTTATTGTACACCGTCGACGGCAAATGTGATTTGCTGTATTCAACTAACGATCGCAGTACCGACGTAACAATTTGCTGAACTCGACTTTAATTGATGATTAATTAAATTTAGATTGATCTCCTTTTCTACCCTCTAGCCGGCCGGTACACTCGTACGGTTAATCTCAGCCCGTATCTCTTCGATGTTTATTAACCTTGGAATAGCAACGAAAAGAGCACAGAACCGGAGTGATTTACCAAGTAGATAGGGTTATAACAACAACGTCAAATCCGGTTCACAAAAGTGGAGCATTAGCGAAATTTCAATTTGTCGAAGAAATGTCTTTCTATTCAGGACCTTTTAGTATCGACGGATTGAAGTCGTACTTGTAAAAAGCGTTAATTAAGTTCGAAATTTCCCCCACAAACAGACAACCCCTAAATAACCGCCTTTGTGGTTAAGTTTGAGAAAGATCGAACAGGGAAATCGCCGTTCTAAACCACACTGGTTGAACAGACAAGACCTCGTTGTTTCATAACCTTGAATCGAACGTTTAGGACGAAAAAGAGTTGTGGGATCGGTCGAAGCGAAACGGTGATATAACTGGAATGAAACATTTCAAGAGACCGGTCTTCCAGAAAGCAGTGGACTCGAAGTAAATATTGAAGACTCGAGCGGATGATCGCTTTATAAAACGGTATAAAATAGAAGTTTTACCAGCGAAAGTGTCTTAAAGGACGTTGGTAAGGGGTTTTTCACCCCATTTGGTGATTCTTATCGGAAAAATTTAACCTGCAAGTATTATTTCTAATGGAAATCCAATGATAATGCTCGTGGAAAAAATATTTTTTCGAGTACCATTTCGAAATTCTTTATAGAAATTATCAACTCCAGATTCGTTTATGGAATTTCGGTACCTTTATTAACTCGAAATTCGGCCTACAGATTTAAAAAAAAAAATTTAAATTTAATGGAAATTTGGCCCGAAAAGCGTCTCATTTTGCTTTAGACCAATTCCGCTACCTAAATATTCACTCTGCAACTTTCTGGTTGAAGAACTGGTCCCACGGCCAGTCAGTTCCAAGGATCCTTTGCTCCAGTTATGGCAAGTTTAAAACAAAGCAGTAGAAAAGCAAATGACATCCGCTCAAAAAGCAAGGAACTTTTTACGCGGGAGAGCTTTTGTAAAAGTGTGCAAGTTGAGTATTTGAGGGAGAATAGTGTAGATCGAACTATTTTATGCAGTATCATTTCGATTATGCAAAATTGTACATTTATCGAGCTGGTATCAACATCCAGGGTGGGAGTGGATTTTCTGCAAATTCTTCCAAAATGGCCGGTTATTCCTTGGATGAGAAGTATGAGGAAAACAGTGGGGTTTGACTCCGAGACCCATCTCAATGGATTCAGCGTCCAAAATTTAATAGAAAATAATATCACAAAACCCAAATTGCCAAAAATCTTGAACATTTATTTTTCAAAAAACACATTTTCACCCCAATACGGACGGAGATTTTGCCTTTTTAAATCTAGTTATCATGAAACTGAGAGAAAAATAAGTTTGACATTCCGAGGTACATTATGCGAAAATCTATTTTTTTAGGGATAAAACGTGATTGCATTAAGTAGATCTTGTACTGGTTAGACGTCGAAATATGCTTGTGACGCACTGTACCAGTTCCAACATCAATTTATTAGCAAATTTACGTCTGTTTACAGAACATTTGGGGCGTTTTTGAGGGAAAATGAGAAAAAAATCGTCCATGGAACAACAAAGAAACGGCACGTTGTCATCGTTTGCGGACGTCTTCATTAGTGATTCAGGGCGATTTTAGTGATTTTTGGCATTCTTCCTACTCCGGGTCATGCAGGTTTTTGATCACATTTTGAGATAGAATTGATAACGGTGAACGATCAATTTAGGCGTCGATTACGGGATTACAATCTGTTAGGATCAAAGTTGGTGATGATTGAGCGGTAGGTAAAAATGTCGCTAAATTCTTTGAGAAAATTTGGAAGATGGTCAATAATTACAGGACACCCCGTAAACCCAAATGATGGCGGTTCACTAAGTTCTTCAGAGACCAGACGGGCCAAGCCACACGCGCCCCCAAGTTCTAATTTCCGCGCGAAACTCGAAATCGCCAACAGCAAAGAACGGGTCTAATTTTGAATGTGGGCTGGTAAAAACGTCCCTGCGGGAGCCGTTGACTTGAAGCAATAAATAACTTAAATTCGCGACGAAAATTTTGTTTGAATTCTAACTTAACCGAACATTACGGACCAGTTCCCTCCTTCGGCGACCTGTAATTTTCAACAGGCACATAATTCAGGGAAACACGAGGTGTAATCAGTTATTCGAAAAATGTGTTGCTGAATCCCGAGCGCGAAGTTCTTGTGACAAATTGCCAAGTTCTAATTTAAAAAATTGTCTTATTAAAAGATAAGTATACGGTGGAAAGAGGCTCAGGAGGGTTGTGTTGCTTTCTTGAATAATAATTGTTGTTGTTATTAATCGCTCGATTCCCCGGGGCACCGAACCACCGCCTGCTATCATGGGTCGATTAAACATTTTCATCAGTCATGGGGAGAACAAGGTTTGCATTAATAATCAGGCCGATCTCAAATTGTAATTTAATTAGTTCTACGTTAGTTACGAGGTTTCGCGTTTCAACGTTGGAATAGAGAAAAGGCGGCCGCGGCGGCATTCCTGGGGCGGGCAACTTGAGACTTGGAAGCGGCTTCTGTGCACAGGAATGCGATTGGACGTAAATAGAAGGGACTCGATGTGGTAAGTAGAACGACTGAAATCCGCGTTTGGTTTGCCGAAGGATTGACAGAGTTGGAAGACAGTGTTGACGGATTCTAGACGGGAATACGGCATTACACACTTGGAAAAAAATTGCTTAAATGGTCAGATCATGGAATTATTTTGAACTACTCGTTCAAAAAAGACAAGTCGAAGGAGGAAAACCGGGTTTTGGTACAGTATTTGTATTGTTATAATCGACTCAAGCATTCGTGATGAAAAACATAACTCACTTTCAACCCATTATTTTCCCAAATTAAGCAAGGTACGAGTAAAAAAATTTTTTTTTTTACATAACGACAAATTTATTGTATTACTATAAATACATTGCAATTGAGGAAAGTACGACTGCACTGTGTTCGGCACAATGCGTGACACATCTTGCAGGTGTCTACGCAATCGTAGTCCTATATGGTGTTGTCCGATCTCAGGTCAGCATGGAGCTTCCGTTTCAGACGACGATTGCCATGAGGAGGAGGCTGGAGTAGGGCAAATTCGTCAAAGAGAGGATTTCTGTGGTGAGTGGTGGATATGTGGAGGTTTTGACAGGACTCCTTGATGACTTCCTCGACTTTCGGGAGGTCCAAATCGCGGTGGAGCACAGAGTTCCTAACAAACCATAGGACCGACGTTATCATCCTGAGGGCTCTGTTATGCTGGATTTGTATTCTTTTGATTTGGTTTTACTTGCCAACCCATTGAACCCAGAGGCAAACTGCCTGACTGACAGTATTAGGGAGAGATAGAATAGCCGTTTGCTTGTGAGAAAGAGAGGAAAATGAGTCCCCTGTAGTGGTCTGAGTTTGCGGATTCTCGTCCTTAGAATTTTTACAATTTCACCTATGTGTGGGGAGAAGAACATTCGTTTGTCGAGCGTAGCCCCAAGATAGCGAGTGGGCTCACTCATTGACACAGGGATGCCGTTGAGGAGGATAGGATCAACATGAAAGCGCCGTCGATAAGTGAACATGTGCTAAATTGCTGGAGCTGACTGCTTAGCCATCGACGTCTCAACAGAGAATGGCGACAAATGGCAGGCCACGAACATACAAGAGGTAGAGATTTGGCCCCAGCACACTACCCTGAGGAATGCCGGCTCTGATGGCTTTAGATTGCGACTGTGTACTTCCACATCTCACGCTAAATGACCTGTTTGATTGGAAAAACTGCAATAGTCTGTAGTACGTGTTGGGAAGGGTGACCTAAATTTTCTCTTCTTTATTTTTGTGGACCAATGCGTATGGTGTATCAGTTTCTATTACATGTTGAATGCTGAATTGATTCAGGTGAGTCGTTGACCGATTGCTTCACACCGGAAGAAGGTATGGGTTGTAAACAGATGTTTTGAAAAATGTTTTCCAATAATTTATTAACATTTGTGAAAGACTTTTGTGGGAAGAAGCCAAGCAAAACTTACGCGTAATCAGGGTTAATGAGCCTTTATTGCTCTGCCATTTGACTGTTCATTTATCATGAAAAATGAATTTTAATTCATGATCTCTCATTTGGGAGCTTAGGAAACAAATTTATGAAGCTTTTTTGCTCTTGAGGGTCAACGAGTTTATTTATCCATCTAGGAAAATATCGTATTGGAAGAACAGATACTTATTTTACGACTGCGAACACAATAAAACTTTCTCACGCTTGGTTAGAAATGTATTGATTCTGAAGTGGTCCAGTTTCTAAAATTCCTTCTATAATCACGAAACACTTTCCAGTAACTTGATCATCAAAAGCACTTTCCACTGATTTTTATTCTCACATTATGACTCAATAAATTCCCAAACTGAATCAAAGACAAATCCCCCCCAAATTTTGGTTTTAAAATAAATCACAGAGCGAGATCGTAAACATTTATGAGCGAATCATATGAGAAACCTAATCGGTTTCCCTTTTTGGGCGAAACGAGTTCATTCTAAATCAAATCAGGCGTGGCAGATTTTTCCATCAAGAACATGGACCCAAGAAGGTGAAGGCTATTCACACATCGAAGCATGGTTGGGCTTCGGAAGGGTTTTGGTTTCTCTGGAGAGGAGGTTAGTGGTTGGACGGATTTCAAACAGGAAATGTGAAATACGAGTACAAGTGAGTCCATCGAGGAGATTTGAACTATCGTTTCTCGTTGCGAAAGGAATAAAATTTGACTGTGGGCGGTCTCGTATCGTTGTTGAAGAGCACCATCTCTCACAGAGCGTTAGTATGAGGTGCGAGGCATCGAGATAAGCTTTGACCTTATCGAATTTCGTCGAACAAGACCGCGAAAAGGGTGTCGAACCGTGAGCCAATTCGACACGCCCGGTGAAGAAGACCGGCTGATGGCGATCGGTGAAAGCCGACGAGGGTGTTGAACAGTTTTGCCGAAACGTCGTGATTACTCTAGTGATATGAGAGCGATCGTAATAAATGATGAAAACAAAATATAAAAATCATCCTCGAACGTTGATTCCTCTTGTAGCGTATCGGCAGTGAATCAGAAAGTGATTCGTGAGCTCACAAGAGCTTTAATGGATAAAATCGTCAATTTGGGTCTACCCTTTGGTTATCACACTTAGTATCACTTGATAATCCTGAAAAGGTCAAATGAGACAGTATTTTATCGAAAAGTGTTTTTTTCTGAAACCTACTGAAAAATAGAAGCAACGCATTCGCACAAGAGCGAAGTAGACGCCATTGTGGATCAGGCATAGCATCCAGGACATTCCCTGATATCTTCCCAGTCCACATTCGCAGACTTACCAACCTATCTCTGCGCATCGTCGTATATCTTACGAGCCCCAACCAGTGCTGCGTTACCCAGAAGCCCCTAACCCTCAGGATCACTTCATGTATAACCAGAAAAATCATTACAGTAACTGAGGATCTGGTCACACCAACCCGTCCAACAAGCCCATCAGTCTTCAAACCGACTAGTTTCATGTCCAGAACGCGTTATGTTTACCATGCGGTTTTGAAGAGTCATTAATAACTTCGACTAATTCATCAAACGACCGCAGGGAGAAAAAATGAGCTCATGTCTGAAAGGTCGATGTGGTGAAGTCATGAGCTAACGGACATATTCGGATTCGAGAGAGATTTGCTCAAAGTCGTTCAAAAGACAAATTAGGGTTGAGAAAGAAGAGTTTTACGCGTGGAGATTCAGATTAGAAATCAGCGCTTCATTCGAACGAAAAGGTGGCGCAATTAGAAACCTTAATAACTCGGTGATCCATCTTCATGAGCGTTCTGGAGCAGTTGCTGTACAATGGGAGCTGATTGTGATTCCGAGCGCTCTCGGGTTCTGTGTCAGTTCATTAGCTGCCCATTAGAGGGCAACGTGACTAAAACTTTTTTATACATAAGTCATAATCAAGCTGAGACCTCTCTCTTTGAAAATGACGGTAGTCCTTTTCTTCAACTCCTCTCTTAACTGTTCAAATAATCAATATTTCAGAAAAAAACTCGCAGATTTAGTCGTATAAAGCGATCTGGCGTACACGGGTCAGGTCAGAGGTGAATGGGTTTGCCAAGCGGTTGCTGACAACTATAAATTAGGACCTTCATGACCTGTTTGAGACCGCTTCTTGATACAACTGGAAGATACTTGTCGTAAATCTCGCGCGACATCGTGCTCAACCTTTGGTCTGCGGGTTCTTGCTGAAGCGGCTGGACTCGAGGCCTTTCACCAGTTAATTTCGTTCCGACTAAGACGTATTGTCCCTTTTTTTCCACTTGCTTGCAAAGAAATCGGTGGCTCCGTTTTCGGGCTGTTCGAGAGAAATCTTTGGGATTCGATGATTTCATCTGCGTGAGCTTTGGGGCCACTCTATAGGTTGAAACACGGTTCCCTCGGCTCCTTTACGAGAAAGAACTTTTGTTTTGTCCTTCGCATTCACCTAAAATATTGTGGTTGACCCACCAATATCCAAGTTCAGCTGTATCCTACCAAGTCCCCTACAAATCCAGGTGTTAAAAACTAGGGGTTCAGTTCATTTTGCCTGTAAATCGACATATTATTCTTCTCTTCTTGACTGTAAACGGTCCCCTCTCCCTTCCCCAATATTGGTCTGAGTGATTATCTGGCAGAGTCCATATTCCGTAAATATAAGTTAATTTCCTCCCTCTCCTTTACGCCTTCCTATTCTGTTCATCCCTATAACCTCCTAGTCTCGGTCCTAATACCAATTCATGTTCCTCCTGTTCACTAATAATGTGAATGTTGTCTTCTGTATGTTGTACATTTAAGTCCAGTTTCTGATGGGATAATCCTCTTAGTCCTTATAATAATGTTGTTCCTTTGGTATTCACTGGAAAGTAGAAGATTAAAACGTAAGGATGTAGCATCGAGGAAGCTTCACCCCTCAATCACCAGCTTGGGCCTCCTTAATAACCACCAACCCTCCGCTCAAAGCCTTCCCGCCGTAAGGGACGCTTGATGAGGATTTATTTCGATCTTCAAGAGATATACCAGACAGTCTTCTCCATCAAATCATCTCAAGTTGGAAACCGTAACAGGAGTCGAATACGGGGCGTGGTGGCGCTGGGGGTCGTTCCATCTCGCTTCTGGCGACAAGTCGGGGAGTATCAAGCCAGCAAATCAGGATATTCGCGTTTTCACTACCCACACAATTCTGTATACGGGAATCACCACACGTTTTATAATAATAACCTGTCGACGTGTTTGAATGTGCGCGTTCACAATTTAAGAGATGACGATGAAGTCCATCAAACTGCTAATGACAGACGATCTAGCCGCTCAAGTTTGAAATCAGACACTGCTTTAATCTTATTCGGCGAGCCTAGCTGCTTGAAACCTAATCATTGGCTCTCTCTTTTATTCCTAATTCCTAAAATCCTTTTAGACATTACACTATTGTGTTGTTGTGCACATTTTGAGGCCAAAATTGTGGATGCCTACGCGTGTAAAGGTATCATTTTCTGGTAAATTGTTGACGATACATCCATTGAGAGACGAATTGGCAGGCACCAAATCAAAACACGTTTCCTTAATAAACACAAAATTAGTTTTTAAGGAAGGATTTATAGTTTTTTAACAATCCGGTTACATTTTGCACTATCTTTTGCAGCATCAAAGAAAATGTTTCAGCGATCAAAACATTGCCAAGTTTTGTACTTGAATTTTTGAAAAGAGGTACAATTTGAAAAAATTCATATCCTATAAAAGTCGTGACTCAGTAAGTCGAAGCCCATGAGAGGATGTTGGGCACAAGAGGCAGCGTGACCAGGCAAAGTGATGAGACACCAGTTGATGGCGTCTAGCCTCTTAATCGACCGTATAATTCGATCGGATGCGGCGAGGCCTCTCCATCGACGCTTGAGCACATATATGATTTATAATCGGCCAGTTACCCACACAAGTGCTTCCAGGCGGCGTCAACTGCGCCTGCGCAGGACGACTGATGATAGGGATCGGCTCACGTATGAATCCAGATGGGCACTGAGGGTCATGTACGGCTTAGGTTGAGTATAACGAAAATGTAGTAACGCCTTGCAAATTCCCCAGGGGCAAATTTGCTAGAAAATCGTCGTCTATCTGGTCGAAGTACATGATCATTTATTCGAAACAAAATTCGGAGGAGCTCCAATTCACGGTCGTAGGGAAAAGCCCTTCCGCGACGTCCTCATGAAGCTGCTGTCAACCACAGAATTCACTCCGATAGGGGGTCCACGGTTCGCAGCGATCCCTGTGGCTGTCCACTGTAACTAACACGTATGTCGCCGCCAAAATGTCTGTACTCCCTGGTGCTCTTAAGCTGTCTAATGTACAGATTTTCTGAAGACATTATTTGTAGGCATTGCGTCTGTTTGTGTTCACAATTGGGATACTTTTTATGTACACTGTAAATGGTTATTGTAATGGTTCTGCTGCATTGGTTATGAGAAGAACAAATGGTAAAGGGCATGGAACATTATTAACAGAATGAAAGTACATGTAACCATGTAAAAGATGACCAGCTGACGTGGTAGTTGGTTCACACTGATAACTGCACAGTCCGTGAAAGTCGATACTGTATACAAGACTGATCAATGCTAGATAATAGGTCCAAATGCTCGTGCGCCCATGCAGTGCTGCTTGCGGTGGCTGTCCACCACACTATAAACAGTGGGCTTGTTTTGTCTATGACAGCCCTGCTGTCAAATGGACGATATCTGATTTTGTGAAATGGCACAGACAGCTTCAATAATGGTCTTGGAAGGACATGGCCCATCCCTGATCCTTTGGGTAGCCAATGAGACAGCGGCATGGATGATAGTTGTAGGTACGACAAACAACCATATCAATACGAACGTGTGGTTCTGTAGCATTTTACTTCAACTCTCGTAAAAAATCGTGATTTTTGAGCAAAAACTACGATTTTTCTTGATTCAATTGCATTATTTTTATTAAAATGTTTTCATACTCATATACTTACTGTGTACCTTTATTTATGAAAAAAAAAAGAAGTAGAAAACAATTTGAAATTGTTGACTGGCGAGATAGTTGCTTTTTATTATCACTGTGTCATATTTTCAAGTCCTTATATCGGGATTTAAAGCATAATTCAAACGTTGGAGATAGACTGTAGAAATAATTATATTAATTCAAAAAATTCTTCTTTCAGGGAATGGTTCCCACATCTGTTTTACCTCCGAACTCGCAAATCAATCTACTCGGCAAGTCGCGAGATGGTTCGGTCAAAATATAAAACAACATTCCTCGAACATCTGCTACACGCTGTAAGAAGACTGATATCCTGATAGAGAAGTCTACTATGACGCAAGTCGCAGTAGCATTGAACCAACCTTACAAGTAGCCTCTCATTCAAGGATCTATTATCACATTGAGTCTTCTTGAGCCATTCTAATCTCCCCGCATCTAAATTCTCGACGGTAGAAACTTGTTACCCTACGTCAAGATCACGTCCGAAGCAAAACCGGCTTTTCACCGTCGCTTCTATAACGATATTTATTTTATCGTATCCCATCGTTCACGGGGAGTATCATGTTTTACAAGGGAGAGGGCCTATTTTTTCACTACCCAACTGCACCGTGAATGGTTCGGTGTCCGAGGTGATAATCTGAACAACCTGATGGACTAGTTCCGTTCCCTTATCGGCCACGGTGGAGAATTATGAACATTTAATTTTGAAACGTGACTGAACGCGCATAATTTGTATTTTTTCTTACTTTATCGTCAAGAATTATCTCATTCGACCAGCTTCCTGTCCTGAGGTCCATTTGAAAGGAACGTAGGTAGCTACTCTGTTGTGCCTCATAAAATGAATGAAGCGAAAAATCCTCTCTATAAGTCAAAATACAATATTACAGGAAAGTACTGTGACAGTTCTTCAAGAACTCACGATAATAAATACCTATTCCCGTTCAATCCGTGATTAGAATGTGGTCAGGGCCTCCCGTAAAATTTCAATATATTTTTTCCCAGTTTCGAAAACTCCATTACCAAGCCAAACCATATAGTGTCTAGATTAGACGCATAAGAGATAGTCTTATAGTTTGAAAGGGGAGGCCCTCAAAGCCGTGGCCCCGAAAATAACCACTTTTGGCCACCCGAGCAACATCACGTTAAAACCACCTGTGCCTCCAACTAACGTCATCTAAGCCCATCAAATCATCGATTTCTCAATCATTCTCTCGTTTATATTCGTATTAGCGCATTTATGAAAATGAGCCGGCTCCCGTAATAACAGCTTGGACGGTTTAATAAGGTAATGATAGGCTGGTTACGAGAGGGGCCCAATCAATGCTCACCGAGCTCCTCCCTCAACATTGAATAGTCTCCCGAATGAACCGACGAAGTGGAGGAGACCTTGTGTTTTTCAATTTTTGAACGTACGAGGACAAATTTCAGCGTATGCCGTTAATGTTTACAATCCATCAGGCAACACGAGTAGTTGCAAACATGAAGAAATTAGTACGAGACATGCAGAAGTTATTCAATTTAATTCAATCAAACTCATTGCACTCATTCTCTCAAAGTCATTTAGTAACTCTGGCTTTCATAAAAGTACTCGTACGTTACAATGTAATTTAAGCCTAGAGAGTCAATACATCGACTAATGCTTTAAGGAAGAGCTAAAAAATAGATCCAATGGTCCCTTTCTACAAATCTAAGACGGACTACAAATTTTTTCATTTTTTAAATTTTCGATACTTTATTGAACTTGTGTTTAACAACAATAGACCCTTCGATTTTGGTTTATTATTCCTTGATTAATCAGCCTTTGCTATCATGACAGAGGTCATCGCCCCAAAATTTGACATTGTGCGTTTCATCATGTCTAGATTTGAAAAATGCTGATTGTTCAACGATGGTTTATTATTCCTTAGATCAAGATTAAATGAAAAACAGTGAGTATGGAATGTCTCATTAAGATTATCATAAGATCTTCTCATAAGACTCATTCCGATAAGTAAATAGGTACCCATTTTGACTCATACCCACCTGCAATGGACACCAATCGGACCGAGACCAATCTCACTGTATTCAGCGTCCGAAATTCAGTTAGAAATGATACCCCTGAAATGATACATGCCTAGTTCCCAAAAAGTACCGGTACCGAGTTTCAAAAACCAATTTCCACCCATAACCTCCCCAAATTGGTCCGATATAGCTGAAAAGCTTCGAGAACTATTATATATTATAGTATAGTACAACTAGAGCCGGAAAGAGACCCTTGACCAAAAATTGCAAATTTGTGGTTCTGATGCTCAATTTTTGGAATCAAGAGATGGCGTTTTTGAAAAGCAGGTAATTACGGCAACCATAACATGTGACTTTGTTTTCTCTGACTGACGTATATGACACTCAGGCTCGAGCATAGGGCTGAAATGCCGTTCGGCGTCTGGGACAAATCGCACTCATTGCTGCAAAAATAAGAAAATTCGTAATAAAACTCCGTTCGGTCAGAATTGTGTCCTATTTTTGACGCCAACCGCAGGGTAAAAGTTTTTTATTTTAATTTTTTAATTTTTATTTATTTATTTATTTTATTTTATTTTATTTTTTTTTTTAAACGTGGATCCGATGGAGTTGGATGACAATGGGCGTCGGGGGAAAAGTCAGAACCACTCAATACGCCCAGCTTCAGAGCGACTATGCTAAGTGCGTTCTGTGTTGTAGATCCCATCTTCTGACAAGTGTAAAAAGTTTATCAGAAGAATTTGTGGAATCAATCGTGGAGCTGTCAGGATCCCCAAGAACAGAAAGGGAAAAAAAAACAAGTGCGGACGCCCGAGCTGCGTTTGACGTCAAACGCCCAAGGCTTCTCCTTGGCTGCTAGTCACGCATCATATGGGACCTGAATGTCAACCGGCTGTTCCGTCTCATTTACAACACAGAAGCCCGCACGCCCCTCCTCATCGATAATTTACATGTCCGCTTGGTCTGTTTTACGTCAGTTCGCATGTGGAAGAATTTCAGACGACATCATCAAGAAGAGACGCCGTACCAAGTCGAAATTCAATTCACGTCGAGTCGACTAGAGCGATGACCAACAAAAAACGATGCCTTCGGAGGGTGCACGTTCCGTTTTTTTGTATTCAGATTGGCTTCCCGAACGACCCTAACCAAGCTGAACTAGAATTACATAGAAACCAACAACCATTCGTTTCCACAGAGTTGTTTGTGAAATTCAGCCCCTCAATCATTCAATGTACGAAATCCTACGTGGCATTTCAGCCACTGAAAGGTTCAGCTCACAGAGTTTGACCTACTCGCATCATCAGTATAAATACGATCTTCACTATCTTCATTCCTCCGGAAGATCTGCCGTGCTGTAGAAATCTTGCATTCAATTGAGCTCAGCTCTAATTATGCGTCATAAATAACTCACAAAGCCGTTAAGGCACTGCCCCAAACTGCGCCACTCCGTTTCCACTTACCTCGATATTAAATCTCCATCTACTCCACCACCTGTTCAACCACTTGATATTCTCGCGGTGCTAAAATAGCGTACTAGTTTGCGAAAATTAATTCGCATATAATTACGCCATCGAAAGAGAGGCTCGTTTTGATTATGACTCGCTAAATCGTCGCGAGATGAAACGAAATTGATTGCTGACATCATTTAAAAAGGCTCCCATCATCCGTGAAAGGGTACCGACAGACACCCGTGTTTTCAGACTAACCTCGACGTTTGTCAAGTTGAACAGGTCATTCAATTCTAATGGACAAAATGAACTTAGATGAGGGACTTTTTTACGATTTGGTTCGTGAGGAGCATCAATTAGGTCGCTTGTATTGCAAAAATAACGTGCACGAATGGTGCTATTGACTTGGGGCGTTGCACTATTCTCCCCAGTTTTCTTCCTCCTCGTTAAACGATTCTTATAGTAATTCTTGTCTGAAAGCAGTCGGCCTTCGACTCAAATGGTAGTGGCTTCTGAAAGGTGAAGTGGGCGAGGGAAGCAAAACATTCATAACTAAATATACACAGCTGCGGTAAATTTTGATGATGAACAAAAATAAATGGGCAGTCAGAAGCCCCACCATGTATTCATTCCTATAAAACGCGACAAGATTATAGGGAAAACAGTGAGTGTCAAGTGTCTCGGACCCATTCCGATCGATCCAGCGTCCAAAATTTAGCGGAATATAGTACCCCAGACACCTTTCTAATATTACAAAAATATTTCTTGTTTTCACGGTACATAAATAAACCATTAACGAAGGAATTTTGTTTTTAAATTTGTGTGCTCTATTTATTGTAATTTGGGCACAACATTGACATACGAATGAGGTCCCACAATGGAACTGGCTCAAAACGATTGAATTCCGACGATTTTTGTACTTTCCCTCGAGAATTCACTCTTTCCTTGAAACTCCAACTCACGTTTATTCCCTATAAAGGATACGGTTGAGACAGAGTTTGCGATCCACTCGTGAAAGATACTGGTAGAATTTGAGTCGTATTCACATAATAGTTGAAAAGAATGCGAAACGTTCTGTAATTGCTGCAGAAGCTCGAGCATCGACGGCCAGAGCGTCTGTAGCGGGGACAACAATGTCGCAATGCCTCTAAGAACATGCTTTTTTCACGTGGAAAATTTTTATGGCAATTTAAACTGAATTTACAAATACAAACCAGATCTTCGGAGGAACAGAAAGGAGAAAAAGATCCAATGCTCTCATTTTGGTATATTATCATTGTTGTAATAATGCACTCTTAAATATTCGTATTAGCCAGAAAACCGTCTGTTCTGAATTATGATTCTGGATTATGAATTATGTCTAGATCAAAATAAGCACATCCGTCCACTGCCCAGGCCGTTTTCAGAAAATTTTCTAAAAATCCAAAATTTTGGTCAGGCACCAAGGATTTTTGAGATTATCGGCGATCTAGGTTTGTGGGGTATCATATTCCACTAAATGTTGGACGCTGAATGGAATGAAATGAGTCTCCATGCTCTTGGTCCGAGGAATGACCAATCCTTGTGAATGAATTTGCAGCATTTTTGAGAAACAATGCGTATAGTATTTGATTGATTCACGATTAGTCACAGAACAATGCTGCACGCTGGGCGATACTTATCAAGAAAGGTATTTAAAGAGTTGGCAGGCAGATACTGCAGAGAGGTACATAGAAATAAAATATCATTATCTTTTTCATTTTAACAACGGACTAGATGCCTCGAAGCATGGAGCGCTCTTCATCCCTAACAAGGTAATAATAAAGTAATGTGAAACGATATTCAGTGATTTTACTTTCTAGCTCGATTGCCCTCAATTGTCTTTTGTGGATGATTCGAGAACCGAACGCTAAAACAAAATGTTACTAAGTATCTCGCATAGGGCATAGGAAGTCGAATGATCACACCAGGGCATTGTTCCACCCAGTTTCGTCAGGATTCACACAACAAGCGGTACCCCCACGTTTTTTTCCCAAGGCGGTAATGATTCGGTTTTATGGCGCGCAATGTTTTCAACAATAGAGACGGCTGAGAGTAATTTTTTCACGAACAGAACTCGATCTGCTGGAATAAGGTAGCTGACGCTTGAGGCGATTGTCGGATGATTAATGACCGGTGCTCTCTTTATCCGGAACGAATCTCATTCAGGGCATTGTATTGTTCTTGAGCGTTCGTTATCGAGCTCAGGCTACTCCGTGAGTCCTGAAAACTGTCTACTGCGTTACAACCAACGCCTACGATCTGAGACAAATCGCGGAACAAAAAAATCAAACTAGATGATTTTTTCGATTGTGAACTATCTGCGATTTGGCACATATCGCTTTGCTTAAAGGACTCATTTAATCGATTCAACATCCAAAATTTAGTGAAAAATGACACCCTACACGCCCAGTTCCCAATAAGTCCCAAAAACCGAGCTTCAAAAAGGGTATTATTTTCCGATATTTTTATTTACTTGCTTCATTTTACTGATACTGTAGCAGTAATTTCTTTTTGAAATTCTCATTACATTTAGTGAGAGGTTGAAAAGATCAGTGTTCTCTGAGATTTCCAGGAAATCAAACGGCTTTAGCCTCCTTGTCTTCTTGAAAAATCCTCATAAGGATCCTACGCGATAGCTGATAAGAGCGTAGTTTGTTTCTCAATTGGCCTCAATCACCTGTTCGGACAAAAGAACAGCCACTAAAGTATCGTCGGAACGACAAAGTGACCACCAACGCGGTCGCATGCCCGCCTACGACGCATTACAACTGGTAAAACGATCCTATAACAACGAAACGAGCTGGCTTACGTCAATGTCTGAACGCCAAAACAACCGCCCTAGTACCTCGACGTTTCGAGCAATTCAAGGACGTCATTCTGTAAGCGGACTATTTCTCGGCTGCCGAGTCGAGGTGATTCCGCATTCTCCAGTATCGCGACGTAAACTACGTGTATAGTGTGCTTAAAGAGAACTCGTATGTATTTAGACGGGCTTTAATACTTATTACGCTCACGCATCATCAGGGAATCTGGAAATAAATGCTCTTTACTACGTTCAATAAAATCTGCTAATTCGTTCTCAAGGGTTGGTTATTCCGCGGACCAGGACCATGGAGAAAATGGGGTAAAACAGTGTCCCGGACTTATTCCAATCGATTCAGCGTCCAAAATTTAGTGGAAAATGATAACCTACTCGTCAAAGTACCAAAAATCTCAAAAACCCACGTTCGAAATAGGTAGGTAGGTATCTTGACCCATACCCACGTCGGTGAGCACAAATCGGCCCTGATCCAATCTCAATGGATTCAGCGTCCACAATACCCCACACGCCTAAATCACCGAAAATCTCGAAAATCCATTTTTCCAAATACACATTCCTAACCCCCCCCCCCCCCCCCCCTCCTCTGGACGGTGGACGGATATATTATGCTTATTTTGATCTAAACCCCAGAAACAAATTTTATGGTAAATCGGAGGGGTTGACCTTTTGAATGAAAACATAGGTTAATTATTTATGGAATAACCAACCAAAATGCAAAAAAATCAAATTCCCCAGTCAGGGTGGATTAATTTATTTTATGTATTTTGACTGTCTCAATGTTTTAGGATTTATATCCTATAAAAGGATTTATTTCAAAACTATTTGGAATATTGTTATAGATGAGATAATCTTTTCTTAAAAATATCCAGTTTCTTACTGAATAAATTCAATTTATGATCAAAGTTGCTTTTTAACTATATTTGAATTGGCCGCCACCTTTAGAACATTGGGGGAGCATCAAGGTACTGGTTCACGGCCCAGCAACATGAGGAAACTTTCAACAATAAGTTTGAACATTCAAAGTAGTTCTTCATTTATATGTATTACGCCTGTAGGAAGGGGCCGTATCAAAATCGGTAATGCACGGTATGCCATATTGCATCTACTAAATGGGAGGTCACGTTTAGAGTATCCTGCAACCTTCTTTTACCTAGTGAAATTATTGTTATCCAGTGGGCGTTTATATGGTTATGGTGTTCACGTCCGACGAATAACCCTAGTCAGATCGAAACCGACTTGACCTGAACCATCCCACTGGCACGATCTTGACATTTTCTTCGTTCATCTCGAATGTTTAGAGTAAATCTTGATTGAACGATCAATTAATATTTTTTCTAAGTAAAAAATGAGAGCCCCCTTCAATTCCCTGCCAAGATTAGTTTTAGGGTAGCATGGCCCTTTCCACTAACCCAGGGACCTGCATTCTGTGAGCTGAATGGGGTAGTTTAGGAGAGTTGCTCTAGCTCAGATTGAAATCTGAGGAACTCTGTCAGGACCAATGGAGACATATGAGGAGAAAAGACAATGAAAGATGGAGGGCCAGGTCAAAAGACTTCAACCTACTCTTACACACAGTTTTGAAATCAGGAAAGCCAAAGGGATGAGAATAGGAACTGTTTTTTAAAGGTTTATACGCGAAACAAGCTCACTGCTTGTAGTGATTGTGGGCAACTTCTAGCAGCACTGCAGGGATGCACAAAAATATGGAATCAGCTATCAGCGTTTTATTAGTTATTTTTCAGACTGTTTCAAGACTAATGTTTCAACTTACAGAATACAATCTGAACCAAATATCAGATCAGTGTGTCAGGCAGGTCATCCTTAACTTGGTACATGTACTTCGTTCCTGTCAATAAAGTTCCTTCGCCATTATCGTATGTTCCTCTTAGAACCAATCCAGCAGAACCATTCCAATAAACAATTAGGTACATTGTATCACTATACAAATTATCCCAATTGAGAACACAATAGATAATAAAACAAACGGGATGAGCTAAATAAAACCGTTTAAAAAGACGCAATGCCTACAAAAACAGATCAGTATACAGAAAATCCGCATGTAAGACTAAAGAATACCGCAGGTCACAGACATTTTGACGGCAAAATGCGTTAGTTACAGTGGACAGCCTCCAGGATTGCTGCAAGCCCTAGGGGAAATTTTTAATTCTGAGAGTATTCTGTACCCCAGATCTTAAACACAGGGGAGCGAGAATTTTCGTAGTATTAGTACATTTTGGTTCCCGGTATGAAACTACTTCAGAAGGCAGGGGCGATTGATTGTGAGCAAGAAATAACTGATCTAAGTTGAGGTCACCTATTGAGGTCATCTAGTTCACATCGTACAGCCCGAAAAAGCAATGTGAATAGAAAATACGAACCAAGGTAATTAGCGATGTAACTGGTTTTGAATACTTCTCTATGAAACTCGCATAAATATAATTTCTCGTACCAAAATTACAGAACCCCTTTACGTCATGAAAAAGAAATAAAATTCATGCGTGGGTTAGCCTTGTTCAACATAAAGCCAAGTGAGAGCCTTGTCTCGCTAAATTATCACCGCGAATTGAACTCGAAAAGCAAAAAGGAGGTCGGTGAGCCCTTTAAATCAATAAGGCTACTGATTGAGTCGAAAATTTTTAAGCACCACGAGGGCACTAAGACGAGGCTGAGTAACGACGCTAACGATAGAAACCTACCAAATGTTTCATTGCAGTGCCTTGAAAAAAAAAAAAATACTATGAATCGTAAATATGTCATGTCGGAGAAATATGAACGATTTCGAGGCCCGTATCTACGTCGAGTGAAATCCCGAATCGTTTTTTACAACGAAGTGGCAACTAACCGAATAACCCTGCAAATTCATTCACAGTGACTGGTAATTCCTCTTACCAGGAGCATGGAGACCCATTCCAATCAATTCAGCGTCCAATGTTTAGAGGAAAATGATACCCCACACGCCTAGGCACCAGAAATCTTGAAAACCCCCTTTTGAAATAGGCAGATAGACACCCATTTTGATCCAAAACCTCTTCCGGTGGGCGCCAACCATTCGGAGCACGTTTGAATTAATGCAAAGCAATTAAAACTAGAATTATAATGCTGGTCGTTCTGAACTTCAAATGCACTCCACAAGCCTCTAAAAGAAATTAAATCATATAACAGAAGCTATATTGTGTATATTTCACCCACCTTTTGATTTAAACTTGCATTGGATTGGGGCTGTTGGTGGGGGGTTGCTGCTTCGTTGGGAGGAAACCCCCTACAGGCCATCAGAGTTTGTTTGCCGTCCCAATTTTGTCAGTTTGTTTGCCAAATCAGTTCCTGGCATTTTATAAAATGTGAATTTATATAAAGTGTTCATAATAATTTCTGATAACGTTCATATTTTCAACTTATTCATTATAGCCTAAAATAATTGCAAGTAAGCGTTGAGCTTCAAATACCCAAGGTCTGCTCACATTCTACAACACTCTACCAATGAATTTCCCTTTTAAATTAGAGCTCCGGACAATATGTTTAATAGTTCTTTATTTGATCTAAGAGCAGTAGATCAGTACCCATGATCATGTTGTTGTCTTTTGATACAATCTAGGAAAGAAACCGAATTGCAACTCATTAAAATTAAAAAAATAATATTATGTAAATAAGATAAATAAATAAATTTCATACATAGTTACCTTTTTAGGTTAGAAAAAATTAGTTAAGATTAACGAATCATCAGGATGTTTAACCACGCTCTCCTGCAACAGTGCTGATCAATGCTGCTTCATAAAGTTATAGCGGGCTTCATCCGCACCTCAATCAGAGGGACATAGAGAGTGATGTTCAATTCCCATCCTCGATGACCAAAAAGCCCAGAGGCCAAAAAGGTCTTTGAAAATCCCCCCAAAAATTTAAATCTTTTTATGTAGGTATGGTTTTCATTTGGGTCTTAGATGTGCCTGCCTAAGGTGTGGGTAAAAATGGACATTTCAAAAGTAGGTTTTCGACAGTTTTGGGAATCGTGGCTCCGACCCCTAAAATGTAAGCTTTATCTACACAAACGAGATCTATATTGAATAATAAACCAAGCTTGATTCAGGATTTTGGTATTGAGAGTCATTTTGCAATTTTCAAGTACAACTCAGGAGCAAGGTGGAGGACCACCGATAATGACGAAAAATCATAAGATAACATGAGAAACAGAAAGTTCGAAAGGGGAATGGTTTGAGTCTTGGCTAATGTTGTCTCTGATTGGCTTGAGGTTCTAATGTTTTCAACTTTTCAACTTTACTTTTTCAAAAATTCGACCATTTTCGCCATATTTCTCTACTTATGGGAAATCTGAGAGTCAAAACACCTCTTCATTTGCAGTCTTCGCTCAAAGAGGAAGAAACAAATTCAGTGAAATTTGTTATTCAAAGATAATTGCAGACATTTTCTGCCCCGAACATCGACATTGTACGAGCCGATAGATGAGTTCTCGCCTAATGAAGGAATATGGAAGGCGTAGAGTAAACACAGTTCGACTGAATGAGAACCTTTATGATCGTGTTGAGGGAATAAGATTGATGGGCCGCACGAACGCATTCGTCTTCGACGAAGGAAAAAAAAGAAAGAAGTTCTTAAAATCCATCAATACATCGCCCTCATTTGAATAATCTTCAACGAAAGTTAAACTCACCTCGTAATTTTCCTTTCGGAGGAAATGATAATGGCCTGGTTTCTTCTTCAATGTTTCTCTAAGCTTGGGATTTTTCTCAAAGGCAAGAAGAGAATTTATGAGCGTTCACAAGCTGACCGAACTAGCAATGAGGCAGAATCGGCCGTTTTAGATTGCAACAGAACCGAAAGTTGATGGACCGCTAATATTTATCCTGACGCAATACCTAATTTGGGAATGGTTTTTTATCCCTAAAATTCGGATTAATGCTAACATTAAACGTAGATAGTGGGCTTTCTGTGAACGGCATTGGTAGTTGTAACATGATTTGTTACTGATTGTACTCATTGAACATAAAATTTTGCGTTCTGCACCTTCGTGAAACGTTAAGTGAACTAAGACTACCGATTCAGGCGCAATTAATAATAACCATACATAGACTTATGAGGATTTGAACGTGAACGGAATCATTTACCACTTAATCTTGGACGACGAATCGACTGAAAAGCGTCCCGATCGCAGCAAATGAATAACATTTGTAATTTGAAAATGAGTTCCTGACTTTTTTCGGGACCTAGGTGTGTGGGGTATAATTTTAAAATAATATACGTTTCCGTTATACATAAAGTAGACGTTGTGCCAAGAGAGATTAACGCGATCGGATGATATTTATGTGAAAATTAGAATAGCGTAATTACGGGGTATTTGAGAAAAACTGTCCGTTCACTTTTCAAATTTTCCGCCAATTACCTTCTCTGGGGGACTTTTGAGTCAATGCATCTCCTTTTCAGCGTTTTGCTGCAGATATATTCTTGTCCACAGAATTTACTTGTGAACGTCGTTGAACCGAATACTGTTTGATCATTTACGGGCTCAAAAGCATGCAAGTGTTTGTGCGAATAGAAGATCCGTACGAGTCGAATTGGTAGAAACATCAAGTGGTCAGATTAATCTGACTTTTCCCTAAAGCTTTTAAGAGCATGGAGAACGCTGTACGAAAAAAAGAAAACTGGTTTTACGTGAATGACCAAATCGTAAATATCGTGTTTTACGAACCAGGATGGATCATTTCACCAGAAACTGCCCCAGGTTAGATAAAAACAGGATGACAGAAGTATTTCGGCGAAAGCCTTATTTTGGTGAAGAGTGTGAAGGAAAAACGAATGACCTGTCAGTTCAGCCGCTACTGAAGCAACAATAGGGTAAATCGGCTGACAGAAGATCAGACAAAACATGAAAACATAGGTTGATTATTCAAGGAATAACCAACCAAAAGGACCATCTTCTCTGTTCAATGGATCTTCCTGGCTAGTCAACGGGAAGTAGATGTAATTTAGGTGCCATGTATCATTTCCGAACAATCCTTCTCTCCTTTACAAATGTACATGACAACTCAAAATCAGCGCTAATAATCGATGAAAATTCCATCTTAATTTATAATTAAAACTGTTCTCACTCAAATATTATTTGAATTATTCCAAATTATTTTGTACTTTAGAAAATAAGAATTATTATTAAAAAAAGAATTATTTTAGCATTTCGATTGAGGAGATAGTGATGCAACCAGCTGTCAACATGTCAGCACCACGTATTGAGCATCTTAGCTATGTGAAGCTAATCCGGACCCTGTCACTCACCCTGTGATGTGTGTCATGAACGGACGAGAACATACAAGCGCAAAAAGGATGACAGTATTCAGGAAGAATCGCTATAACATCAATTTTCACGTATCGCTACAGTTTAGTCGGCCATCTACCTACTAGGAAGGTTGCGAATTTAATATTATTTACATCGTTATTTCTTTGGTAATAATATTGGAAATAGTTCAATGTTCAATTGTACATCATCAGATTTCTGAGCCGTTTAAACTGGGCGCTTGATCGTACTCGGTATGTTTCTGTTCTTCCATATCTTCATGTATCAATCATTCAGAAGTTTATCAACTTTATACTCTTTCCAGAGATCCTGGATGAGGGCTGATTATGCATGTTAATTGAAGAAGCTATAACAGAAGTTGTTATACTTATTCTAGGTTCGCAAGGCTGTGACGTCACATGACAATATTATAAATTACATATTAGACGCATGTAAGGTACAACGGTGGTGTCTACCTTCAACGTGGACGCGTGGGCGGCGACGATGCTGAATAAGGCACAACGCGGCACATAAAATAACAAAACCGACCACAAACCCACTTCGGACAAAACAGACCGACAGACGACCGAGTACTGAGTCTGGGGTACGCCAAACCCACAAGTCGAGGTGGCAGCCCCGTGCGCATGCGCTCTCCAACTTCTCGTCATTCATTACGTGTGTTCCTTAGGGAGGAGATTTCATTCAGATTCAGGTGGCAACTTCAGGATCGTCAGGTCTCCTTCCGATCCGGGAGCAACCCCTGACCCCGCGCACAAGAGGATTTACTACCCTCACGAAGAGTACTACCCTTTGATTGGCTCTGTTCGGGCATTCCACCACAGACCGAAAACAATCAATTCCACCCTCTATCCTATCCCATTTCTGATCGAGTCATAGAGTACTTCCAAGATGCCTCAAACCAATAGGACTGAAGTATAAATGTTGTCATTCCTCTTGAATATCAACAGCATAACTTGTACCTACCTAGTTCTTGCCCCTAGGAATTTATTGTGGAAAGCACAAGTTATGAAGGTCTGCAATACTGTTATTAAGATTTTCCACCAGCTATGTGCCACTACTTGATTTTTTCTCCAAAAATCTCATTTGAGTAATCAAGCTGAAAATTTTACACAACTACATAACTCATCTCTTCACTCGTAAGTTGGAAAAAAATTTAAATAGTCCAGGAAAGAGTGGGCATTTTTTTTTTTTTTTTTTTGTGAAACTTACTCACCTCATGGTAAGTGTGACTAAGTGCCACTTGTTTTTTTCCGCCTAGAAACACACCAAAAATCATCTTTGCCAACTATTCAACTATTCACTACTCAGGATTAAACCCAGCAGTCTTGCCGAAAAAAGTAATAATAAAAAAAAATAAAATAAATAAAATAAAATAAAAGCTTAAAAGCTTCAAATGTTTTACAGGGGTCGGTCATCCCTCGTACCAGCAGCATGGAGACCCTCTAATCGATTCTGAGTCCATGAATAACTGGAAATCGATATCCCACACGCCTAAATCGCCGAAAATATCGAACATGGGGAAAATAGGGAAAACAGTGGGTGTCGCGGGTCTCGGACCCATTCCGATCGATTCAGCATTCAAAATTGAATGGAAATGATACCCACGCGTAGGTACACGCCTGCGTACCAGAAATCTCGGAACCCCACCTCCGAAATGGATAGATAGATACCCATTTGGTCCCATAAATTCTTTCAGTGGGCGCCAATCGTTTCGGGATCCGTCTCATTGGATTCAGCGTTCAAAATTTAGTCGAAAATGATAGCCCACATGCCTAGATCGCCGAAAATCTCGATAAGTTATTTTTTCGAAATACACACTCCAACCCCTACCCCCTACCCTCCGAATTCGTCGATCCGATCGAGGACGAACTAAAGCCGGAAGTGGGTCCCTGATCCGAATTTTAGATTTTTAGAACATTTTCTAGTACCAAAATCGGCGTGGACGGCGGTCTATTGCACCAGATCGTTCCACAATTCATGCATCAGAGCGAGGATAAATATTGTGATGAGTCTAATCATACCTAATTTTTTCTATACTGAAAATTTTACCACGACATGCATTAAATTACTATTACCTACTATTACTATTATTTGTATGAATTAAATTCATATTGCATTGGTTGCAGTTCGGTTTGTATCCTAAAGAGAACCAAAAGACAACAACATGATTATGAATTTGACTGCTCTTTTTATTGAAAATTAATATATATTATTCGGAATTTTCTGACTTTACGCCAGTCCAGTGCTCGGAAAACGTAATAAGTTGATAGAAATACATTCAACATTACTTAGTCCTGATTGTATTGTCCCATTTCATTCTGCCTCGTCAACGTCTTTTCTACCGTTATAGAGTATAAAACAATGATTAGGAATATATATTATAGTTCTCTGTATTTGTTTTATTGTATTACAAAACTCAATGGATTGTCTTGTAGACGGCAATAACGAATAATGGATATTCAAGAAGGCTCCGTCCCAGTACTTCATCATTCCTGCCGTTTCCCGAGGGGTCGCAGCGCTGCGAATCCCTTTCATGTTTCAAAGCCTGAATAAAGCAACGCCGAACGTTCACCATCAAGAAGGCACGCCTATGGCGGTACCATTGGCCAAAGTCATCAAGAAACAGATTTCTTTCAAACAGCTAAGCACTCTTTGCTCATAAACCCTGACAGTGTTCTCCAAAATGCAGAGCGGCATTTCCATCAATGACGGAAGATTGAAGCGTATAAACACCGCCCCTCCTCACCCCTAATGACGAGCTACAACGAGGGAAACCAAAGATGACTCTCTCGCTACGTGAGCGATCATTGAAACGGACTCGCGCTGTGTAATTACGCGCTCCATCACTCAATCAATTTACTCTACCGAAGCCTCGAGGGAAAAGCGCGAGGCCTGCGGATCGTGACTAAGGACAGAAAATGCCAATTCCCGTCAGAAACTCATGCACCTTCGAACTCATTAGGAAATGGACGTTCATTATGCGAGTTCACTGTAATTTAGGGAAATCGCCATGACACCTACACTTTCAAATGCTTCAAGCTTTGGCTCCACCTTTCAGGTAGTCATATAAGGATAAGTGTGGTATAGTAGAGGGAACGTTCAGTTATGCGCAGAACGCAGGTACTTGTAAGAAAATTTACCTCTATCCCCAAAACGTTACAAATTTTGAACATTGGTAGAGTAGAGATGTCCTCTTCTTTGCAAAGGCTGGTTGGGTTTGTAAATTGCACATTTTTTACAGACATAATCTCATCACCTACACAGCAATCACCCTGGTTCAGTTCCACCTGCTCCTCCCACTAATTTACCATCAGCTGACCACCTATGTTCGATGGTGGTACCACCTGCTGCTGCCGTATAACTAATGTTATCGATGTCTCCTTATCTTACTGTCAGAGTGCTTGACCTGTCAAAGTCCGAACATCTTGCCAGCTCAATCACCCACTCCCAGGGTTTTTAAAAATGAAAAACGAAACTTTGTTTTTGAGAACATACCCACGTGAGGTATTGTTTTCCATGTAATTGTGGACGCGGAAAGGAATAAACTGGGTTCCAGACCAGTGTGAATAATTCAGCTTAATTATTAAGCTGAGCGATGAAATCCGTTTTTCATAGGTTAAAACGGTGAACGTCATTTCCACTATTTTACGAGCCCTTTTTCTCCGAGTGGGGTGGAGAGCCTGAATCAATAGTTTTTCCATTTATTGAGATCAAAATAGAAAATATAATCCCATAATGTAAAATTGTCAATGTTTTACCGTGTGTCTACTAACTCAGCCATTCACATTTCTTCCAACTCTCCTTTTCTTCAAGATTAAATTGAATCAAACGAACACATTTCATTCGAAGAAAGCAAGAAACGGCTCAAAGCAAATTACGGTTGACCGATTGCAGCAAATTTCACCATGAATAAATAGCATTTTAGCATTCCTTGGTCTGACAAAGAATCAAAAAGTTCTGGAGACCTAGGCCAACATTGATTGCATATAGCGTACCGAGGTACTTATCATTCTGTTTGTATAAGGAATTATTTATCCGTTCAGTATCTGTCAGGAACCAGAAACAATGAATCCTCAGATCTTGTTACTGCCTAACCACTGTAAGAGACTTCAGTTGCGTCACATGCATGGCTAACCCTCATGCAGAGAACCTATGAGGTGTCTACAGTGAAATAAGCGCTCCTGGTGGAGCAAGTTGTAGACTTCTTCCATTTTACCTGTTGTTGTTGACTGAGACGTATCTTAAAACCCGGTTCACAATTTATCGATTTTATATTGATGGTAATCATCCCAATACACACATCCAACGCTGTGAGTCAATTAGATAAGTTGTAAGATGAAATCCGTCTTATTTTCCTTACATGCGTCATAGATGGAGGGAGAAGGTGGATCTGTACCGTCAAGTCTTCCTGGCGACCCTAGCTCACTGCAACATACCTGATGCGCACAAGATTCTCTCGCTTGACCTTTTCACGGCAAGTATATCTATATCTCTATACACTTACAAAGTATCGATATCAGTACACATATAAGTACTTGGTTCGAATATTCGATACTACGAGTATTGATACTTTGGAGTACTCACAATGAATGTCCAGATTAAGTCAGACAAGGGATTTGGGTGGGGAGAGTCATTTGGATTCTTTTCCATCTATTTTCGTGTTCACAGTAGAGTGAATCGCACAGTTTTCATCGATTGCACCAAATAAAATGACTCATGGGGAATTTTTTATATCATAATGATACTCTCACCCTAAGTCTGCAGGTGGTTCATCCAATTGAGGAAACTCGTTAGAAAATAACTCAAACGACCTACATAACACGCCAGTTATTCGCTCTCTTAACTGGGCTGCCATAACTGACAGCGGATGAAAAGCAATCACGAAGACTTCCGAAGGTTAAATCGTCCGAATCCTCTTTCGTAAAAGCTTGAGGCAATGATAAAGATCTCAAGTGTTGGCTTCACTCTAATTAAGAAAGATACTCGTGAATTCGAAACCCGAGAAAATTACCAATGCAGATACGGCACCGGAGTAATGATTAGCATAAAGATTTTGTACGATCAGAAGCACTTTCCGACAAGTTCTCCCTTCTCAGTTTTGAACAGCGGATGCACGCGGGAGAATAACAGTATAGTTGGTAATTTCATGATGAGCCTGACGAATAGAACTTCACAGGAAATTCACACAAAAAATTGTTGTTTACGCGGTGTTGTCTGGCTTTGTATTAAGTGAAACCTTTGCCTAGTTATTGAGGCACGACTATGATACAGCGTAAAGACGCTCAAACAAGCTAGAAGCGCGCTTTCTACATTAGCAAAGACTCTGATTCCGAGAGAAGATTACTGTCGCCTAGAAGAACCGTGACTCCACTTTCGGCCAATTCAGTAAAATAAAAGCGCAATCTATTTCCAACTAGAATTGAGCGCGGATAGTAAATTGATGCTCCGATAAGGCTTTATACGGTCCAGCCGAGTTCCACACATAATATGTTTCCCGGCTGTTGTAAGCAACTGCTTTCTCACCTGTCCCATACGATCCATAAACTTCATTCCCGGTCGTACGTTATCGCCGGCCGCTGCAGGTGGGTTCCCGCAAAAGGCCAAACCCCTGCCTTCCAAATCGGGCAGATCCCTCCTGAGAACCAGCGACTGCTCTTTCTAGACCCTCATTGAGAATCCAACGGTTCGCGCCACCAAACACGGGTCTTTTCGCGTTCTTGTGACGGCTCGTCAAAGGAGTGACCAATTGATTTTGATTCAAATTGAGTCTTCCTCCCAAAATGACGCTCCTTCAAAAAGAGATGTCACGAGGCCAACTTAACCAATGAATCAAACGAGGCTTCACTTAGAGGACTTGGCCACTCGTCAGCACGCAAACTCTTCGCCTAGAGAGATTTTTTCAGGGTTGCAATAACAAGTGTTGAATTTCTTCAACGAGACTGACTCTGTAACTGCAACTACGGATGAAATGCAATATTGCATGTTGAAACTTATCGAAAATGTCACAGTTGGAATCCCTTTGGCATACTTAACTACCTGAATCATAATGAGACATAATTATGATATTTATTGAAGCCAATCGGTCAACAACTGTGAAGGGTGTTGTCTGCAAGTTAATGAGACAAGATAACAGCAGAAGAAGACTATTTGCATCTATCCAAATGGATGAATCGATCAAGGGGGAAGTCTTCTGCAATGAAAAAGTTGCCAAGTTTTTATGCAACAAGAGTTGAAAAATACAAAGAATATAACCTTAAATAGTCACAGAATGGCCAATTGACTAATATGCAAGAATTTTTTACTCGGTTTTTTAGTTTCAGACTGAACAAATTACATTTTTCTGCTCGCCAACCTTTCTGCATGTCTAGGAACAAAATAATTAGTAGCCTGAAAGGCTCATTCAGCGCCGCAACAAACGTTCTCCCTAGTGACTGTAAACTGACATTAGAAAGAATGTTTAAAATATTCTGAAAGATTCAAAAGCTGGCAGCTTTGGGAGTTGCTGGGCACTAGCGGGATCAAGTTCTTGTGGCCTACTATAATTGCCTTCATTTCCCCTCATATCCCCTAGATACAGTTTTATCATGAACACCTACTACATTCCTTGACTTCAATGGTTGATAATGATAGCTTATATGCTTTCAAAACAAAACTTCAAAGGCATAACACGCTACCATTCAACTCTATTTCAGAATTAAAGAACATACAGAAACAGATCGCAATATTGGGAAGGTTCAGTCCAAACACTGCAAAATTAAAAACTTACACTATGGAAAGTGCAATCACTAGAGAATCCCTTCATTACTCAGAAGATTTGAAGTCAATCAGAATGAAAATGAAAACCCTTCAGGCCACTGGCAAGTTGTTTACAGACAAGGATTTTCCGACAGATATGATGCTGGAGGGCTCGAAGAATACCAAAATTGTGTGGCAGAGGATAAAGGTGAAGTCAGTGAACAGTAGAGCATTCAGGGCTGTAATCAAAGTCCTTAAGATCTTATCTTATTTTGTAGGAATCAGATGAAAAACCTGCATTGTTCTTGAATGAATCACCTACAAGTGGTTACATGGAAGCTGGAATTGCTGGTATGTATCAGACTGCTCTTATCACATTCCCGCATTCAAAGCAAACCATTTGATGCAATAATCTTCAAATTCGTCTTTCAGGAGATACTGTGTTATTATCTATTTTCACAGCAATTGCAAATCATCCCAAACTCCTTCATTACGTATTCCCACCAGGGCAAGACTTCAATAGTCACGAATATTGTGGTTTGTTCTACTTTAGGTGAGGAATCGAGTGAATTGAGAAGGTTATAATGGCGAAGTACCTACAGGCTGCCAACATAGTTCCTCATCAAACAAGATAACACGAATTAATACAGTGACGCATAGGCACTTACTGATAGTACCGATCGTCATTTCTGCGCAGGTTTTGGAAAATGGGAAGATGGGTTTATGTAATGGTTGATGACAAGCTTCCTGTGATACGCGGGAAGGATGATAAAAAGAAACAGAAAGAGGCCCATAAAAATACTTCAGCTGAAGAGGAACCAAAAGGCAGCACAGAAAAACAGGACGACAATCTTTCAACAAAAGATGAATTTTCAATGGCTGGCAGTAAAGAATCCATTAACTCAAAAAATCACTCAAAGGTGGCAAGAGAAGATAAATTGAAGAATCGACAAGGGGCAGATCCAAACAAGAACCATTTGGAGACAATGGAGACAAAGATGCTAAAGAAGGATCACATAGCCAGAGAGGACAAAGCACTTGGAAATCTTAACACTCCAGGTCCCAAAGGAAATATAGAAAGGTTTAGAAGATTTCAGCACAACAATCAAGATACATCAGGCAATCAACAGGTCTCAAACCAGACATCCAAGGGTGTCAAGGATGATGGAAGCAATGAATCAAAGGAAGTCAAGAGCATATTTGTCAATGTGATTGGTTCAAATGGGATGAAATGTTACTGGGCAGCTCTTCTTGAGAAAGCATATGCCAAGTGAGTGTGCTTCAAAACTCATCATACACACATGTAATCAGCCTGCTGCATTGTTGCAAATGAGAATTTAAAATGAAATGTGATATTATGCTGGCTGTCATTTCCCAACCCTTGAAAATTCTCCATGCAGCAACTGTTGTAAGAAGTCTCATAAACCTTCCCAAAATTATTCATCTCCTTAGGTTCTGTGGAGGTTATCATCAAATTGCCAGGATTGGCCTCACTGAGAAATTGATGGCAATAACTGGAGGAGTTATCGAATTATTCTACGCAAATCTTTTACCAGACAACTTCTTCTTGGAGTTGAAATGCCTCAGTGACCATAACTGCGTGATTATGTCTGCTTCAACTCTAGGAATGGTAAGATCTCCGCTGAATCATGGACGAACTGATTGAGCATTGTGTAAATGTACTGATGAGCTTGTGTGAGTAGATACAACAAATTGAAAGCTCAAGGCCTACATTTCACACCATCACCCAAGTGGAATTTGTGGATCTCTCTATGGATTCTGGTCACGACAAGATGTTGGGATTTGTCAAATTGAAAAATCCGTTTGGAAAACCCAACTGGGAGGGCGGCTGGAAAGATGTGTAAGTTTGAACCATAGCATTTTGCTTTCAAAAGCTTAATTGCCACTCTCAGCAGGCTAATTTTTTTACATGAAACATTCCTCAGGTGCAATGATTGGAAAAACTTGCCTGATACTTTGAAAGATAAGTACAAGATGAGTACAAATGAAATTGGAGAATTTTATTTGACCTATAACAATTTTATCAGAGCCTTTTCAACCACTGTAGTTGCTATTGTGGCTGATGGCACAAACTACAACTGCGAGGGATATTTGGGATTTTGGAAGCAGCCAGATCTGAAATATGCTCTCTGCGACACTGGTAAGCACAAATTATTAGACAACAAGCTGGTATATTAGGGTAGTCACTCAATGGTGAGTAAAGAGAAATAACCCAGACGAAAATTTTGAGAAAGTTTTGCTCTTGTGGCAACTTAACTGCATTTGCCAAGAACTCTGAGAGTCTGCAGGTTATAAATTAGACAAAATAAATCTGCGTCTAGGCCAGGTTTCCCAGAGTTTTTCTAGGGTGTAAATGAGCCGGAAATGAGCAGTTAGTAGGAGTTGGAATGACAGATTTGAGCAAATGTTCCAGATGAAATGAGGTTTCACGACTACACCCAAATTAAAATATCGATACGAGATCCTAATAGTGATGATGAACTACCAGTGGAAGTTGTTATCTCATTAGTTCAAGATGGAAGGTGCTGCTGCTCGGAATCGTCAATCAATTCAGGAATCAAGTTCTACATCTTCTGCGTAGGGATCATCATCTAGCGAATAATCAAAATACCATAGTCTTGGGATACGTGGATTAAGATTCTGAAGGGAATAGAAGAATAATTTTTTATTCATTCACAGCTAGAGGATGATCAAAAGTACTCTTCCCCCCTTGGATTTGAATTCTTCCGATACAATAGACCCTTGGGATGCTCAAATTATAGTGACCAAAAACATGTAACGGGACGATTTCATCTTGTAAGGGGACACTATTTGGTTGTTCTTGTACCTGATGTATTAAAAGTATACCATCCTTGCCTTGCCAATGACTATTTGTTGAGAGTCATCACTCCAGCCAAATTCCCAAAGTAAGCTGAGACACATTAGCTATTTCAACTTTCTGGAGTGAATAGTAAGGACTAACGTAATTGCATTTTCCTTTCCTAGACCACCTCCTCCTCATATGATGGAGACATTCTGCAACAGTGACAATCTCAACATCTACTACGACTATGCAGAGATTATTGAAGACAAAACAATTGCCACTGATGCGTCTTCTACCAAGTCAGAAGCAGGCAAAGAGCCACGAAAAGAGAAAGGGAAGGGGAAGAAGAAGATCAAGCACTAGCCTGCACGACATTACAGTTTTTGGACCAAGCCTTGTCTCATTTCTTTAAAAAGGATGCTCTACATCATGAGCAATAAAATTCCTAGGCTTTTAGGATTGCCCCTTTTGGTCATTAAAAGTTTGTAGGAATGAGGTTGCGTTAATGGAGACAATTTTCCAGTAGATATCTGTGTTATTCATAGGCAGGACGCGTTCAGCCCCAAGATTAGAGGATTCAAATGATAGTCAGGAGCTGGCTGAAGTAAATCCCCCGAAGGAATCCCGCACATGAAGGCGACATAACTGAAGAACCAGTGCTGGACCCTCTCAAGGCGGTAACAGTTGACGTCGGAAAATATGCACCAGACCAATGATGGATACACCATACACCAAAATTGGGAGTACAAGAGAATTGTGTAGCGTGTCAATGGCTGGAATACCTGTGAGGTTCCACTTCAGGTACCTCAAAACTCTCATTGCTGTACTGTTAATCACCACAATCTGCTCCGAGAAGGTCAGTGGCCCATCAAGCAACACAACCAGATTTTTCAAATCGGCCGACTTGGTCAGTGATTGCTGGCACAGTAAATAACCAGTCAATGTGGCCCCAACCACAAATATCGGGAACGGAACAATGGGAAGGGTTCATGAACAGAGGACGAATAACTCCATGCACCATCGTTTCAAGTTGGTCAGTGATCCCTGAAGAATTTTGTTATCTGCAAAAGAGTTGATGTGGCAAAACACCTTCAAGTAATCGGCAAACAAAAGACAGCGCAGCCAGACTTGATGAATTTTCTGGTATTATCCATTTAAGATATGGTTACATTCCTTTCAGTAAACTAGGAATATGCAGACAATGAATCGTTTTCATAACCAGAAACTCAGTAGTCAAACTATCATTCATTTGCATTTTTTAACTTATTCCAGTACATCAGGCAAAGGATGATCCCCCCCCTCCCACTCCAACTTCAAAACCTGCAACATCCTTCATTCTCCATGGGATACAAGTAACTAGGATTACTCAAACAAAAGTAGACTATTAATGGTACTAAACCACAACATTCCCTCCCCTCAAAACAACTTCATAGCTTTTATAAAAATAATCCAAAATTAATTTTAATTAAATTAAATTCAAATTTGAGTTCCAAACTGAAGCACAGTGATGGCATCGCTGTCAAAAATTAACTTGCAGAAAGAACGAGAAGATCTATTGAATGTGAATCAGTTGTTGGATGACATTCACTTTCCAAGGTCCAAACAATTCTCTCACGAGCCTATGAATTGCTGTGATGTCCACTGGTTGAGACCTCACGTAAGCAGTTACATCGTTGATAAAAAAATATTCAATGAGAGGAATATACAACACCGAATTTATCACATATAGAGAAGATGAAATTGTGCCTATTGTCGGTGCCCATTGGCAGGATTAAGGGTAAACCAAGATTTTTGTCAAAGATGGAGGAAACAATTGCAATAAGTCTTGGTTTCCAGGAAATTGTGGAGGAACCAGCAGTATTCTCCTTTGATACAGGAATTGATAAAAAAATTGAAATTTTCCGAAAAGATCCAGGTAACAACTGAATTGAAGCGATTGTAACAGAATCCAATTTTGTCCAATCCTGTAGCAATTTGTAACTTCTCGATGTATATTTTTGAGAATGATTGCAGTCATTGACTGGTTCATGATACCACTTGCCACCCTGTCATTCTATCCCAAAATGATATATAACATGCTGCCAGCCACAGAAGATTTTTCAAAAAACTATGGGGGGATGTTCAAAATAAGGTAATGAGTGCATCCATACATTATCACAATGTGCGTATCTTCTACCATTTCTTGTTTGTAATACGTTACATCTTTCAAGATTTAACAGTTGCGGAAAGTGGGTTGACATCGTGATTGACGACCGGATGCCAGTGCATTCTTGCAGCCAGTCATTAAATTTGTATTTTGTACCTCATGACAGTGGATTTTGGCTTCCTCTATTAGTCAAAGCTTTTGCTAAGTGAGAATGAATAATCAGAACGAAAATCTTACTGGAATCACTGAGTGTGGAACTGAGGACAACTTATTTTTGGACAGATTCCATGGGTCTTATGAGCGATTGATGAATGGAAGCATTGTGCAAACCTTTCAAGATTTTACTTCAGGTCTCACCGAGACAATTGATCTTTCTGATCCAAAGCCAAAGTTTCACATAGCGTTGAGGAAATACTATGACAGTGCTTGCCTCATGACAGCGGTATGTAGTTGTAATGGGACTTGCGCTCAGACCACCTTTCGTTTGTCAAGTTGGAATCATAGCCACAAACCGGCTTCCAGATTTACGTACATAAAACAGGCAATCAAGAGTACCCAAGTCCTTGGGTTGTGCTGGAAATCAAGTCCAATGAGGAAAGCAGAGCTATGCTGCCAAGCCAACACCTTCAACAACCTAATGTCACACTAAAACTTCAGTATGCCTTCACAGTACCGAAAGGCTGCAGCTTGCATGATGAGTAAGAAAATTCAAACGAGGCATGAAATTATGTTGAATTGATTGGCACGCACAACGATTTTCTTTGATTTTCTAGGGTACAATGCCCTCAACTGCTGAAACTGCTAATGAAACTTAATAGCCGGGACAACAATGATGGTGCTTTCTGGATAAGTTTCCACGACTTCGTGACCACATTTTCAACACTCTATGTTTGCACTCTTGATTGGGGAATGGCAGCGTCAGTCCGTTCACCAGAGGTTAAAATTGATTCGTATAAATTCACTGGCTCCTGGTTTTCAACAAACAGCAGCTCACACAGTCTCTATGATCCAGGTTTAGTAGTTTGCTGAACTCAATTGAAGCACCAGTATATCAATACATTTTGGCTTCTAACATTTTTGCAGCTTCAAACCAAATAGATAACCTGCGATGTCTCTTCTAGGATCCATTCCTTTCTGGACATTTCCACAGTTCAAGTTTGAATTACGTGAGCCAGATTATTACCGAAATGACACAAGATGCGAGTTCCTAGTCTCTTTGCAACAGCCTGGACACCTATATAGCCCCAGCATTGCAATAATTGGATTCTTCATTTTCCGAGTCAGTCACTTCACTTATCAAAACAAGCAATAATACAATTTTATGTTTAAATAAAACAATAAAATGTATTTATTCACAGCTGGCAAAAGAAAATGAATCTATTCCAGCAGGAATACAATTTTTTAAAATGTATCGCCCTGTAATGAGTATTATTGAATCTGGTCACCATATTCAAAGAAGGTTGAAGCAACCGGTTGGGGTTTACCTGATCATACCAGTTGCAGAGCCAGACAATGACAACAGCTTCTACTTGCGAGTTATGTGTGAAGGCAAATATAATGTGTAAGTCATGTTAATTTATAAAGTAATTTATTATCGCTACTGATTCTCAATTCATTTCTAATATTTTTCCTCAAGGTGGGGTCACGTCCCGGCAAGAAAAACTAGTCAGAAAGTAATCACAGTAGTGCCTCAAACGCAATCAAGTGGCCAGCCAAAACAAAGGACACACTCGCATCTCCAGAGGGTCTCACAAGAAAGATCTGTAACTCTAACGCCATCAGATATAATGTTTTCAAATAATCAGAAATAAAGGAGATTGAGACTTTTCATTGATATTAGTTGCAAGAGTAGACTAATTGTTATGAATACTCGGAGGTCTCCATCCCTACACACACTTTTTCATTCCTGGATACTGATACGGTGCATTTGATAATCTCCACAGAGATGGTTAATGTGATGCCATTTGTAAAACACTCGAAAGATAAATGTAGGATAGGACACGTTTTTGTTGATTGGAACCAAAATTCCAGTTCCGATAACCTTCATGTCTCAATGACGCTTCAGACCACATAGGTACTTACCTAACAAAACGAAGGAAAGTTGAAGAAACGTTAAAATGAAAACACGCTTAGATGTTTACAAGGCTAAGGATGAGTTTCTTAAAATGGGGAAGCTGTTCATTGATGTTGACCTCAATGAAGAAGACACTGCTGACATTGTGTGGGTTAGGCCAATGGTGAGGTAGCAATTGAAAACCAGTAGTACACATTGTGATAAGAATTATGAGAACGCATTCATTTCTTTGATAGGAACTATCCAAAAAACCTAAAATGGCAGAAGCTTCAATAGCGCTAGACATTCAACGCAAAGGAACAGGTAAGTACAGAATTCAGTGTAGAGACTTCTAATGTGTGGAAAAATCTCAGTGTTTGTGTCAACAGTGACAATGTGCTGCTGACCCTTAGACCCTTGACGCTTAGTCCATAAAATGAAAACGTAACAAACTCGGTGAACAAACTGGTATTTATTATATACAGCTGAGACGGGTTTTTTGAAAACTGCTACTCCAGAATACCACTTCACAAAGCTATTTCTAATCTCAGAGGTACATCCTAATTACCCTCCATTGAGTTTATATCTTATTGAACAGAAAATGCGTCATTTGTTGCTGCTTTTGCCATCATCAGTGGGCGTGGAGAACTGGTGATGAAAATTTTCCCAGACAAGCAAAATTTTACTAAACACTACTGCGGATTGTTCTTCTTTCAGTGAGTAACCAATGTGTGACCATCACCAATACATGGGTAGTTTTACCTATTTCATTTCAAATGCCTGACTACTTCCAATGAGCAAAACAACTCAATAAAGAGAAAACACAAATTACTTTGAATTATGCCCAGCAAAGGTTCTGGCGGTTTGGAGAGTGGGAAATAGTGGCTATAGACGACAAACTGCCTTATGATAAACATACTGCAGATTTATGCTACTTGAGAGCAGAAGACCGAGACGAATTCTTCATCAGCCTCCTAGAAAAGGCCTACGCGAAGTAATATAAAACAACAAACCGTATAGTATTTCTTGCATTTTTGAATCTGCTATATCAATGATTCTGTGCTTTGTATGACGGGGAAACACGGTCAATTGGCCGACACAATAGTTTATTACCGGGTTTGCTCGATATTTAAATTGGAGCCGTGTTAGCGTGGTGAACTTTTGGATGGGAAACAACTCTAGATGGGCAATCACTCAAGAAGGCCATGATAAGCCTAAATCGAAATGGCCAGAGTTTTGACATTCACTTATGAGGACGGCAGCCCCAGACTCTACTTGGTAGTTGAACGCGAAGTGCTATCTTAAAGGATCAATAACCGTGCTTTACACTTTTATTACACTGAAATTCAGATTTAAAGGAGGATACGAAGCTATTAAGAAGGCGAAACCGGGTGAAATCCTCGTTGATTTGACTGGAGGTGTGTCAGAAACGTGGAATCTGACAACAAAAGGCATTTCCGCTTGGTTTCCACCTCTGAAAAAATTGGCAGACGCCAGACTTCCGACAGCAGTGAACATGAACACATTGGTGAGTGGCTTGTTCAAAGTACGAGATGTTACAAAATCAAAATAAAGTAATGTTTTGGCTTATCAACCGTTCAACCAAAACTTGATAAGAACACGACAGAAACCAAGAACGGGATAAAGTGGAACACAATCTACGTACTTGAACGTATTGAAGAGGTGACCATCGAGGAGGAAAGAAAAACCATTCGGTTGGTGTGTTTGTGCGATCCATGGGGTACATTAGGAAGATATACGGGAAGTTGGAACAATGAGTGAGTCATTTCGTGTGAAATATTGTCTTAAAGCGGCTCCATTGAGAATTAAAAAGTTGTTATACATTTTTTTTAATCAACTGAAAGCATTTATTTTTAAAATACAAATTTTCACACTGGCTCTCTATTTGAAGGAAAGGTTCAAACCTGATTTCAATCGATTTCATATCCAAAACTTGACACACACACACATAAACTTTAGCCCCCAATAAGTTTGAAACCCCATGTTTACACTCGCTCTGCCTCCGATGCCCCAGTTTGCCTGGAACCCATCCCAATCTATTCAGCGTCCATAAAAATATCACACTTCTATGCGTAGCAGAGAGATCAATTTCAGGCGTGAAACGCGAAGTAGTTCTCTTAATAAACCCTGCGGAGAATAATAAAAGGAAACAGTTCTCAATTAGATTTCCTTGGAAATAGATTCAATTAATGACGAAAGAGTGCTAAAAGAAGAAACCCTCATCTCCCCCAAGGGTTTTGATGACGAATGGTCCTCATCCAACATTCAGCTCTGAATAGATTGTAAATCCACCCCTGACGAACTAGGACTCCACTATTTCATCTTATCAATGCTCCATCTTATAAGGTAGTTTAGAGTTGATACATCACACGTCTTACCCGCCAGTGACCCAATCTGGATGTCAGTACCGCAATACATCCGAGAAAAGCTGGTCCCACGTCGCGACGGCACCAGGCGGTTGTACACCTTTTGGATGACCTACGACGATTTTATGGACACATTTTCGTTTGTTCATTTTTGCGTTTTATCTCCCGAAGAAATGGGACCCGTCGAGCGAGGGGTCAAATGGAATGTGAATTCGTACCGGGATGCGTTTCCACGTTATATTCCTGCGGTGTCCAGTATCAAACATTCGAGTAAGACTTTAAACCGGTTCGCAAAAATGTAAAGCGCTTAACTATCCCAGAAAGGTGTCTTGGGCACTAAGGATAAAACAAAAACCTTGAATTAAACCAAAAAATTTAAGCCACTAGAAATTAGTCAAGATGTGACTCTCGCCAAAGAAGAGCGCAAGTGACCCAAGCACCAGCACAAGCCGTTTTCTGATGCATTTTTCGTTCCCAGGTAGTACCATATTCGAGATTTATCCGCAGTATCAAATCGAGCTCACAGACGTTGATAATTACGTAATCGATGGACAATGCGAATTAGTAGTCTCACTGATGCAAAGGGACGTTAGTAATATTTTCAACAGGATGCCCATGGGGTTCTACATCTTTCAAGTAAGAAACCAGAACGAATAGAATTCTATTCTCGAATAAATTTGAAAATTTTTCTTCAAAGCGTTTCCTGTTTCTTGGACAGATCAAAAATGCCCGGGATAAATTGCCGCTCAAACAGCGCTATTTTGAAAACTCGACCGAAGTAGCAAAATCAGGCATACACACAACACGTGAAATCACTTGTAGATTTCGTCTTCCACCGGGAATCTACGTCGTTGTTGTAGTTACATCTTCAATGTTTAAAGAAAAAGAGTTTCTCTTGAGAATCTACAAACATCAGAGATTTAAAGTGTGAGTAGCTACCAAGTGTAGGTTGAATGTTGTATTATACATGTTATATGATAAAGGGGGTCGCCAGAATCAAATTCTGTGGAAGGGACAATGAGGAACGAGACTCTCCCTGTTACCTATCTGTCCCAAATTCTGCTTTATTCGTCATTTCTATTGAAGTTGGGGTCATCTGTTCAAAAAGAACACGTGACTGTTCCGCTGCGGCTTTGAATAACAACGATTCACCAACTCGAGCTGTCAAAGAAGAACCCATGCAGGAACCATGAGCTACCTCATCACAGGAACCCTGAATGTAACAATGATATAGGAATCCAAAAGTTTGCAAGAGGAATAAAAATAAATCCTTTTGTACGTTCAGATTATTTTAGTCGATGTCAATCGTTGCTTTTGAGAATTCAATCAATGGGAATGAATTCGCGCGGGATATAGCTTCCAAATGATGAGAGACGGCGGAGGGAGTAAAAATATCCGAAAACATGATGAAGCAATTCACATTAGCTGGTAGACAACTTTTTTCAAAATAGCTAACTTCCAATAAAAAGGGTAAGAAGCCCCTCGCTTGTGAATTTCAGGTGGAATCAAGGAATACAGCTACTAAATGAATTAGATCCAGCGCGAAAACGGATGATACCGCCGTCGTCTCGAAGGGCTCCAGTTGGACCATATGAAGAACAGATCCCAGACTATAACAAGCAATAACAAGATAAAAATTGCTAGCGAACAGCTTGAAAACCAGTTGCAGACTAGTATTTGGTGAATTGGAAGGAAGTAGGGCATATTAATAGTGAATGATATTTAATGGTATAGCAGAATTCAAGTTTCAATGTCTGATTTTGCCGGGTTTGGTAAGAACTGATAGTCTGAAGAACAGGAATAGTACTCAAGGGATCCTGGATGAGCAAGCAGTGGCATGCTTGTATTCGAAACATCCAGTAGGAGAGAAATGGTATCAGGTAGAGTGATGCAAAGACCTAAAAATTGCTGCCAATGTCAGTTTGCTCGATTCTTTTTGAATCATTTCCGTCAGCAGAGATTCTAGGTATGGCCAACTACACAACTGGCTGAGTGCCCACAAGATGTCAACAGTGGATGTTGGAGGTTTGACCTTGTGCTTAAGGGAGAACAATGCATGAAGACATCAGTAAGGCAACAGGGAGCTTGTAACTGAAGCTCAGTTTGACCTAGCTCCGCCAGTAGATCCCCTGTGTGCCGTGTCCAATATGCTGCCCAATCTGAGAAACAACCATCACAAGTCACTTCTTCTGCTGTTAGTCAGATGTTTGAGAATTGCAGATCCTACCTAACAGCATGTTTGAGTACGATTCAACTCTAAAGCTAACTTTCAAGACACTAATGTTATTCTAATCCCATTAATGTTTCCAGGTAACATTCATAACAAATTGTGTTCACTTATCCATTTTCTCTTCCCTTATTCACACTCTTATGCATTGAGCCTACATTTCGTTCTATGTTGATGTTGCTCCACTCGGGCAGAAATGGCAGATTTCATGACTGACACAATTGAACACCATTTAAAAATGCAATAATTGTACCTGGGAAAACAAAGCAGTGATTGAAAGTATGCAAAATGGTTCGCTTATCTGTGCATACACGTGCAGATTACGAGGACGCCAAAACACGTCTGATAGAAACCGGCGCACTTTACGAAGATTCCGATTTTCCCGCACAGTGGAGCTCTCTGTTCTATTCAAACGCGAACAGTGACGTCGAAATTGTTTGGAAAAGACCTCACGTGAGTTCTACGCCATTAAGAGAGGGCAGAATAGTTGATTAGGGTAGTCTAACCCCTAACAATCTATGAGCTGATAGGTTACCTGCAAGCTGGAGGCAGTTTACAATTCAAAAGAAGGTTCCAAATAACATGTTTTGTAGAACCTTCTCCCAATTTTTATAAGCATATCCTCACATCAACTTCATTGGTACATCATTAATCAATGGACGGAAAGAAAGAGAAAAGTGTCAGCAAGTTTTCTTTCCTTCTGATCTCTCAGGATGACATGAATGATCTCAAATACAAAGAAAAAATCCTAAATGACATGCCAACCTCTCTGCAAACCCTGATCGTGGTTTTTTGGTACATGTAAACCAAAGTTCTAAGTCGATTGATTGTCAGTTTTGTACTTTTTGTCGTCCTAGGAATTGGTCGAAAAGCCATGCATGTTCATCGAAGGACCTTCAAGATGGGGTATCGTGCAAGGCGCTATTGGTGAGTAACCAGTGACACGCTTGGACCATTTCGTCCTAGAAGATGCGAGAATGACAAATGCTCGAACGCGCACAGTGATCTCTCAATGATAAAACCGACATAGGAATAACCTACAGTTTCGACTCAAACAGTGATCCTTCTGTTAGTTTTACGAGATGACCTCAGAGATCAAACCGAATTATAAAAGAGGCGCAATGCAGTGAATCGAGAGTGCTTACCACAAACGGGCGGGAGCACCGATGGAGTACAGTTCGTTTTGTAGCTTACCTGAAACAAAAAATAAATCATAGATTAATCGAATGAACGTCTGAGGTCTAGGTGAAAGGCTGAAGATGTACTGTACACATCTCAGATGGTAGATAAAAAACTTCACCCTTGCCCAATTGCCACGAGAAGACATACGTTTTTAAGGCAGGTTGAACACCCTCCAGTACACTGAATTTGGGTGCTCAACGGAGATTTTTGGATGGTTATTCCTTAAGAGATGAATGTTGAACACTGAATCGCTTGAAATGAGTCCGAGACAGCCCACTCTTACTATTTTCCCCATTTTCCTCATGTTTTAGACTTTTTGACTGAACTATATTACACCCCAAACGACAGAATTAATCAGAACATGTAGGTAAATTTATATCCCTAAAAACTTCCTTTTTTCGCCTATTTCTAATGAACATACTCAACAATTTTTGACGGACCAATGAGGAAGAAAATCATAAGCAAGAGTTAATCCAATCAAAATATACTTTACAGGAAACTGTTGGTTCGTATCAGCTCTCGGATCAATAAGCTGCTACCCGAAATTGATTGACCGGATTTTTCCGAATAAACAAAACTTTGAAAAGGACTATTGCGGTATGTTCTACTTCAGGTAAATATGGACACGTATTTATCAAATTGATTAAGCAAACTCAGGCGACAATTGTTTGTCCGGACATTTAAAAAAAACTGTTGTTTTAAATTAGAACGATGCTGTTGATTATCAATAAACAAATTTAGCCGGATTCATATCCATTGAGAAATTAAATTTCTTACAATTTCTTCATCTCCCTTCACTTTACTCTTTCAAACGATTTAGAGCTCAAATTTAAGTGCTGACGCAAAATAAAGTACACATTTTTGTTCTGAGGTGAAAAATATGACTTTGAGAGCTAATATAATTAATAAAAGACTCAGATTTTAGGCCAATAATGATTGTCCACAACATTTCGGATGTTGAAAAACGTAGGTTTCGCATTACTCATTATCCAGATATACAAAAATTATATTATTACTTATAAAAATTGCATTTACTGCGGTATTTTGGTTAGATTAGCCTTTTCTTGATCTGCCAATTGGCCCAATATACGGGCAATTTGTAACCACGGTATAACTCATCGTTCGAACCCATTGCACCGCATTCGGTTCACAGGTTTTGGCAGTTTGGGCAATGGGTGACGATAGTTGTGGACGATCGATTACCAGTCGTACGAAAGACGAACATCCTTTTTTTCATATCATCTACGAAAAAAGAGGAATTTTGGAGCAGCATTCTGGAAAAAGCTTATGCCAAGTACGCCTTCTTCAAGAGAACGTAAATAAATTAGTTTTACGTAAGGTCCAGTTCAGCTGAATGTTCTTAATATTTCTCAAAGATTTTATGGATGCTACGAAAATTTACACGGTGGTCGACCAAGCAGCGGTCTCTTGGATCTAACAGGAGGAATAACGGAATGGTATAAGATCGTAAACAAACAAGGACCGAAAAGCTTTTTCAAACGTATTTTGAAATACCAAAATAGCAACTGCATTCTTTCTTGTGGTATAGTAAGTAATGGAACGAAGGCGAATCCAATTACATGCAGTAAATACTGAAACTCGCTCTCAAGTGGTAGTGTAAGCTACAGACCATGAGACCATATGATTTTTCAAGTCAAGGATACAATTTTAAGCGATAGAAGATACTGCCTTTCATTAAAACGTTCATTCAGTACTTTACTAGGGTACGTGGGGGTGTTCATTATTGTTGGAACGTATTATTAGAGGTTATAAACCGACCGGTTCAGCCGAGCTAAGTTATAATTAAAAATACTGTTTATCTAGATGTCTCCAGGTAGTGGGTTTGAGGAGAAACTCAAAGGGAATCTCCTCGCGAAGCACGCCTACTCAATTACAGACATAAAAGTGGTTGGACTTTTCATCAAAGGCAAAGGGATTGTCCAACATGAGCTGTTGCGAATAAAAAACCCCTGGGGAGGGGTTGAATGGGAAGGCGCTTGGAGTAAAAAGTAAGTCGTGACATCGAACTGCTAAAAAAAGTCGATAAATTATTGAGACCAGCCATTTTGAACTATCAGGTCGCCTCAGTGGAAAAACATACCTGAAACGAAACGATTGAGTTTGGGGCTTAAAGTAGATGAAGACGGCGAGTTTTGGATGAGCTATCAAGATTTTGAGAAGAATTTCACGGATGTCTACATATGCACTGTTGAACCTCAAATGCTCGGGAGAAAATCCGACCCTGCCGTAAGATGGCATTCCGTTTCGTACTTGGGGGAGTGGAACACAGAATTACCGAAATCCACTGACTTCCTCAATCCTGGTAGGCGTTGAAATCCTAATGCATATGAGAATTTTTAATCCATGATGGCGTCAGTAATTAGCGTGGTTTTCCAAAGACAGTCACATTTCGATGAAGTCCACCATGTTGTAAGAAACTAAGGAGATGCCTCCAGGTGGTTAGGTCCTGTTCTAAAAGTGACGTCCTTCTGTCCAACTTGGCCTGAGGTCTGCAAGATAGAGAAAAAAAGGTTGCATACACACTTCAGCCGCTGCAATGACTGGCTTGATCTCTCAAGAAACCATTAAATAACCAGCAGGAAATGTATAAAAGAAGCAATTTGCTCGGTGTGGGGTGTAATAGTAGCAATTATGAGAACCAAGTTCTACTACTAGCATATCCTCCGTACTAGACCTGTGGCAGGCACACACAACACCGCTTTTGAAGCTGTCAGACTCACACTCTAGAAACCAGCACAGTTTGGGTTTCAGCAAGAAGGTCAGAAACTATGGAGATGCCTATTGGTGGTGGGGATTGTTCTGTCTCATGCTCAAATAACACCTCCTTATCCAACTCAGTAGGAGTCGGATGAGAGGATTGACTTCCTCTACCCACTTTTCTGCCTGTCTTTAATACTCAGCAGGAAAACAACAAAAGAGGCAACCCCATCAGCACCCAAACATGATCAACTATGATAAGAACAGTTTCTCCGGCACCACCTACGACTTTAAATTTTCATCATTTTTTCCAGCCAATATTAAATTCTGGTTATTTTCGCAATTCAAAGTTGAGCTATCATACGTGGATTTGTACGACACTGATAAGAGGTGTGAACTGGTTGTTGCATTGATGCAGAGAAGTCAACGGTACCATCGTCAAAAATCAATACCGATGTTGGTCATGGGTTACTACATTTTTCGAGTAAATTTCTCAACAAGTTTATGAAAAGATTACATTTCAGCATTGCTTCATTACAGTCAAATCCTCTCACATTGTTATGAGTGTTGACTTCAAGTTGTGACGATTATTACAAATTTTGTTCGTTCCAGCTCCAAAAAGAGAACGAGCATTTGCCATTGAATGAGAGGTGGTTCAAGCATAATAAATACTTTGTTCGTTCACGTTACGCAGACAGCCAAGAGATAACGTGCAGGTTCAAGCTTAATGCTGGACTCTATGTTGTGATTCCAATCACATCAGGTCATACCAAAGGAGAGTTTCTCCTTAGGATGTGTTACGAAAAACGTGGGAACATGTGAGTCCAGGGGGTAAAGATGAGCCTGCAAACTGTAAGATTGGCCAGATATGCTTTATTCAGTCTTGAATCAGAGGAATTTATTAAATAATTGCTAATTTCGTTAGGTTTGTGATTAGTTCAATAATTTATAGATGGGGACACATCATATTGGCTGACCCTGAGTTGACAGGCCACGCAGCGCTGCAAGAAGATGGCTGGAATACATCCATAATACCAAAAATCTACGTAAAGGATGACCACAGAGAATCATTGTATTCGCTGGTACCATACGGGCATGACATCCATACTTTTGCCTCGGAACCAATGCCTGCTGCTATTCCAACCCAACATACTGAATTGGCAAAGAAGATCAAGTACGAAGATTATTGGCAAAGTGTCCGACTCAGTCCGCCTAAAATGCTCGGCACTTTGCAAGTGTTGAGATTTGGCACTTCTTGTTCTGAACATTTGAAACAGCGTTTGAGCCTACGAAGGCAGGAAACTAACAAGAAACGATGGGCATCGATGAAGCCAAACAATACAAACACAGGGAATGAGGATAATTGTTTTACATGCAGGATCCACCACCCTGATAAGCTTATGTTTCCTCACATTTCCCCAAGAAGGAGAAGAGAATAACATGGCTCCTAATTTGAGTTCAGAAACAATTTTATTGCACCAAACATCTACTAACCCATTAAATGCAAAGCTCAGCGTCAATGAAAAAAGCGACTTAATAAGATCGGAATAAAGTGGTGTTGAGAAAGTGTAAGGAAAATTGGAAGTTATCTGTGGCTTAGCAATAAAATGTTTTTCAAAAAGTTTGGGTACCATTAAATGGTGCAAGAGGATAGGGCATTCCTATGACGTCGATCAACGGTCTTCACTCAATTGAGTGTGTTAACATCAGTCGTTTTGAGGGGAAATGATTGTCGTAAAATTTGGATTAAAAACTTCAAAAATGAATATTCGAGATTTTCGGCGATCTAGTCATCTGGGGTATCAATTTCCTTTAAAATGTTGGACGCTGAATCGATTGGAATGAGTCCGGGACACAACACATACGCTGTTTTCCTCATACTTTTGCTCCAAGGAACAATCATCCATTGTGGAATCATGTGCAGTGTTTTATTTGTTGAAACCCCTGAATGGGGCTTGACAAAATCTAGGGGAAACGAAGCAAAAATAGAGAAATTCAATAAAAAATCAAATTCATTATTCAGCGGATATTTGTTTTAAATTTAAATTCATAATCATTTTAGGAAGTTTAGACATACAAATCCCCAAAATCGTCCCACAATCGTCAGGTCATTGATGGAACACTAAACAAGCAGCGTCAGTTACGAGTGGCGGTTGAAGAGTTAGATGCGACGAGATAATAATATAAGTCTAATGAGAGGAAGCTGAAAGTGTTGGCCGAGAGATGGGTGTGGGCAGGGGAACCTTGAGGAGCAATCTTGCCCGCACAATGGAGAGGTCCCTTTATGACGTCAGCAACGTTCTCCCCTACCTTCCATTCCTTTCCACCCACTACGTCGATCGCGATCCGCTTCCTCTCCTGCGTCAAAGGACTGGGATGAAGCTTAATTCGCTCACCTAGGGAATCATCGATTAAGCAGCGATTTGCCGGTTAAGAGTCACGTCACGGAAAACAGTAGAGCAATAGTGTGAACTGGAGACACGGAAGGCAAACAAATATTTGTAACATAAGGATATTGTACGTAGAACTTTTTTTTCAAACTAGAAAAAGGAAGACATTCAGATAACTGAAAACTGGTCAGAAAAAAATGCAGGGTAGGAAAGAAAAAATAATATGACGCGCTTTTTAGATTAGAACGTGATACAGGTATATAGTCATGTATGGCACGACAAAATACAAATAATTGTGTACTGGAGAGTTTCAGGACTCAAGGACCAAGTTTGTTGCCTTTCTGAACATATAATAAAACTCTGCAAATTCTTTCACAGGGGTTGGTTATTCCTTGGAAAACAGCATGGAGACTCATTCCACTCGATACAGCGTCCAAAATGTAGTGGAAAATGATACCCCACACGCCTAGACACCAGAAATCTCGAAAACACATATTCAAAATGGGTAATAGATACCCATTTTGACCCATAACCTCTTCCGGTGGGCACCAATCGTTCCAGGACCCGCGTCGTTGGATTCAGCGTCCAAAATTTAGTCGAAAATAATACCCCTAACGCCTAGATCGCCGAAAAATCTTGAAAATCCATTTTCCAATTTGAGCAAAAGTAATACACAAGGGTCGGTATCGGTCACCTTGATCGGACCGAGTGTTGCCGCCGTTAGATAACATCCCCAAAAATACACGAATTCCACCGAAACTTTTATTTAGGTTCTTTACTATGCAAATATTGTAACCCGCCGTTTTCACCTGACGGGCTAGGGATCCAGAAATAGACCTAGGCGAATAAATTAGTGGGAGACTAAAGACTTTCACTTACCGTCCGGAATGTCGGAGATGGTCGGTCATAGACGCCAAGTGCACCTGAATTTACCAAGCTCTGAGGAATGGGGTTTCGTGAGTGAAAGACAAGGGTTCAATATTGGCTTATAATACGCAATTGTCAGAAATATGAAATACAGAATGTCTCGGCCGAGAAGGATACTGACTATTACTTAATCTAATTATTGAGTAGGTAGAAGTGAAAGGCTGAAGGCCAAATGAAGTTACGAAGTAGCTGAAGGCTCAGGAATGTTTGATTTGAATAACGGTAAAAGTTGAAATGATTTGCTAATGTCCTCCCCTAATTCCCGTTACTTTTCCTATGACAGACAAAATACTAAATACTACGGTTACAGTGTACAATTCTCTGATCAGCTTTCTGGTGACTAAACGTCAGGGCTTGGGCCAAAATTTAAAGAGTCGACTTTCGCGTTGCTAGGGTACGAGACAGAGTTATTTCGCCACTTACGTGCACCAACTCCTTCGGATGGAGACAACAGGGTGATGTGCTCTTCGCTGCTCGGCTTCGGTCAGGGGAACGCCGTCCAGGCCGGAGGAGGCGAGGCTCTTTCCGACGGAGGTCCGACGACTGGCGGTGCGTGGAAAACCTGGACTATTGGCCGTCGAATCGGGCGCGAACGGATCAACACTCGGGTCCGACGGGGATTTTCAGTTCTTATAAGGGCCCACTGTTACGGGAGAGGAATTGGCTGATCTCCCAATTCCCGAGTTCTCACCCTGAAGGAACCACGATACACTCGTTCCCTCAGGTCACTTTCACAACACCGGGTTCACAAGGGGGTTGACTTGCTACGCGTCGGTTGTTCCGCTTCGATGTTCCGGTTCACTTCACTGCGTTCCGCCTTGTCCTCACGGGATTACGGCGAACGGGGATTCCAACTTTCCTTCTCTTGAGTTCGGATACGACTGCTTGATGTTCCTTCTCCCAGTCCGCTCGTCAAGTCGCCTTCCCCTTCTACTCCTCCCTGGGTGTCTTGCGCCGCCCATCGCCTACCCAATCCAATGAGGACACGCCTTCCGCCCAGCTGGGGTTAGGCGCTTGGAGGGGAGAGGGGTCGTTCCGTCCCCCGCCGCCGAAGTTTCTTGACGGGGCGCTTGGAATCTGCCGCCCCGTTACACCCCTCCGATCTTCGGAGGCCGAGGTCTACCTCGGCAATTTTCCTTCCGGTGGGGGGTGACTGGTGCGATGGGCATTGCGACAGGTCGTTTGGCTGCTATCCATGCTTGCTCGTACCGCCAGCGTCTACAAGCGGCACAGGTTGGTGGGCGGTCCTTCTCGTGTTCGGCGATGGAGCAGGGCTTCGGGTAGGCGGGATCCGTGGGTCGTAGGTTCCGGCACTTTCTCACCAGCCGATTCCACATCACTTTACAGCCACCGCAGCGGTAGGTTGTCGGCGGGTGTTGTCGTTTCGTGCAGATACAGCACAGGACGCTCCCATTCGTCGAAGGTACGCTGGCGCGGATGTTCCAAGGTGGTATGTTGGATGGGTCGGCAGGGGCCACGGGTGAACTAGCGCCAGCATCCCCATCAGCTAGGACGACCTTCACCAGCCGAGGGGTGGAGGCCCGGGAGGAGCCGGAACGCGGTTGCCCTGGGGTGGCGTCTGATCCCCGTGCGGTTTCTTCAGATGACGAGGAGTCCGAGGACGAAGTTGACGAGTCGGCAATACTCGGCTCGGCCGCGGCGGGCGCTGTGAATGCAGGGGCGGGGTACTCTTCCACGTTGTTGTCAGGTCGTGGTGTCGACGATCCTCGAGGGGTGGCGCGATGCGTGCTCGATCCGAATGAGTCGTTGAGGTGGGTCATGGCTTGCAGCCGCTGTTCCATCATGATCACTCGGCAACGCAGGGACTCGACCTCCACCGACCCACCACTCGATCTTGATCTCATGTCCACCCCCGAGTCGCCGACGTTCAAGCTTTCCCCAAGCTCGTCTAGGCAGCGCAGCAGAATCCGCCTCTGTGTTGGCATCCTGTCGCAGGACGCGACCAGCTTGCCCAGCCCCATGATGACCGTGGAGGTGACGGCCAGCCACTCCGTACTTCCGGGCTCCAAGTCCGTGCTGCCCACCGACGACGGTACCCGCGGCCGAGGTAGCGCCATAGTCTTTTTGGTGTCGTTCGCTGATCTCCTATTTTCCCACTATACCCTGAAACATACAAACCGGCCCTTCTGTTAGTCTCCTCTCACGCTCCGACTCACCCGTTGTACATCAATCGATGGCTCATTTATCATGCAGACAACCTCCCTCTCTGCACAGAGCCAGACGCTGAACAACAACCCTAGATTTTAGCTACCATTACAAGGGAAAAACAAAGGAAAAGAGGGGGGGGGGGGGGGGGCAAGGCAGTCCTGTCCCGACCCATGAGGCACGGTCATTAATCAAACAAGGTAAGTACTTGTGTTGTGCATTTTATTCTACAGGTAAGACATTCCCTATTCTATTTCACAAACTACGAGTATACCACAAAACTTGAAAAAATTTTTTTTTTTTTTTTTTTTTTTTTTTTTTTTTTTTTTTTTTTTTTTTTTTTTTTTTTTTTTTTTCAATCGCTTCATCCCGTTCTAGGTGTTGACATCTTCCCCGCGTGGAGCTGCGCGTAGTCGATCGTTTTGCGCCTTGGTCTTAGCCCGTATGGACTGGACGCCGTCCTAATCGGAATCGGGATTCGGCTGGAGGATCTTCCAGGGCCCTGGGCCCCAGGTTCAGGATTTTCTTCGGTCCGTACTGGTTCCGGCCATTCCAGGGGGTCCAACAACCACGTCCCTCCACTATCTTCGCTAGGTGGAGGGGCAGGGCTCTCGGGTGGGCGCGACTCCTCTGCTATGTCGGGGGTGACGGCGTCGTCTGGCACGCTGTTGATAAACGCTGGCTTGAGCCTGCTGAGGTGGTAACGCGTGGTCTTCCCTAGGACATCCTGGACCTCGTAATTGACATCGGTCAATTTGCGGGTCACACGGAGCGGTCCTTTCCAGGGGCTCCAGAACTTCTTCACTGTGCCTGGTGGGGCGACGAGCTGCTGGGCATACACTTGTTGGCCTATCTGGAACTCCCGAGAGTGGCGTCGCTTGTTGATTGCCTGCTCACGGGTGTGCCAAGCGCGCCTCAACTGTCGCTCGGCTTCCAAACGGACCCGCACCATTTCCTGGTGTTGATCCTTCAAGGGCGATGTTGCTTCCCGTTTCATGCTGATTTCGGTTAGGTGCGGCATTCTCAGCTCTCGTCCGAAAACCAGGTGATTTGGCGAATAGCCCGTACTACAGTGGGGAAGGCTGCGGTAGGCAGCTAGTGCCAAAGGCAAGGCGGCTTCCAGTCCCGGGTTTTGCGTCTCAGTTTCGCCACCAGGTTTGCCAGGGTGCGATGGAATCGCTCACATACTCCGTTGGCCTGTGGGTGGTAAGCGGAGGTGTGGACGTGGCGTATCTCCCAGGTATCGCAGAGCTCCTTGACGACCCCAGAAACGAAGGCGGCGCCTCGGTCAGAGACGAGCCTCTCAGGTGCACCATGGGTTGGTAAGTACTTTGTTGTCAATACGCGAGCGGTTGTTACTGCTGTGCAATCCGTGGTGACATAAGCCTCTGCGTACTTGGAGAACTGATCGATTACCGTCAGGATGTATTTGGTACCCCCTCGACCAGGTAGAGGCCCAACAAAGTCAATACCGACAATTTGACCAATTCGGGTCGGTAGATCGGGTTTCTGGATTGGTGGTGTCAAATTTGGGGGAGTGTTCCTCTCCTGGCACTCCTGGCATTTCTGGACGAACTCTCGGATGTCACGTACCATCTTCTTCCAGTACCCGTACCGCCTTGCGACACGGGTAGTTGTTTCTATGCCAGGGTGCCCGGCCCACTGATGTTGATGACAATTGGTCAGGAACCAGCGCCGCATGGTGGATGGGATCAGTGGCACCGTGATCCGCTGGCCATCCACATCGACCTCCTTCCTCCAGACTTCTTCCTCCTTCTTTAGTCGATGCTTCTCTGGGTCAGCAGTCAGGGTGGAGATCCAGGGGTCCAAGGATTGGGCTGCCATCAGAAGTTCCTTTGGCAAACTTAATATGATGGCGCCAACAGGAACACGGCTCAGGCCGTCTTTGACCAATTGGTAGTCGGGTCCTGCCAGATGAGTCAGATGCTGATGCACCTGGTGCTTCAATTCAGAGGTTGAAGGGGGATTGTCCCGGATCTCAATTGGGAACTCTGCTACATCGGACATCGGAGGGTGTACCACCGGCTGCTTTCTGGGTGGTGTTGGTTCGGTGGTCAGTTGGCCTTGGTGGTGTTGTCGACGCTAGGTTCAGAGGCTTTGGCAGATGTTGAAGCGACTGTTGGCCCGCCCTGGTAGTTGTTGTCGGTGTCGGGTTTCGTGGCTTGAGCGGTTTTCTGGGCTTTTCGCGCCATCCCGTCGCCCTTCAGTTGACGGATGTGCCTGAGGAGGTCCGGGTCAGTGGCGACCACGCCGATGGAGATCATCTTCCCAGTGGTGGGTTCCTTCATCTCCACTACGCCGATATCCGGGCGTATGCCAAGGGGTAATTTCCTCAGGAGGTCCAGTCCGATCAGATCCAAGCCGGAGTCAGGTCGTCGGAAGACATAGAATGCGTGCGTAATCGTAACCAGACCGATGGTGGTACGTACCTCCTGGATCCCCAGCAGGGCAGTGGTTGTCCGTCGGCACCCCATAGCTTCAACGTTGTTGGGCGGATGTCAATGCCAGGCACAGGTCTTGATAGGACAGACACTGCAGCACCAGTATCCACGACCATTCGCCGGGATTCCTTCCCCAAGCCGGCGGTGATCAGTATCATGGGCCTCATGACACAATTCACAGCGGTCTGGTAGGCCACCAGCTCGTCTCCGCAGACTTCAATGGTTGGCTCGTCCTCATTATTTGTCGTGAGATTGGCTTGGGTTTCCTGGGTCGTGCTGATGTTTCTGACCTGGTGCATTCGCGGATTTGAGATGGGCAGGGTCTTCTTCTTCTTAAGGCAATCAGCCTCCAGATGGTCACGGGATCCACAGAAATTGCAGAACAAGGCCGCGTAGAGTCCGTGGGGGCAACTCACTGGAAAGTGGGAAAGATCACCACAGTACATACAGGGCAGCACTGGGACGGTCGGTGGTAACTTCGTCGGCACCGGTATCAACTGGTGATCGCCGAACGTGGCCGGTTTGTTTGGGTAACGAAGCGGGCTTCTGGGTTTTTGCAGGCAGTTTGCTGCAAAATGCCCTGGTTCTCCGCAAGAGTAGCATTTCTTGGGCTCCGAAGGTCTTGATCCGCTGACAGCGGTTATGTCCCATCGAGCATCGTAGTCCTGCTTCGCTCTCATTACGTCCTCCCATCCCTCAGCCCGCTCCACTGCATCCTCCAAGGTGTCCGGAGGGTTACCCTGCAAGTAGAGATGGAGTTCTTTCGGTTGTCCGCGGACAAAAGCGCTGAGTGCCTTTCGTCTTGTCCATTCCCGACGTTGAGCATCGTTCAGGTTGGGTTCAGTTCGGACAGCCGATCGTGCCGTGGCCAGAAGTCGTTCTGCGAACCGTCGGATGGACTCGTCGGGGTCTCTCTGGGCTGTCCAGAGTCGTATGGTTGCCTTCTCGGGACTTTCCTCGCCATACCATGCCAGTATGGCCTTCTTCACTGTCGTGTATGGGGTTTCGCCAAGACCATCCTGGAGGAATCGCTTGGCTCCACCTTTAGGCGGGTACGAAGGAATCGTAGTCCTGTGTTCGTCAAACTCTTGGGTTGCTTGCTCCACCTCCTGGAAGAACACGGATGCCGTGATAGCATCCGGCTCATCAGGGTTCCATGTGTCGACTTCCATGAACAACGACCGCGGAATGCCGGAGGCAGCAGGCTCACGGAAAAGGCGCCCAGTTTGTTCATTGCTTCCGTCACGGCGTTCATCATGGCTTCGCCCTCGACTGATGGGCTGCTGTTTTTGCATGGTCGCGAACTCACTTGTTGAAAAAAGACTAAATAAAAAGAATATAGAACCGATAGATCACTTTCTTGCGCACCAAGGACCGATAATTTCCCCACGAATCGAGAAAGGACTTCCCAGTTGGTAAGAGCTATGACGGGTCTGGAATCGGGATGTCAATTGGAGCTGAAGGCTCCCGGAACAGTCCCGGAACAGGGCCTCGGAACAGTCCCGGAACAGAGGGCCTCGGGACAAGTCTCGGAACAGTCCCGGAACAGACGGAACAACCCGGAACAGAGTCTGGAACAAGCCGGAACAGTCCGGAACAGGGCCCGGAACAGTCTCGGAACAGAGGGCCTCGGGACAAGTCTCGGAACAGTCCCGGAACAGAGGGCCCGGACAGTCTCGGAACAGACCCGGAACAGGGCCTCGGACAAGTCGGAACAGTCCCGGAACAGAGGGCCTCGGAACAGCCTCGGAACAGTCCCGGAACAGACCCGGAACAGTCTCGGAACAGAGGGCCTCGGAACAGTCCCGGAAACAGACTCGGAACAGGGGGCTACAGTGAGAGTGATGCTACTAATAAATGAGCCAGTATCTAAATTTCGATTTGTGGAAAGAAAGAAAAATCCTAGACACGGATTTGAAGTAATTGACTCCTCACTCGCTTCCTCACACTCGGGCCGATTTGTTTCTTACAATTTTAAATTTCGGAATCTACAACTAGCACAATTTGAATTTCAAGATTATAGAACGCGACCCAATTCCTTCAGAGCTTTTTCTCACCAATATTCGCCTGGTCAAGATCACTTGTTGTGGATACGACAGAAATCGAGATTTCTGAAATATCCCACCGCTTGCCACCAAAAGATGTAGACACCCGCCGTTTTCACTAGACGGGCTAGGGATCCAGAAATAGACCTAGGCGAATAAATTGTGGGAGACTAAAGACTTTCACTTACCGTCGGAATGTCGGAGATGGTTGGTCATTAGACGCCAAGTGCACCTGAATTTACCCAAGCTCTGAGGAATGGGGTTTCGTGAGTTGAAAGACAAGGTTCAATATTGGCTTATAATACGCAATTGTCAGAACTATGAATACTGAATGTCTCGGCCGAAGGATACTGACTATTACTTAATCTAACATTAGTGAGTAGTAGAAGTGAAAGGGCTGAAGGCCAAATGAAGTTACGAAGTAGCTGAAGGCTCAGGAATGTTGATTTGAATTAACGGTAAAAGTTTGAAATGATTGCTAATGTCTTCCCCTAATTCCCGTTACTTTTCCTATGACAGACAAAATACTAAATAACTACGGTTACGGTGTACAATTCTCTATCAGCTTTCTGGTGACCTAAACGTCCGGGCTTGGGCCAGATTTAAAGAGTCGACTTTCGCGTTGCTAGGGTACGAGACAGAGTTATTTCGCCACTTACGTGCACCAACTCCTTCGGATGGAGACAACAGGGTGATGTGCTCTTCGCTGCTCGGCTTCGGTCAGGGGAACGCCGTCCAGGCCGGAGGAGGCGAGGCTCTTTCCGACGGAGGTCCGACGACTGGCGGTGCGTGGAAAACCTGGACTATTGGCCGTCGAATCGGGCGCGAACGGATCAACACTCGGGTCCGACGGGGGATTTTCAGTTCGTATAAGGGTCCACTGTTACGGGAGAGGAATTGGCTGATCTCCCAATTCCCGAGTTCTCACCCTGAAGGAACCACGATACACTCGTTCCCTCAGGTCACTTTCACAACACCGGGTTCACAAGGGGTTGACTTGCTACGCGTCGGTTGTTCCGCTTCGATGTTCCGGTTCACTTCATGCGTTCGCTGTGTCCTCATAGGATTACGGCGAACGGGATCCAACTTTCCTTCTCTGAGTTCGGATACGACTGC
>CM034005.1:6831076-6914896 GCA_019603395.1 Cyrtorhinus lividipennis
ACCTCATTTTTTGGTCCGTCTTGGGGCTTTTGGTTTTCAGTTTGATTGGACAACTCACTTTCCACTTTTGAATGATTTCAGTGCTTCTACGACTGCGCAATGAGAAGACTTGGAGCCGTAAGTGCACCCAATAGAAGTCATTTTAGAGCGTTTATCAACCGTGTATAGATTCTCAACACATGGTGTTTGACAGATGGACCAAAATGGGAATCTTCAAGAAGGAGAATGAGGTCGTGACCATGGCCATTCCAGTCAACCAAGCTCAAAGGACCAGGATGCAACAAGCTGTTGGGCCTTGCATGGCGAGAAGTAAGAAGCAATTATATTTCAAATTTTCGCTCTCTATACCCTCAGAATACTATAATGTCTGACGAAATGGCTGTTTCTAGTTTCATCGTCCAATCCCAGTGGCAGATGTGAGAAAGCATACCAGTTCTACAGGTGTATGAGGAACCAAGTAAGGATGTATCCTGTCTAGTATGACCAACTTTGCGTATGAATTTCATTTAACAATTAAATGCTTAGCTGAATTGTAAAGTTAATTTTGTGACTCGCGTTTTCAGGTCGTTGGGAGATGAGGAGTCTGAAATGTAATGTAATATCAAAAATCACATTCATAATCATATTATTGTGATCTTGATATGCAAACTGTCCACTTTGGGGGCAACTCGGAGATGGTTGCCCTGTGGCATGAAAACTTAGGTTGATGATTCAAGAAATGATAAACCAAGAACACATTCGTCTTTAATCATTGACGGTTCATGTCTTTCATGGGAGCTTGAATCGATGGAAAAAGCTGCCACATATGTCGAAGAATGAGTTACAAAATTTTCCTTCTGTTGGCTGTTGGCTTCATGTTCAATCCGTCCCTACTCCTAAGTTATAAAGACTTGGATTGGATTTGGGAGGGATAATCCTGTAGAGAATTGAAAGCTCTTCTACCAGACAATGTACTCGTAAGTAGTAGTATCGCATGATAGTTCCTTTTTGGTTGGTTATTCCTTGAATAATCAAGGAAGTTGAATCCTGTATGATGTTTTCATGCAAGAGCACCTCTTTAATTTCCCAAAAAATTTGACAATTGAAGCGTATAGGAGGCATAACATACGGAATAGAACATTTTTATGTGTACAACTAAATTAATATTTTTATTACAGTGGTTTATTAACGATCGACTTCCACTGTACGCTGGATTTGGTCCTTGTAACTTTTCAGCCTGATCGGATCAAATTTGTTGGGAGGGGGGTAGATGTGTTGTTTTGTCTAGGCGTGTAAGGTATAATTTTTAACTGAATTTTTGATGCTGAAACCATTAAGATGGGTCCCAGACCAATTAACACCCACTGAAGGGGGGTTTGGGTCCCTACCTACCTATTTTGAAAAATTATTTTCGGGTACCTAGGCGTGTTAGGTATTATTTCCCACTGAATGTTGGATGCTAGGTCGAATTGGGTGAAATGGGTGATTGGATGATGAACTGATTTAGCACAAGGCACTTTCAAACAGTAAAAAACGTCTCGTAATTCGTACACCAAAGTCTGAATGTTGAAAACAAATTACGCTCGGAACAGGCATAAGACACATGTGATAACCAGAAAAGTAAGACAAAACACATGGAATAGGAATGGAAGAAATGGAATAAGACAAAACAGAACAGTCGAGAAGACTCACAACCCCGCATTAAACTCCCTTATTCCTCCTCCCTTTACATGGTCCGACTAGTGGCGGTAAATATGAAATAACATCACATGAATAATAACTAGTCCTCTGCAAAATGTTTGTAACCGAGCATTGACCAATTCAGAATGTATATTAATAATATTTATCATCCAGGTACCGGCCAGACCTAAGCCCGTTCTTTCTAATAACTGAAATTGTTTCAAGAATCCATGCCAAAACCTCTTGTGTATATTGTATCCACTCAGGTGGTTTCATCTTCCCACAACTTAATGATGCTACAATTAATCACAATATTAAGAGATATAATAGTATTATTTATTTATATATCAGGAGTAGCGTCAAACGAATAATTCAAAAATAATATAAAAATTTGAGCTAAAACCTTAATAATAAGAATTATAAGAACAATACCCCTAATCTTTATCAGAAAAATAGTTATTAAAAATAATTATTCATCCGGGAAGACTCATCACCACTCTTGTCTTCTTACACCTTGTCAACCTGATTGAATATATATTTGACTCACTCTTATTTTTGACCTACTAATCTAAAGTTCTTGCTGAACCCATATTTCAACAGTGGCTTACTTACAGCAGGTAGTGTGATGAAGGAAAAGAAATAATCTTCTACTCAGATTGCACTGGGGGGAACAACTGCTGATTACTTTTCAAAAAGAGGCTTACCATTACTTGCTGCGAGCCGTCATCTGTAAATAAGAAAACATTATAATTATGTTAAATCAAAATGAGGTGTTCCAAAGCATGCAGTGGGTGTCTTGTGGGAAGTAGTCTTGTATTCATTTCAAATAAATTCTGGCTGTTGTCATATGCCCCAGTTTTGTTCAGCAGTTCCCCCATCTATTTGTACTGATCCTCGTACAAGATATCAGAGGATACATTAGCTAGAAAGTCATACTCTTACACAAGCCAACTCTGTTTTCACAGAACGTTTTAAGAATTTTTAGAATAATTTGAAGAACATTACTACCTTTCAGATTTTCTGCCTCCCTTCACAGCCTAACCTGGCCCAAGGGAAACCTTCCCGATTGTTGTCATACTTTCACACCCTTATCATCAGCAAGCTCACCAAAGCGGCAGTGGATTGCCAGGTTTAGTGTAACGTAATGCCTTCTTTACCAAATAGATTTATTTATTTTTTATTCAAATATGTATTAGATAAAGTGTCACCTTCCATTAGCAGCTCTCTGGTAACTCCATTCTCGCTAGCGCATTCCAGAAGCTCAGCATACTGTCCGCAGCAACCTGCCACCTGCAAAACAACAGTAAAATAAGTCTTAAAAAAAATAGGGGAAGAAAGTTGGTATGAAAAGCTACATGATGTCGCTCGCGGTAAGAGATGCCAACTAATTATTTTAAATAATCCCCGCGCAAATGATAACATTAGCAAATCACGGTTATCTAATGCAAACGACAGCCAGGCAAACAGAAAATAAGCTGTGCAGATAGATTTCCCTTGTTGTTGAAGTTGACTACTACGTTGGGCACTAAGGAAGTGGCCCTGTCGTGATTGGCAGCTTAATAAGCTTAATTCATAATATGAATTTATTGTAACACTAATCGACTGAGTGACTGAAACTAACCAAAAACGTAACTCCAAGAAGAATCATCGAAACGCTCCTCTCCATGCTGCGGCTGGCCTGAGTCTCTTGGCAGTGCGCCGTTCCTTCACTGTTTTATTGACGGCAGGACAATATTTTCCACCAGAATCTCGCTTATCAATCAAGTCATTTCTGCGGGACGAGACTTTTAGGTGGATGCTGAAACTGTTGCAAGTCAATTTCAACGATCTCCAGTCTCAATGTCAGATCTCAATCTGTCTAAAGATGATGGCTTTTGTAGTTTGATTCAAAACTGTTCAGGTACGTCCTTGAGTAAGCACTCATTGACGCCGAGTTGAAGAACAAAATACTATCAGAGAAGCAGCAAAACCATTTTTCAGGTTGACTTGCAGCTGGAAATCAAATTACTATTCTACTTTAAATCATCCCCTACCGTTTTTTAAAAACACCATCTTTTGGCGGATATTTGTACTACTCAATTGTTCTCGATCCACTAGTTGATTGACCTGCATCTGAATTGAAATACCAACTGAGCCCACAGCATAAATACACTCGGAGAGAAATTTCACTGAACAATTGAAAACTGCCTCCTGGGTATGCGGCAATCCTGGTGGCTGTTAACTGACGAATATTGACATTACATACAGTCAATGGAAAATCCGCACATAAGACAGTAGGCCACAGACTTTTGGCAGCGAAACTTTTGGAATAAGTTACGGTGGTTAGCCACTAGGACTGCTGCGAACGGTAATTTTCAAAATCTTTCCTTATTAGTCATAAGATCCATAAGTAGTCCTTTTACGACAGAGGCTCGACACCAGGTTGTGGAAATTGAGTCTCTTGGTAGCTCCATAAGGGCTAACGAGGGATTTTGGTGGTCCATCCTTTCTTCGTGTGGATTTTATTAAGATCATTTCTCAATTTAGTGGAAGGAAGTCCGTATTCCTCTGCGGTCATCCTAATGAATAGGCAGTTCACTGCGGTGGGAAACGTTTTGGACGGCTGTTTTAAGGATGTCTCCTAACCAGTTACCATGGCGACCAAATCGAATGTATCCCGCAGAGAACAGACGCCCCGTCATATCACCCCAGTCTACGGTATGATACCTTGTAGGTATGCCACAAAACAGACTCGTGACGTAAATTTTTTTCCAAACCATACGAGCTTGGACTTTGGAGTAAGAAAGGCCTTTGCACGTCCTGCAATGGTCGAAAAAATCATTCCGGTGAGTCATACCAAGTTAATACTATATAAGGCGACGTCAAATTGCCCTTTCGAGATCGTAATCGGTGATTTCGGATTCGCTTGAGACTCGGACCCGGCTCAAAGTATCAGGCGAATGATGAGCGACAATAGTTCTACGCCTCCCGCTGACATGCCCTTTCTGGGAGAAATAGTCGTGTAAAATTAGGCAAATTGACCGGCCCTGCGACGGGTTTTCCCATGTACCTAATACATGACGAATTTATCACGTATTAGCCATCTGGTTACATAATTTGCTGGCTTTACCAAATAAATCGTTTGCGGTGAGAGGTCAACGGCGTACATATTTGCAATCGTGTTTTTGACTCCACTCATGGTGTCTTTTTAAAACGAGAATTTGAGTACTGAGTACAATTTTTACTAGTAACACATTAGTTTAAGGATTGAACCTTCCCACTTTCAACTGTCTGGCACTACTTAGGACTGGGTTCAAGAGCTTACTCAGTAAATTTGCGATCCACCTGTACGCATTCAAGGTTAAATCAAATTGCGTTTCAACTAGAAAAAAAATTACTGACTGCCGACAAACGAAAGGAGCAAACAGGTTTGTTGAGAGTCACATAATATATTATGACCCTTATAAGAGTGTATCACGGCTTACGCAATGGCTAGATAAAACGTTAAATTTACGATTCGCTCGATGGAAGAAAAAAAATATTCGTCGCAAAATCTCGCTTGAGATCAATTCTTTCGCCGAGAATGACGAAACGTGTGAAACCCTAGGTGATGTCGAATCAGTTACGTCCTCAAAATCTTCGCTCAAGGGCGCCAACGTTTATTCCATAAACGAGTTGATTTGAATGTGCCCCCTACAAAGCATTTCTATGACGATATTATATTTGGAGAAGGGATGACCCGATAGAAATTTCTACTCAGAGGACAAAGAAAAAATGTACACTATGATTAATTTAATAAGCTCTTTATTTTCTTTTTTGAAATTGATGAAAGTAACGGATAACAATAATACTGACCAACGACGACTTTGGTTGTAACTTTTATGATAAAATTTATTTCAATTATGAATCACGTATTTTGATGTCGCACTCGTCGTATCATTTCTTCACCTAAAACATAAAAAAGGATTTGGTTTTACGAGTGGATACACTAGTTGAGTGCATTAGAGTTTATGTAGTTGAATTGTTCCCATTTACCTTCTCTTTCACACATTTTGAGAACTGGTAGGCTTTTTCACACTTTCCAGTAGGGTTTGAGGATTTTACTGAAAAATAAGAGATTTTAACAAATTTCATTATTAGGCATCTGTGTTTTTGTGGTGGGTACAGATCTTAATGACCATCGCTTTTCAGATATGCTAAAATGAATACTGTGGCAACAGTAAGGACCACAATACACCAATTTGGTTACCCTGGCTTGTTCCAGGAAATTGTCCAATAACCAAAAAATAAAGCGCCTCCTAGTCCGCAATCAGGATCTGAGCAACCGTTATTTGAGAAGTCATTTTCACTGCTCAGCCTGCTCCTTTACTGCGAGGCCATGCTAAGCTATGTATTTAAGCAGTTGTCAGGTTGGATAAAAGTTACTTTGAAAAAGTGCCTATACAAAGATAATGTGAGCCAAGGGAGTGGATTCAGGGGTACCGCAGATAGTGGCAGTACCCCTCACAAAAAGATGGAAAAATATGAGTACCTACACAAAGAATATAAATCCGAAAAGTTGAATTTAGGAACGTTTAGACGGATTCCATTAAAAACCAGTTTTATCAATTTTGTGGTAGGTTTAAATCACAGAACAATGATAGCCTAAATCGATACCATACTGATTGATAGAGGTTATTATCTATCTATGGGAGGGGATAAATGATGCATGGTACTGCACTCTCAGTTGTGATAAAAAAGGTCATGTAACCTCAATGATGGTTCAGTGTATGTGTGTGTGTAGAGTGTCCCAACTCTTTCTCAACATTTTTTGCGGTAGTTCCTCCACTTATCACCACATTTTCTCAATGTGGTCAGTATAATCTATTACATATATTAGGAAGTATACATTTAAATCCATAAAAAATATAATAACATATTGAAAAATATATATAATATAGAATTGTCATTAAATTTTGGGTAGAATCCGATTCTGCAATATAATATTGGGGTTCTCATTCAAACTAAGAAAGTTAGTGTCACTTGCGCATGGTTGCGCAGTTGCCAGGAGTGTGCAATTAATGATATTTGAGATTTTAAAGGGAGGGACAACTCGTGGGACACCCTTTATATTAAACGTGTATATGACGGTTCATCATTCTCACTGTTTTCCAAACAAGTTCCATATGCCTCCTGCAATCGGGCTTTTTTCCCCGCGTCGAACGGAGCTTGTGCTGTTGATTCTTTCAGTTTATCCTCTTGAATGTTCCCGTTCTCGTCCATCTATGGTACAGGTAACAATAATATTCAATTTCTGACAGATTTGTGCGAATGGGTCAATAATACAAAGATTCTTACAGTGAAAACCCGTTCTACTTACGGTGCCGAATTTCTTCATCAGGCATTCGTAGAAGCACTGTGGACATAAGTCAGAATATTATGTTTCATCGTTTTTCAGGGGCATCGTTTGTCGATCGATCAAAGATGAAAGGAAACAATACGATGGAATTTTTTGAGCTAGGCTTCCTGTTTAACAAAAATCTTCCAAAATCCTAACTATTTTGATGACTCACCTTCACAGTTTTCCGATCCGTCATCTGCACAAAAATAGAATAAAGTTGTAATAAAGTGTTATTATTATCAAAGAAAAATAGAATAAGGAGTAGGAGAAATACAACGAATTAATATAACTATCATTCATTACTCAACCGAATTGTAGTAGGTATAAAACGAATTAGATTATAGACGAGCATGTCACAAGCACCTTCTTTCAATTTCTCCTTCGTGACTTTATTCTCTCTGGCGCACTCTTTAACTCCAGCTATATCCATAGAGCCACTGCATCTGGCAAACTGGGGAGTAAGAAAAAACGCTGCAAATTATCCCATAATGCATCTTGTTCTGAGTGGATCCACACTCACAGGCCTCACAAAAATATTGATATAGGTACTCGTATATACTGATATATTGATCGCGGGATATCAGAGAAATTGGAGATATCATTGGAGCATTCTTATGGACTTTATTTTATAGAACGGCGGACGGTTGACGGGTATTTTTACACACTTGAAATCGTAAACAGAAGAAGAAGGTAAATGTAGGTAGGTAGGTGGCCGCTTTGAGCCAAACCCATCTCCAGGGGCACCAATCGGTCCGGGACCCATCTGAATGGATTCAGTGTCCAAAATTTAGAGGAAAATAATACCCCACACGTCTAGTTCTCAAAATTCAAGATAATCTAGTTCAAAGAACGCTGCAAATTCGTTTACAGAGATTAGTTATTCCTCGGACTAGGAGTATGAAGACTCATTCCGATCAATTCAGCGTCCGAAAGTCAGAGGAAAACAATACCCCACACGCCTAAATCCTCGTAGACATCGAGCGCATTGAAAAAATGGGGAAATCAGACTGGTGTAGAGTGTCCCGGATCCATTCCAATTGACTTAGGGCCCATAGTGTATTGGAAAATAATACCCCACACGCCTAGGTACCAGAAAGCTCGGAAGCATACATTTGAAATAGGCAGATAAATACCCACTTTGACCCATAACCTCTTCTCGTGGACGTCAATGGTCCCAGACCAAAATTTTTATTGGGATCCCACACCACACTCACTGTTCCCCCATTTGATTTGATACAGATACCTACGAGGAAGGTTTATCCTTCCAATAAGAGATTCCGAGAATAACGCAAAATGGTATTCGAATGACATAAATCAACTCCTTCTCAACGAATCTTTGCCAGTAAATGTTTACCGCAATGATTCTCTGAACGTTTTGAGGGAGTTAAGAATGATGATTTATCGATAAAATATTGAAATACCCTTATTTAAAATTGACAACAAATTATCTCCAATCTTTCGAACTTGAAGTTGTGAGAGGAGGCTGCCTGCTTTTAAACCATTTCAAGGGCCTCCTTGAACATAATATGCAGAAAAATATCCTAGCCAGGGGCACGATGGGTAATTTAATGATATCAAATCGCGTACGTTACCAGAAATGTTGCTCCCAACAGAATTAAAACGACGCGGGATACCATATTGTGGCACAACTATGTCTGTCATGGGTATCCTGGCACCCGAGCGTTATATCGTGGTTCGAAGTAATTTCGCTGAAATCTCGTCGGCACATCACGCGTTATACCTCGCGGACAAGGCCATTTTAGGTCGACAACTATTGTAATTGCCGTGAATGTGTTTCCTTCTCAGTTTTTGTTTGATTTCAATCTGCCAATATAATGGTTAGTTAGCCTGACGTAACCCCCTCCCTCATTACATTTACACTTATCATTTCAGCGCGCAAGGACGGCTATTGAATTTACTTAATGTGATATTCTGAAGATTATTCATGAAATAATAAACTAAAATGATTGAAATATTATTCCTCAGAGCAGGAGTATGGGGAAAACGGTTAGTGTGAACTGTCTCGGACTCATTTCAATCGATTCGCCGTCCAACCTTAAACGGAAAATGATACCCGACATGTTTAGTTTCCAAAACGACCCAAATTTAAGTATCAAACGCATTTTTACCGTTTGACCGGACCAACCGAAATTTCGGAGTTCTAGAAAATTGTCCACTGTCAATAGCGGTGCTGACGGTGTACGGTGGGTGCTGATAGGTTCGAGACCCGTCTCATTAGATTCAGCATCTAAAATTTAATCGAAAATGATTGTTATGTTACAAATTAAATTTTTTATCGTGAATTGAGCACAAATTCAACATCAGGTTTGAGTGAAATCATTATGATCGAATTCTGTGCATTTTTCTCTTTGAGGTTAAGGGCCCCAGGCATATTTTAGAAGCTGAATGTATTCCTGTCGTTGACACTTATGAAAAAAAAATCTAATACGCTGCAAATTCATTTGCAGAGGTTGGTTATTCCTCAGACCAGGAGCATGGAGACTCATTCCAGTCGATTCACCGTCCAAAATGACCACACATGCCTAGATCGTTGAAAATCTCGATTTTTTATTTATTTTTTCATAAATTCGCACGTTAATCCCTACACACCCCTCTCCAAACCTGGTCCAATTGGGCTGAAAAGTTTCGAGAACCAACTAGTGCCGAAAACGGGTCCCTGACCAAATTTTAGAAAATTCCCTACTAACGAAATCGGCGTGGACGGCGGATGGATATTTGCTTATTTTGATCTAGACACCGTCCAAAATTTAATGTGTGTTTAGATCAAATAAACACCTTGAAACGCCCAGAAATACATTTTGGGGGGAAATTGGAGAGGTTGACTTTTGGCATGAAAACAGGTTGATTATTGTTTAAGGAATAACCAACCAAAAATTTCCTTTGTAAAATTGAGCTGGAGTAGAGTGTACTGAGGGTGTTCAACCTGTCTTAAAAACGTATGTCTTCTTGAAGTAATCGGAAAAGGGTCAAGTTTTATATCTACCATTTAAGATGTTTTCCTTAGGCCTTTCTCCTAGACCTCAGACGTTCATTTGATTAATCGATGATTTAATTTTTGTTTCAGGTAAGCTACAAAACAAACTACTGTACTCCATCGCTGCTCCCGACCGTTTGTGGTAAGCACTCTCGATTCACTGCATGCAACCAATTTTGTTTTCCTATTCCCTGAATGATCAACCAATGTTTTCATGCCACTGTTTCATACCTCTTCGCGTTGTAAGATTTCTAGATCAAAACGCTTCAAATTCATTCTCAGGGGTTGGTTATTCCTCAGACCAAAAGCATGGAGACTCATTCCAATCGAAATCTCGAAACCCTACTTTCCAAATAGGTAGGTAGATAGATACCCATTTTGATCCATAACCTCTTCCGGTGGGTGCCAATCATCTCAAGATCCGTCTCATTGGATTCAGCGTCCAAACTTTATCGGTCGGGCTGATAAGTTTCAAGGACCTACTATCGCTAGGAACGAGTCCCTGACCAAAATTTCAGATTTTTAGAAAATTGTTTACTACTAAAACTGGCGTGGACGGGGTACGGACATTTGCTTATTTTGATCTAGACACCGTCCAAAATTTAGTAAAAAATGATACCCTACACGCCAAGGAAGCCACTCCCATTCTGACCCATTCCCACCTCTAGTGGGTACTAATCGGCCCAAGACACATCTCAATTGATTCAGCATCAAAAATTTAGTGGTAGATACCAAAAAGTCCCGAAAATCGAGTTTGAGGATACATATTTTCACTCATTTCTCCAATTTGGTCCTACCGGGCTGAAAAGTTCCAAGGAATAGGCCCGAATATATGTGTTCCGGATGAATAACAGTCAATTGATTACTGGACACTTGAGTGTTTTTAACGTATGTACTTGTTTTTCCGAGCAATAACGCGTAAATTAATGGACTGGTTGTAGAACAATCAGAAGTGAATTTCAATTCATTATTGTTATCATTTCAAAAGCATTGATATGAACAATGGAGATGTATATTCCGTAGGGCGCAACAAGTTGAACGAGACTGTCCTGATATTGAAAGCTTTGATTGAGCCACGAACCTAATCAACCCTGACGTGCGATCATTTTTGAGCGAGAGAGTCCCTTCGTTTGATATTTGCGTTTCATTTCGTTGTCATTGCTGACAATTGCATTCTTTCGCCTCGAGCTCCTCATTAACTTGATGGTTTGTCGCAATTAGCAACCCGTTCGGGTAAAGACTGAGCAAACCTCGGTTTTGATTGATTGAACGTAAATTATCTTCCGTTTACACATCACGTGAAGAGTCGGGTCAAGTTTCCACTCTGTAGTGGTGGCGCATTCCCCGACGCCCGCTAGAGCGCTCTGGGAGTTCCTCCTGCCTTCGGCACACAAACACTCTCAATCATTAAAAATTATAAATAATGTTCTTTTATTAAGTACATTAATTGTTTGTTGATGTACTTTTGTAGCGAAAGCTCTTTTAATTGTTGTTAATTAACTGACATTTCTGGATACTTATTTTGGATTATTGGTTAATTTCAGCCAAAATGTTGACAACACGAATAGGGGGAATCGGTAAAAAATAATATACCTAGCTTTTCCGAGTCGAATTGAGAATTTTCCAAGTCAAATTGAGAAATTTAAAAAAAAAAAAATGAGAGATTTTCCCGAACCAGTTTGAGAATATTTTCTAATTTAAGAAACTCACATCTAAAAAAGAAGAGGGAGTCAGAGAATACACATATACTTTGTAAGTGGAGGGTTTTCCAAACCGAGTTTACAAGTTTTTAAAGCAATTCCAGACTTTTATTGGAAATAAAATTACTGAAACAAAATGAAAGAATACTGTTCTTTCAACAAATTAATAGCCAAATTTTTCTTTTTCTAAGAAGAGCGTAATTTTTATGAAGTATTCTTCGTTCATTTTGTCCTTTTGATTTTAAACATTTTGTTGAAAAAACGGTATTCTTTCATTTTGTTTTAGTAGCTTTATCTCAAATAGAAGTCTTGAAATGCCTTAAATACGTGTCAATTCGGTTTGGAAAACTCCCTCTTCCTTCTAGTTGTTAAAGTTTTTTAGAAAATTCTCAAATTGGTTCGGAAAATTCTGAATTTGACTTGGAAGAGCTATATTATTGGATATAGAGAAAGTTTTTTTTTCACTATATTTTGGACGCAGAATTGTTTGTAAGGCGTTCCGGACTGATTTCCGCTCCTTGAAGGACGATAAAGAAGGAGAGAAAATCTCACTATTATGGTCGCTAAAAGGAGTTGGCATTGAAAGGTAGCAGGCCCATATTATTGACAAGGAACGTGACAAAAGCTCATCTTATTGTAAGAATTTTGATGTTACAAATTACAAGAAAAAGATCATGTCACAACCATAAAATCTGTTCTCGCATATTTACCGTGAGAGGAATGTTGATATTGCAGTTAGTAAACTACTGGGTTTCCTTATCCAGTTTCAACTTATGATTAATGCACAAGTATTTGATTCACAGATAAAGTTTGTTCTAGATGAACTAGTTCAATATTGAGATCATAGTAAATTCCTAAGCGAGTCCTCGTTCCTCGGCGAGTTTCATTTGTCGGGTCGATTGGTACGGGAAGTTTTTGAAACTCAAACTTCGTCGGTTGTCATAACCGAATTAGAGTAAGCGTGAAGCGATGGATCTCGTTTGTCTTTCTTGTCTTGATCGTGTGCCCACGGTTGCCTCTCGGCCGAGGCGAAAGTCCCGTAGAAAATGGCTCCCACCAAGTAGATGGTACTTGAAATGAAGAAGACGATTTTCCATTCTTCGGCGGACTGGAAAGGAAAGGGGTTGATTGTTTTATTTTCCAATTGAATGCTGAAAGCGAATAATTTTTACAGTTTTCTCTCTGTCCTGAAACCAATCGAGCACTTTTTGACGGCAGGAGGAAAAACACCGCTTGTCACTTTTCCTAAACGCCCCAGAATCCCAAAGAACGACGTTCAATTCATGATTTGGTTGGATTAGACCTGTTCAACCCCGTCCACATCCTGCCTGATGCCTTGAAAATATCGGGATGAATACATGAAATGTATAACTTTCATTTTCCTTCCCCTCATTAAAGGAAAAACAAATTAAGGAACGGATAGCATCTTGTAAGCCTGATTCTTACAAAGCAATGAAAATTCAAGTGCCACATCAGGAGTTCACCATCATCCACTATTTGTCAACTTTGCGTGCCCATTGAACCGGTTGGGTGGAATCATACAATTTTGGGTAGAATCTGAATGTGCAATAAGAAATTGGGCGTCCCATTTAAAATACGAAAGTTTGTGTCACTATGCGCAAATATGATATTTGAGTTCAAAATTTGTACGAGTATTTCAAAAAATGGATTTTTGAGATTTGCGATCTAGGCATGTGGGGTACCATTTTCCACTAAATTTTGGACCCTGAATCGATTGGAGTGGGTCTGATACACGCCACGCCCAATATTTTCCCCATTTTAGACGATTTAGGGGGGTTTCGTTTTCCACTAGTTTTGGTCGCTGAATTGATTGGAATGAGTCTCCATGCTCCTGGTCTGAAGAATAACCAACCCCTGTGAAAGAATTTGCAACTTTTTTTGTGTACAATTCGCGATGAGATGCCAAACATATATGATAGTGTAACGACGTCGCCATATACACGACTGACGAACCGTATTCAAAGTCATCTCCAAAATTAAGTTTCTAGGCAAGTTCATGACCCTGTATTCAGTGCTACAAGGCGTAGAAAGTTCAAGTGTACCGACGAAAACGAATTGTTTAACGCTCGACCAGAGTACAGGGTGGGATACACCAACCACATCAACAAACGGGAGATTACGTCAACAATCACCCGGCTATTGTGAACGGGCTCGTTAAAACGACGGAATGCCTGCCGAGTTGTGGACCATTGGAGTGGGTCAATCTTGTCAACAAACGTGAGATCAAGGGGAGGGAACATTAACAAGTAAAATCAAGTACGAACCGTGTGCAGAAAGCACAATGGAGATGAAGGGCATACGTCAATTTATACCTGTATGCATTGCCTAAATATATTCATGATGGGGTTTGGGCTGAAGCAATCATTCCTTGGAGGGACTATAGTTCGAATTTTGTTGTTTGATATGGTTTTTTTTTTTGCATCAAAACCGCTTAGTCATCAGCAGTTGTGGGTTGAAGCTGATTCAATTTGAGTCTGCCATGCACAATTCATTGGTAATCTTCAGTGGGTAAGATGATTCAGTTGAACCTGATAGTCACTCTATGAATTATGGCACCTATTTGAGAATGATGCCAAATGAAGTTCAAACATTTTCCCTTCCTACTTTTTCATGCTGCTACAAGTTTGCAACAAGGGAAATACATTGAAGAACTCAAACAAAAATGACTTGATCATACTTTGTTGGTGACGATGTAACCTGATAACAGAGGGCTGACAATGCCTGGAACTGTCGCAAAAGTGTTGGAAAATCCCATGAGAACGCTGGCATGTTGTGGTGCTAAGTCCAAATGATTGACACTAAAAATAATCATTTGCAAGTTTAGGATTCATTCCATGCAATGTTGCATCAAACAGCAAAGAAATGCCAGGGTATTACAAACCTGAATGCTGGCCAAGCAAAAGCCCCCAGTCCAACTGCCATAACTAAACACACTATAACTCCAGTTGGGGTTAGCAGATACGCAGCCATCATCATGAAAACAGTTTGTGATATGAACGCTCCGCAATTGAATACTTTCCTCACCTGCAAAACAACTCAGTACAGTGAGCATTGCTTCTTGTCAGTTACCAATTGTACAAAATTGTAGCACAGATTCACATACATTAGTTGTTGTCATGACTTTCTTGTTGCACAGCCAATCTGATAAATGTCCAGCGAACTGCATAATTATAGACATCACCAGATATGGGGCAGCTGACAAGAACCCAGCCTTTTGAATATCATAGTTGAGCGTGTCTGTAAATTGTACATTGAACAAAAAAATGATCATTTAGTGAATAAATTTTGGAACTTATCATCTCATAACAATCAGATTTCAAGAGCATTGCTCAAAAACACTGTTATCACTCACAAAAGTTGTTTATACGTCATACAATGTCTAAATAAGCACAAACCTGTTGGTCTCACCTTTCATGAATGTTGGAAGTTGAGTCAAGAGTGTGTAAAAGCCCCAATTTTCACAGAAATGCGCCATCACTATTGCCCATACTGGAAATGACTTGACAAACTCTTTCCATGGATGTACAATCTGTGGAGAATAGCCTGTCACATTATTATGGTCACTTTATTGATGATTAAAAGTTGTTAGACAGTTTTTCGTTTGATAACAGTTGAGGTAGCTAGTAATTTAGGGCAAGCATAATTGTGACAAGTTTTTCCCTCTTCATCACTTGTGAATAACTCCCTTGGAGCGTCAATTCCCTTGTTTGCTAAACATTTTATGTATGAGGGTTGTGTTCACATCCTCAAAAGGGTGCGGTTGAGTGATTCTACGTACTTCAGGTTGTTGTCTTGAATTTGAAGCAATGAGCTTAAGCACAACTTTCCTACTTAGCGAGGGCTTTTGACAGTATTTCCTGTACTTATTTGTTAGTCCTCTTACTTTTGGCGCAATCACTCACCGGGCAGGGCTAACACAGTGAATTACCAACCGTAGTTGATTGATAGCAGGATACTTACGTCTTTAGAATTTGAGTTTCCCAGTGATTCCTTCAGGAATTTTAGTTCACCATCAGTGATACGAGGGTCATCATCAGGGTCGTCATAGACGTAGTACCACCATAAAGCCAGCCATACGAGTGCCAAAACACCTAGATAGTAGACAGATGGATGAAATAGTAATGAGCAATGGCAGAAGACATGGTAAAATGTTTGGAATATTTGGGGTGTAGTTTCAATTTATGATGATTAGGAAGTCATGAGTCACAGGTTTGAAGTCTCTGGTGTGACTGGAACCTGAACTGGTGTTCATAACACCAGATCCATCAGAGTGGTCTAATTTTAAAAGGCACACGTTGCAGAGCCAGGGTGTGGTCAAACATCGGGGGTCAGTTGACATTTCTGGCAAAGCAGTTTTCCGAGCAACCCTGCTTGGATTGACTGTCTTATCAAAACAAACATTACTATTCATACCTGTCACGTAGAACACTGATGGCCAACCGAAAGTGTTGGCGAGGTAACCTGACAGAGGCAGAGCAACGACAGTTCCAACGTAACTGCCAGAAAATGCCAATGACGCCATAGACGACCTTTCAGTTGGTGGCGCCCATTTGGCCCATACAGCGTGGATACAGGGATACGTCACACCCTACAAAAAAACTTTTGTCTCAAAATGACTCAGTAATGCGTTCCATTTTTGCAAGAATACACTTGAACAATTTACCTCAAATATTCCTTCGATTATCCTCAATGCGACTAACAGATATACTGATGTTCGGACGATCGGTGGAGTAACTAGAGTGAAGAAAGCAGTACATCCCACTCCTAAGCCGTACACTTTGGCGCCTCCGTACTTTGTACCCAGCCATCCTCCAAGCAGTTGAGTACAAATGTAGCCGTAGAAGAAACAACTCAACACTAAACCTTTAGTTTGTGAGTTCCAATCAAATTCCGCATCCTGTAGGGGAATAATAAAGTCAATTAATCAACTTAGATTCACCCATCGATATTTCGAATATGAAATCACATTAATTCTGAAAAGAGCATGGTTCATTACAGTTTGTCTTTACCTGAACGATCGTGCCGTTTTCACTGACCACAGGTGACGTCATAGCTACAATGGCCACGCTCAGGTTCACCCTCATGGAATAAACGTTGAAAAAACCAAAGAAGGCAAGCAGCGCCACAATTTGGCGCTGCCGCTTCCAAAATTTCCATCCTCTCCTGAAATGAAAGAGGAAAAAATCCAATAAATGGTGATGGATTGGTTCAGAGAACGACCCATCCCTGTTTGGTTCGGCGTGCGTATGGAGGTGGCCTGCACTGAAGAGGGCACTGTAGCCTCACTTACCCACACTCCAGCCGCTACTAAACCATTGTTTGTCCGGTATAGAGACATGAAAGAAGTAGGTCCTAATTTATCATAAAAATGGTTGATTCCCAACTGGAAATCTATTCTATAATTAAATTCAGTGTGTGCTCGTAATTGAGTAATTATTGAACGTAATAACGAATAATAAGATGCTACGATGCTCGTATCGGTTTGTTGTTGAGGGAAAAAGAAGCGGAATGAATAACCAGTTAAAAAATAAGTCACGAGTGACTCCAAATATGAGTACCGGTATAACTCGAGTACCTCCTTGAAACCTCCAACTCCTAAGGACTTCTTTCGCTCACTGTTTTCCTCGTTGAATTGGTATGTTATGAACCGCTATTGCTGGATTTAGAAGAAAGTCGCCGTTAATTTTAGTTATGATTATCGTTGGGATAACACGCAAGCATTCTTAGGTACTTGAAAAATAACCTGGAGTTTTACGTTCAGACCACGCCGAAAGGGCTTCACGAATTCCTTGGACACATAATGTGTTATCTGTTATCTTACGGTCTGATTTACGATTGCTCTGCTTACGGCTTTTGAGGGGTGGCAGTTTCGCGACTCTCATCTATTAATAGGTGTAATTGTGTGAAAATAACTTTCCCAAAAATTTAAATTTAAATGTTCAATATGCGTGAATTTAAAATCTGTCCAAAGAGGCCTTTATAACTAGTCGTGGTTTAAAACCACAATTTTATTTATAATTTACCATGTTTTCCACTTAAAACGTCATTTTTACCCTTTCATTATGTTACAAAAATAAATTTGAATGTACTGTTGGAAAGTTGGTGTTTTGGGGAAGATTTCACTAGTTTGAACACGGGAATTTTTTTGGGAAAAATGTTTCTTTTACCCTGCTGAGTGTGGATAACGATTCGCGTTTTCGTTCATTTCCTAACTTCAGGCTGAATTAGTGAACACCAGTACTCAATTATTGGCAACGTTGAGGAGCCTATATGAGGCGGAAATCAACGCTCTTCGCAGTGCTGTACTAGATTTGATATTATCTTGTAAACTAGGGAAATTATCACCATTGTAGTACGTTAGGTTGAAAACCGAAGAAAATCGTAAATCGTGAATAACTTGGAATCAAGCTTCTAAAGAGATAAGTCCTTGAGATACTTTTTGTTGCAAATGAAATGTAGAATCGACCCCTTGAAGGTTGTCAACCCTACACGTTTAAACCTTGTACATGTAGGATTAGTGAATGTGGAATAAATTTTGTGCCTTTTGCAATTTGCTGTTGGTTGTGCGTCCTGACTATGTGGAACGTTAAGGAATGAGTTCTTTAGATATTTCAAATCGTTAATTGCCGTACGATAAGTTAGTTTCCGTGATAATTGGTTCAGCACGTGAGGTGGAACGTTAACCTGGGCAGAAAAGACGCGGAACTCACCTTTGGTCGTCCATATGGAGGAAGGAGAGACTCGCGTGGTTGTGGCCTCTAAGCGGCCTTTCTCCCGAGCTCCCCACCGTCTGAGCCGTCGAACGTCTCTCCTTCCTGACTTGGCTCGTAACTGATACAATTCTCGGTGGAGGTGGTCGAAAAACCTTGAATTACAACTGTGACCTTAAAATTCCGTAGACCAGGTACCGCAACGCATATTTTTCCAGTTCGTAATGGTGATTAGCGCTCGCTAGACCGTCTATGTCTTCGAAGATTTGAACAGGATGATCTCCTATCATCTCAAAACGGCTTCTGTTATGCACTTGAAACTGTTAACCCCCTCGTTTTACTCGCACATCCTCATTTCGGTCTCATACGTCGTCCACAATGCACTTACAGCGAAGAACTAAATTACCTACGGGAATTACATCCGGAGAAACTTGGAGAAAGTACGCTAATCTCACCATCAGTTTCTGGCGTGACAACATCGATAATTGCCCGATTGGCAGGCCCGGCAATGTAGTGCCCACTACTCTGGGTCACAACGCAAATTCTAGTATTTGCTATTCAAGGATTAACCAACCAAAATGAATTAAATGTTTAACCTATTCAATGCGGGATCACAAATGATTTTCATGCCTCCCTCGGATTTAACATTTTAATAACTTACCTTAAATCGTCTTACTTTACAAAACTTCAAAGAAATGACGTTACCGCAAACGGACAACTAGCCTCAATTGTGGAAAAAAAACTGAAGGTCGGGTAAAATGTTGCAGGTAAATACGACGATCCTTGCCCACACTATTTAAGTTTGAATGTGAACTAAGGAATTCGACCGGCGACGAAATACCGGGGTGCGTCTAATGGGTTAATGACAAATTTAAACTGAATCATACATTTGTATTGAGAATCGTCGGTCATCATCAATTATTCTATGATTTTCTTCAAAATTACCGCAAAAGCTGAGGCCGAGTTAAGACCAAAACACTTTTATTTCCTACGTTTATCTCAAAATTTCAAAAAATATTTGCGGTCTCTACCCACTTTGAGTGCATCATGGAACAGAAACATGATATAAATTCCCAGCAATCTCATTCAAACTGGTCAGCGGCTGGCTCATTTCAGCTCAAATTTGGAAAATTCTCTTGGTCACGGAGAGGCCAAGCTTCAAAATCATGGATTGGATTCATTTTCTCGAGCCTCAGCCCTAGTTTTGTCCTGAAAACCGTCTAAAATCATCAACGATCACAGATAAGAGACATCTTCATTGAAACCAAACCTACCTCGGGAAAGAATGGGCCTAAAAAAGCTCGTATGGTTTTTCAATCCGCCGCCAGAGAAGCTGCGGTAATTTTAGCAACGGTACATAGGTAGATCGATTCGTCGGTTCGTTAAAAAACTCCAATTAGGTCACCTAGTGAACTCAAAGCGAGAGAACCAATTAATCAGTCTGTCGTTGATGAGATTGTCGGTCTGCTAACGCAGGAAAATATTTGGCCTGAAACTGGGACTGCCATTGTTTTTAATCCGTGACCTGAGCGATCATCAGAGTCCCATTACTCTTTCTGCACTATTCCTATTGTTCTCCCTGTTAGTAAAAGTCCAGTTCATTCAAGGATAGAGAATTGATTCTAGCAAAAAAGCAAAAAAATCAAATTTTATTGGAATACTGTACAAGTAAATATATTGCAGTAAATTCATTGCTTGTACATCGTATGGAGCAGATGGCTCGGACTTTCCTGATGTTCCACTGGAAAATTCTTTATGCAGCGATCCACATCAAGTTCTATTCGCAATTCACATCGTCGTTTGCGTGTTCATCGAATTGTTATCCTCAAATGCCTGCAGCGATTCCAAATATTGTTCAATTTTTTCGAGTAAATTAGTCGCCACGTTGGCGAATTGTTCCCACAGGCGGTATTCCGAACTTTCGGCAATTTTTTCAGGCACTTCGGCGTCTTCTTGGATACCGAAAAGTTTCTCTTCATCTGTAACATGAACCAGCAGATAGTACACACTTAGAGATGGTTCACAAAAGTGATATGACCGTCACAAAAAGGTTATTTGGCGGGCCGAGACGTACGAATCACTGTAAGGACTGACTTGCCTAATAAATCAACTAGGACTGTGAGAAGAGTGTTGGTAGGTTGAATTCCAAGAGCCGCGTACAGGTGAGTAGAATCGATGCAAAAATTCCACAAAGCTTGACAAATGAGGCTAGCAAGCTTCCAGTCTCCATTGGATTTGTTCAAAACAATGATTAATCTGAAGAAAAGGAGAAACATAGCAATAGATAACTTGAGATTGAATATAGTTTTTTCATAGAAATGTATTACTCCCCAACACAATTTCAACTTTTTTAATTTCAAAATTTAATTTAATAATATATTTGAAAACAGGAGCTGCGGAAAAATGAAAAACTAGTTGTGATAATACAAATTCAAAATCATATTTAGGCACAAAAAACACTGCAAATTATTCCACAATGGTTGATTATTCCATGGAGCAGGAGTATAGGAAAATCGTGAGTGTTCAGTGTCCCGGGCTCATTCTAATCGATTCGATTCCGTCCAAAATTTAGTGAAAAATGATGTAAATTATACGCCTCATAAGCCTATTGCCAAAAAGCTCGACACCCCACATTCAAAACGAGTGGGTAGGTACCCATTTAGACCCATGACCTCTTCCAGTGGGTGCCTATGGGTCCGGCACCCATCTCAATAGATTCAGCGTCTAAAAGTTTGTGGAAAACGATATCACACATGTCCAGATCACCGAAAGTCTCGAATATCCATTGTTCAAAAACCCATTTTTACCCATACCCTCGCTAAATTGGTCCGATCGGGTTGAAAAATTCCAAGGGCCTATTAGAGCCGGAAAAAGTACCTGACCAAAATTTCAGGTTATAAAATAAAAAATGTCTACTATCAAATGCGGATTTGCACTTCCATCCAATCATCAATGTGTTTGAATTGTGTTTGTGTTTCTTGTCATAAAACGCCTTATAATGTTATCCATTGGAACGGGGTTAGGGGATGGATATAATTTACAGGGGGAGATATCTTCCATGACCAGCCAAGAAGTCACAGAAACAAGGCGCAGAGGTACAGGAAACTTTGTTTGGTCGCCAAATCTGCTGATTCTTAGTTGAGCGACAGTGTCTGATTTGTACCTTCGTCTTCTTCGTTTTCACCTGTTTGAAATTATACGCAATCTACTCGCCTCCTGTGATTTCTTCAATTCATCCTGTTCCCATCGCAGCCCTGTCTGTTTAGCTCTCCGTAATTTATGAAGTTTGAACAATCACTTGACATGTCGTCAATTTGCGTTTCCACTGGGCACCCTCTCACCTTTTCATTCATCAAGAATCAAAGCAAGCGGATATTTACTAAATTTTGGAGGCTGAATCAATTAGAATGGGTTCGGGACACGCCACACTCACTATTTTTCTCCACTTTCGACATTTTAGACGATTTAGGCGTGTGGGGTATCGTTTTCCACTAAATTTTGGACACTGAATCCATTGGAGTGTGTTCCCATTCTCCTGGTCCAGCTATATAACCAACCCTTGTGATTTTCATTGTTTATTCCTTGTATAATCAACGTGTTTTTATGCAAAAATTCAATCTCTCCGATTCGACCCAAGTTTTTTGTTTTTGGACGTTTCAAGGTGTTTTCCCGTGCAAAATGAGCGCATTTGAACAGTTCTGATAAATACTTTCTCATTCCCGCACTCCCTGAAACGTGGAATTCATGTGCAAAGAATGAACCCTCAAGGCCACTTTGTTCTAGGAGGTTACGTGAATTATCGACGAACGTCGAGGTTTTTCGCTGTATTCAGCCAAACTGATGAGGCACCGTTTTCCAATATCAAATTTTCCCCCGAACCGCTTCCATTGGTCGGGACTGCGTAATCAGATAAGTGAAGGCAAATGAAGTGAAATGGATTCGCGAGACGTAGACGATGAACTTAGGGCGTATTCACATATCCGTTGAGTTTCTGGAAAAATTCCCGTTCCTCTCTTCAGTTTTCTCCCGTCATATTGATCATCCTTGAGGATTCCTCGTGATTCCATAGTTTCTCAATTACCTTGAGCAACGAATCCGTCAAAATGGATACCTGAATATTTATGTCGAAAGTGGGGTTTGAGATTTTTCAGTACCTAGGCGTGTGGGGTATAATTTTCCGCTAAATGTTAAACGCTGAATCGATTGTATGATTCCAGGACACCCCACACTCACTGTTCTCCCCTCAATCTTGCTCCAAGGAGTAATCAATCATTTTGAATGCATTTGCAGTGTTTTTGGTCTCCAAGTTGAATGTCTTCTTTGACGAACACGCAAACTTATCGGGAAATTTCATTTTCATTTTCCGATTTGTTCAGTGAAATGAATCTATTCACCGGGGAACGGTATTTGGAAGAGCGTCGTGTACTGAAGGAACTAACTTTTGCACTCCGTCGCTCTCTTTTAGGGCCAGCCGCTTGTCCCAATCTGCCATCAGATTCACGAGAACCCCCGTTGTCGTGAATACCAATTCTTTGTTTTCGTGCTCCAAACACTCGACTAACGGAGAAATTCCTGAAAAAAAAAGATGTTGCTTTGTTCACCGAGTTTTTTCTCCCTTTTCAAATCATTTTTAGCGGGAGCCTGATCAATGTTGGGTCGTCAGAAAATATCGATATTGAAAAAATGCTCGAACTTTTATGTTCTCATCGTATCCAATGTACTTTACAATGGCGTTGTTTGGTCACATTGTTCCTTCAAACTTCAGGTTTAAACAAACCTTCATAAAACGAAACGGTGTTAAGTGGATTAAAGGGGGTCCACTGGGGTATAGCGCTCAGTTCATTTTGCTACAATGAAATGCAATCGGCTACAATGGAATGCAATTTCCGTGGGCGTTCTGCGCTACGATTTTACTAGCGGTTGAGAGATAGGAATTTGTATCTCTGGATAGCGCAAAGTTTATTTCATGATTGGTTTCGTTCAAACTGATGGTCTAAAAGGATTAGCTCACAAAATCAGCTCCCCACTGGCTTGGGAACGGCCAAATAATCGAACAGGGCCATTTTCACTTTTGAGTTTGCCAAACAGCAAAAACGTTGCTCCATGTTTTGCAAAAACAATTTTTTTTCCTTTTTCCATGTGTCTCCCTCTTATATAACTTATTTCTTCTGATCAGTATTAAATTTAAGAAAAAAATAATTTATTTTTATTAATTTATCTCAAAATACAGGTTGTCACACAGTTGTACCCCCCCCCCCCCCTCCAAAAATCGTCCAAACGGGAGTAAACAAGAATTTTTTCGTCTTCAAATTTTTAATATGGTTTTCAAGTTCAAATGAATTTGAATAGCACAAACATGTGAAAGTGACATTAACCTTTTTACCTCAACTTTTTATTGGGCAACCCCTATTTTTTTTAATTAATTTATTTATTTTATTGCTGATTTGAATTCTACTCCGTGTGGGACACCCGGTAGATCGCATAACATGTAGGGTTAAATACATTTCTTTCAAAAAAATAATTTTCCCTTAACATCAATGCCACATATCAGTCCATTGTTGTGAAATGAATCAAGTTGTGAAACTTTAAATTAACAAAAATTATTTTCAACTTCAGCAAAATTACCTCCGATCTCCAAAATGTAATCCCGAACTTCTTTGGACCGCGTCAAGTTGCCCAGGACTCTGGTAGCTTCGATCATGCTCTCTTCGTTCTTCGTTAGTAGCATATTGCTTAAAACTGAGAATATATGGACAGCTTAATTAGGAGATAATGATAAATAAGAAATGAACATACTTTGACTCTTATTCTTCGTATTTTAATGCTGCAAGCGTATTTTGGCTTACGCTCAAAGTAAAAACTTTCTTGTTTAAATTACATTTTTAGATAGAACTGTTTTCTACACAAATCTTTTGTTTCGTGACCTGGTATAAATACCCAGTAGCCTTTTATTTTTTTAAATCACTAAGTCCACAACAGTCGACTTGTCTCTAAATTTTATTATTGATGGAAACTTCATACGTGGACTTAGCTCAAACACGAATTCCCCTCGCGCGGATTCCCTCCGCTCTTTTCTTATGAGCTGAATAATTAATTCTTCCATAGTCATGAATAAATCTTTCCTCAGATGACTGTAAAAGGATGCTACGAAAAAATCCTTTGCTCGTGGACCAATTACGTAGGACGGGACATTTAAAATTAACGAGTAGTCCCTGGCGGCACTAGCTACGCTAAGTGACCGATATGCACAACCTTTCTACCTACATGATTCCACTTTTTCGACCTCATGACCTCAACCGAATATTCGTACGACTCTTCTCCATAAACCAAAGTTAGTATCAAATACTGAATGCACTTACCTTGAGTGATTTCAATTTGACGGGACGCAAAAGGGCCGTCACTCGCCATTTCGGGCAAAGCGTAGTAGGACAGATTGTTCAAGCTGCTCAATGTTGACATGACCAACTCAACACTTTCAGTTATAGATTTCCTCCTTAGTACCATTAGTAACTGGTCGACAAATCTTCCTCCGTCCTGGTAAAATATGCCAGTATCGTTGATAATAAAAATAGAAAAATATACGAAATTGATGAAAATGTTTGAAAAGTTCTCACTCTCGCTTGTTGAACGCTATTCGCGTATAATACATCGTTCTCCTCTCCATATGCGATGCACGTCATCGCATAACCAACCTCAGGATTCATGCTCATGTTTGCAACAATCCGAATCATCTGAAAAGTATGATAGGTATGGTGATTCAGTTCAGGTAGATAAAGTGTCTCACGAATGTTTGCTATGTGGATGAGTTTTTTTAATCTTGGAAAAGTTTTTTTCTTTTTTATAAGACCCTAGAACGTTTGCCATTTGTTTTTGAACATGCTCGTGAACTGTCATGCCTGGATATGCTGATATCCTCAATTTCTCCTTCAACCACACGTCAATTTGACAACATGAAGACATCAACGTCAAGAAACTCAACATTTTCATTGTCAAACATGATCTTTTAGCTTTGCTTGAAGCCTGATGGTGTTATATTGGATCATTATGTAGTTTGAAACCTTAGCCCATTGTAGTATAAAATAGTAGTAGCAAATTGTATGAAACCCCACTGTAGTATAAAATATTTCCACAGACTCAACTGATCTGGTCAATGCAGCCAACTGCACTTAGCAAGATCAGACTTGCCTTGTTAGAATGCTAAATTAGAAGGATCACTTTGGGCTGCTTCATTAGCGCATGAAACAATATTACAGTTGAGTTATTGCTAATTCTTTCTATCATTGAAATCTACATGAACCAACTTTATATCATTCATTCCAATTCGTTCCATTCAATTTTCAATTCGCGAGACAGATTGGATGGGAGGATTGCTATGTCGTCTGCGAAGATTGCTAGCATTTTCTTGTTCTGGCTGATTGCTAGTGTATAAGAGATGCAGAGGAAACTAACAAGAGTCTTTCTGGGTTCTAAAGTTCTAAGGTTCTATCAGTCTATGTGAAAAATGATGTGACAATGCTCAAAAATACTCCAGTATGGGTGTGGGTGTGCCCCTATTTTTCACTTCTCATACTTCTGTTAGTCGACAAGTATAACAATGGGAGACGAATTCATTGAAGAAGATAACAAAAAGGGCACACGGAATAAGGATTTGGTCCGAGTGCAAATAAACGAGGTTTAATAGACATAAAAGCGCTGACTAATTCGTAGCATCTTCATATTTATGTGCAGGCCAAAAGAAAATTTTTCATTTCGTCGACAGTCCGTTAGTAAATTGAGAAGGCAAAGTGATACCTTTGACGTCCTCAACGGAGCCATCAGACGCCCATTCAGGGCTTGACATCCCCAAATTACCGGGCGGGATTTTCATTTGATCCAAATCTTTGTCGAGATAACTTTGAATCAGATTCAGTATGACTGCCATTGCGCCGGATTCTTTGTACAGCTGAAAAAAGGAAAAAGCCGCGGGCATGACTAATGAAACAAAACCAAAGTTGAAATGTTCTCGTTGAATGGTCAACGTGTCATTTAGATGCTTTTTAACTGAAAAAGTTAGTTCTCGGTATAATTCACTCACTTTGAGCCTTGCGTTGTCGCTCTTGGCGATGATATTACCGAGCGCGTATCCAAATCGGACTATGATATCTTGACGACCGGGGTATTTGTTGAAGATTTTGACTATGGAACGGAAACTGTTTTCGCGGTCAACTATTGCATTACAACAGTCATCGTGGGTTGATAAAATGCTGAAATCAAAACGCTTTATCGTTCCGGGTTGTGATAAGTCATCTACGTAGCTAGAAAAGTAGGATGGCTAACAACATGTTATAGCGCATACAACTCAGCACACTGTATTTACCATAATATTAACCTAATAAAAAAAATTGTTTGATTATGCTGAGGTTTAGACGGATCTCTGCATTGTTATAATCTTGTTACGTAAGCCTTCTGTCACGTAAGGTCTACGCGCTGATAAATCATTTAAAAAGATTTCATACATTTATCGTGGCGCGTAAACTTCGTAACAATTTTTCAGATTTGGAGTAAAGTTGGGTGGTCAAAGCCAGACTAAACCCATAAATCGTTACAATGAATTGGAACAAGTAAACAATGGGTAGACAAAAATCGAGAGATCATATAATAAAATATTATGTTTTTGTGTTGACCTAAACAGAGATATTCATTCGTGTTATCTTCATTGCGATTTTTTTTTTTTTTTTTGACTAAATACATTCTTATAAAACTGTTTACTCGGCCATTTTCGGCCGATCTCCCTACATTGAAGATTTATTCTCACTTTCTACCCATGGTGGAAAACCGCCGATTTCCTAACGTCACTATCGACTTTGTTCTAGGATTACGAAGTGTGGGAATGTTCGCGGAATGTTGGCTATAATGACTGGTAACACTTTTCAAAGTCACTATCATCCTCAGCCCAAAATTAGTCCGAAGATATTGACGACCATAATACCCACACTGCGGGAATGATTTTACAAATTGACTTGTTGGTTACACTGTTTTATAATACTGCAACCCCTCGGCCCCTAGCGAGTTTATCATTTTCAAATTGTTTTTACATATCTAATTATCTACCTTCGAAGGTTTTCATGTTTATATTGTTTATGATTTTCGATATTTTTCTTATGCCTATCCGAAAGTATCGAAAATCGAGTTTCGAAAACCCATTTTCATCCATGACCTTCTCAAATTTGGTCCGATTGAGCTGGAATGTTTTGTGGACCAACTAGGACCTGAAAGAGGTCCCTGACCACTTCAGATTTTTTAAAGATTTTTAAAGTAACTCTCTGGGGTCAAAAATCTATGTTCCTCCCATCTACTACTCGTCTGAGGTCCGGACATAGAAAAGGGAATTCGCATTACTCAGAGATTTAGACGATGGGTCCCAGGGTATTGGCTCTTTGTTTTACTTGCCGTATTTAGTGATCAACCAATGTTGCAATATTCCTCTTAGGCTGATAATTACGATTATGTTTTTAATAAAATTGACAGTTTCTGAAGATGGAGCAGAGGAGAATTTGAATTGTGTAAATTAAACAAACCGATTTAGGAGAGAATAAACAGAGAAGGTTCTGGCTGAATTAGGCCTGCGCCTTGAATAGCTTAGTTATGTAATTTTGCTACACACCTCTGCTCTTGTTTCACGCCTTAACGCTCGTTGTACTGACCTCATCGTTCGAGCAATGTTGCTGACAAGATCCAAATCCGCGCAAAACAGTTCCATTGTCGTACACAGTTGTCCGATGGCCCCGGTTTCGACGAAATGAGGAAGAGTGAGTTCTTCGCTCGCGACGTTCCTCAGAGCTCCGATCAGTTGGAACATGGCGTGGCTCGTTTGCTCAGGCAAGCTTATCAATTCCAAACGCTGGAAAGTATCGGATAATGGTTGGAGACGTTGACTATTGAACCGCTGTTGGTCAACGAGGTTGATTCGGTATACTTACTGCGTTGTTGACCATTTTCAAATGAAGGACCATCAAATCGAGGATGCCCAGTTTCAACGCCACAAGAAGGATTTGGTGGTTCATGGTCAAGAATTTCAACGCTCCATACCCATAAATACACGCCTCTGCATCGTCAATCGGGCTCGCCCTTCCGAGAGATTCCACGAATATTTCTGTGAGTGAAGAGACACTTGAAGAGATTTTAGCACGAATATAAAACCAGAGCGATTTACACAATTTTATGATATATGCTCTTCGGCCGTAATGTAGCCGAGCTTTTCAATGAGGAAACACACGGTATGATTTCTTCGTTAAAAGCAGCTGAGTGATATTGTGGGGGAAACGAGGGAGTTCCCTACCTACGTACACAATGTAGTTAATCGAATATCATTTGGTTTATAACCCCGCAATTCCCAGAAGATTAAAAGTGAAGAGTTGAAATCCGCTTTGGGGACGGTTTTCACAGAGCGTTGAATTTTCAGAATGTATCCCGTTATAGCTATCGTTTATTCCAAAATGTATTTGACTAAGTAAATATCCTGTTAAAACGCTATACCTTACTATTTGTTATTTCCTAACAATAATACGCCGGGATGAAGTTTTTCTTTCTTATTTTGCTATCTAACGATTGTACGGCTGCTAACCCGAGGCTTCAATCATCTCAAAGTTCACGTAAGTTGTACGTATTTATACTACAACTCCAAAAATAATACGCCGTAATGGAATTCCCAGTTCCTTACCCAGGACCACCGGTATCTTATCTCTCACCTTAACAATCGTAGAACGACTGAATCTCATTCTGCAATTCCATCTGGATTGGAGCCTTTTACAGAACAATTTTATCGTTCCACCCTTCTAATGGGAATCGAGGCTCTTACGTTCTCCTTCCCGCTTTCCGTAGTTGATAAAATAAATGAAATACACTAGGATATTTTAACGACTAGGGGCCGATGAAAAAGGAATACAAATAAAATCCTCGGTCCAGGCGCATGGAGACTCATTTCTTCAACATGGGGGAAATGGGGGAAACAATGGGTGTGGCGGGTCCCGGATCCACTCCAATCGATTCAGGGTCCACAATTTAGTGGAAAATCATACCCCACACATCTAAACGGCAAAAAATCTCAAAAATCATTTTTCGAAATACAAATTTTGACCCCTACCCCACCCGAATTTAGTCCGATTGGGTTGAATAGTTTCGAGGACCGACTAATGCCGGGACCAGACCCCTGACCAAAATTTAAGATTTTTAGAAAATTTTCTGCTACCAAAGTCGGCTTGGATGGCATACGGCGGACGACATTTGCTAATTTTGATCTAGACGTCTTGAAACGTCCAGAAAAAAATTTTGGGCTGAATCGGAGAGATGGACATTTTGCATGAAAACATAGGTTGATTAATCACGGAATAACCAACCATAACGCTGGAAATTCGTTCACAGGGGTAGGTTTTTCCTCCGCCAGGTAGATTGGCGAATTATCTGTGGCAACTGATATCGTCAGGCTAGCCAACGTTTGTGGTCCAAAAACCCGCTTAGTTCGCCATATTCTCCAAGTACGAGGTTTAGACTTGAAATATCAAAGTTCATTCTCATTCCCAGATTGGACAAAACCATCAAGCAGGACGTTTTGGTTGGTGGTTAGGTACTCCTTGAATAATCAACCCAAGTATGTAATCACCTATGTACATCATTTCATCGTAACAAATTCTACGAAGTCTCTGAGCGACAGGAGTTTTAAGGAGTATTCATTTCACTCACCCAAAATTCCACCTTGCAGGAAAAGTTTATCATTCAAATCATTTCTCGAGACTTTGAATATCAGCTTCGTCACTGCTGACAAATTCGGCCCGGTCACTTTTAACTGGAACAAGGAAGAAATTAAGAGTCAAATTACCTCTGGGTCCCATTTCTATTACAATACTACAATAGGGGTTTCGGTACTCACCGCTAGCAGAACTTTAGAGATGTGAAGTAGGACTGTGTCGCTTGCCGTTTCAACGTATTTGTACAGGGATTTTATTATTAAAGAATGAACTTTCAAATTTCCACGAAATGCTGCGTCAATTTTCACCTTTTCGTACAATCGTTGCAGTAATCTTATTAATTCCTCCTCGGATATTGACGGCTTATCTGAAACGTATCAAAATCTTTAACGCTGAAATAAATCGAGTAAGAATACATTCTCAATAATACAACGCTGGAGTAATTTCAGGTATATATTTTTTTTGTCAATTGTATGATCCTGTCAAAGTAACCGAGTTTTAAGGTAGTTAGGTAATTTCAACCTTCTTTTTTCTTTCGTAGTTCAACCTGGGTGACCTTGTCCTCACGTTGAGGTTAATTATGTACCTGAAGTAGCTCATCGAAGCCACGAAGCTATCGGATTTGCTTTCAAAGGATTGGAGTTTACCTCCTTCATATGGTTAGAGGCGAATTATTAACGATGGTATTATTATATTGCAACAATGTAACTCCAAGTGGCATTATATGCGACTATAGATGTGATTATAATTATATCGCGATCGTGCATTGAGTTACTACCTACGTACGCCGAGTCAAAGACCCACCTCCGTCGAACGCTGCATTGATTTGTTCGACAGTATCGAGTCCTTCATCGACCTCCTTCGTCTGGGGTTTCGCTTGAAAGTCTTTTTTCTCGTTGATTCGGTTATCTTCGGCGACGTCTTTATTCTTTAAATCTTTCTGGAGGCTGTAGATAGGTGGCGGTCGAAATAGGCTCTTCTTCTCTGGTGGATGGTGAATAGTGAGAGTTTGCACGTCCTCGTTCTCGTCGGACTCTTCGATCGAACAACTGTTTTTCGGATCTTTTTTGGGGCCCAGGAGTCGGTAGTTTTTGCGTCTGAGGTAGTTTTTAGCGCGAGCCGACGATAGTGTGCCGGGTTTGTCTCTGTAGAGTGAAGACAAGGTTCGGGGTTTGGGAGGACTCGAGAGCTCGGTTCTTTCTTGAGGACTACTGTGAGTTTCGCGGAGGATATTCTGTTGAATCCAGTCCGGTGGTGGTTCAACCTCCACTTCTTCTGGTACTGTGCAAAAAGTCGTACTATTAGATTCCAAACGTCCTAAGAATAATTATTATCCATCAAGTGCCCATTTTTCCTACAGTCTCGCATTCCACGACGCCCACTATCGTCAAGAGAAAATACTCTACTGAACACAAAGTTCCTAGTACACAGAACGGAAGCAAAGTCCTGACAAATATACCACTTACAGTTTGACAAAGATGAGTGAGTCCTTGGCAGTTCTGGCAATCTCCAAGGAGCAGCTTTCACAGAGTTTCGAAGCCCAGAGTTGTTACGAAGTGGTGGAAGCTTGATCGTTTCAACATCTTGGAATTTGACTTGTTTCAAACTGAAATATTCCAAATTATATTTTAAAAATGAAGTTAAAATCAGGGGGTAATCACAATCTAGAAAGTGACCAGTGTAAGTGATGATGTCCTGCGTAGTAATTGCAAGTGAGTGAAACATTATAACGAAGTCGTAAAAAATCCTTCAAACGGTACTTCTGGTTGGTTTGGTTGGCCCAAGAGTCGATACCCATGGAAATATGGAGTAGGCTGGAGAAGATTATATAAAAGAAAATATTAGAGGCCTAAGGAACTCATCTCGTCTTTATTGAACCCGTTGTAGGAGGTGTTATCATAGCCACTCATACCATTCTCTCATGTATTATAATGTCACCGCGCGCCATTATTGGGGTGAAACGAGTACTGCTTGGTGTATCTGGTGTATTACATTTCTGCCCACGCTTCTTGGGTACAAAAAGAGGGAAAACACATCTGAGGTTTACAGGTTGACACAAAAAATGAGGTTCAGAGTTTTATTTGTAGGAATAATTTCCCGTGATACGACGATAAGAACCTTGGAAAGTTCTAGAAGTATTACTGATGACCACGTGATTTCTTTCGCCCCATGAAATATATGTTTCATGTGTGTTTGAAGACTCAAACATGACGAGGAGAGAAAAACTTCTAATGATTGAAATCGTCGAATGTAAGGTTCAATTCTTCTTAGAATAACTTCACAATCTTATAACTCACGAGCATGTTCGCCTGTCTAAGCTCGTTTTCCACCCTGATTCATACCAAAGACAACGTATTCTCTCAATAAGTCAAGGGTAAGCCCTCAACCTTGGCAAAAACTCCATTGCCCTCGTTCCATTTCCCTATGAACTTGACTATTATTCAACTATTCATAAAGGCTGTCTCCCTCACGCGATGCTCCTTCTGCCGTTGAATGCGAACAGCTCCTCAATATTTCCATTTTATCGCTGCAATATGTGCAATAGGCAAACCGTTGTTTTGAAGTTGGGGGATTCAAAGTTTTCAAGTCTAGAGAGAGCTATGGTCGAATAATTACAATTTCTATGTTGAAAATAGCTTCACTAAATTTTTTTGTCCCATACGCCAAGTATTTCCACTCGTTCTAGCAGTCTGCGCCCTCAGCACCAGTGGCTTCAGTCCTACCACTGCTAGTGCGCAGACCATCGACAGCCCATTTCCTACTGGCTCGCGTAGATGTCCCATGCAAGGCTGGTTCACTTTATAGGCAAAACAACCCACCTTGTTAAGCGATGGTGGACAACCTCCACTGCTTGCAGTACTGCAGTAGTATACAATAATTTGAACCAATCAGCAATCAGCGTTTGATGAAGTGTTGAGATACTACCACCGCCATATTGTATTCAGACTGTTTTATGATGAAGGTTTTAACTTGCAATCAGAAATTTCTTTGCTTAAATTTAGCTGTTTCGTTTGATTTTATGTTAATGCTCGTTGTTCTGAGCATTCTGAAAAAATTGAGTTTTTTAATTCTTGTAATCGTTTCCATTGCCATTATTGAATTTGGCTGACTGGATATGGTGGACAGCCAGCAGTTATCAATCTGAACTGACTATCACATCAGTGTGTCTGGGAGCTCCACATCAAATCACAAATAATGATATTTTCTATCATTATGTACTATGTAATATTGGTTTAATTTGTACATGTTGTATGTATTTACCATTAACTTGGTTATATGAACTTTGTTTCTGTTAATGAAGTCCCTCGCCCTTTACCATATATTCATCTTATAAAAAATTTAGCAGAGCCATTGTATCACCATTCCAAGGATTCCACATAAGGAACACATACGACGCAACACCTACAAAACCAGATCGGTCTACAGAAAATCCGTAGATAAGAGTGTACACTTAAAGAGTACTGTAGAGCACAGACATTTTGAGGCAACATAATGTTAGTTACAGTGAATGGCCACTGGGATTGCTGCAAAACCGTAGGGGAAGTTTTTAATGTTGAGTGAACCTTCCCTCTGTGTTCTATGATAAAAGCCTATACTATCAGATATGTCAGTTGACTCCATGATTGAAGGACTCCTTCTTGCACCTGGAGAATTCAGGTAAGTTATTGTTTGGGGGGTTTTGTTTGCTACATAATGCCTCATCAACATTATCAATTTTCTGCATGTACCAATAACTGCTCACAAGCTCAAAAATACACATAGCTCATCAATTTTTATTAACGCTATGCAACTTTGATCGCCGTTTTGTGTTTTTAGCTTAGTGTCAGTGGATTTTTCTTATAGACATTAGGTTTGTTTGACGAATTATTTTTCTTTGCCTGATCAAAGCCCCACAAGCGTGCCAACGCCGGTACTCATTACGAATTCTCTCTTTGCTCGCAATAAACCGTATAATGATATTCTACTCAACCATCTATGTGATTTTTATACCGTTGAAAAGGAATTGAGAATTAAATAAATTAGCTGTAGTTTCACGAGTAAATACAAACCCGTCTGTGAATAAAACCGAAGCGGCGGGGGAAGCGTAGCGGGTAATTTGTGTCAAAGCCTAACGCGCACCAATTTTCCTATTGTTCACCGTGAAGGTCGAGCCCTAATGTATGTCAGGGGCAGTTCCCTTTGAGTAATGGGGAAAATGTTTTTGTTTGGCTTTGTATTGATTCGGACCGCCGGTTTACTGGAAAGATGAAGGGAAAATGTTGATGACGATTCTCGTAATTATTCTCAAACTTGTGGATAGGGAAAAGGGGGTTGAAACTGAACACTCATTGATCGTGAATAACTCATACGCGGGTTTGATTGAGATACGGTTCGGGTCAAGGATGAGGACCTGGTCGCTTTCTATCTTCAAAATGACCAACGTTGAACCCACTTTGAATTGGTTGGTCGCGAATGGCATGACGCCCAAACTAACGATGTTAATAAACTTACCTTGTCCGCTCCCTGTTAGCCTAAGAGGATTTTGTATGTTGTTTGTGTACCTGCCTGTTACGACATCTACGAACTAAATTTCCCCAGCGGCTGAACAGAACTGCTATACGTTCGATCCCGGGGCCTCCGAATCATATATCCTTTGAGTTCCAGAGTGGAAGTGGAGTTCTGTATAAAGTACGAGTATCATCGCCATGAGGGCCCCTACCTACTCATATTCATCCTTTTGCCTTATCCAGTTACCTTTACTTTTGAGTCAAGCAACTGTCTCATTGAATGAATATAGCTCCATTGCCGAGCGTAATGCGAGCCAGCCAATTACTTAAGGATTTGACGTAACAGGTCTCAATGAACGTTATGAATTGAACAGTATGCGTGTTGACGAAATATAACGATCTACCAGCTTGCTAAAGCTGTTGGAATCAAATTGAAGTTACATGTGGCGGTCTTTTTTCCACCTACGTTAGGTTTACATTTCAAAGAGTGATGTTTTCAAGCTCGAAAAACAGGGCATTTGGAGAATTCGTAGTATGTTTCAATTATCAAACCGCCTGATAATTTAATTGGTCAAAAACACGACACCCGTGACAGTCCGGCCAAGTTAACCGTCAAACAGTTCTAAAGTGAGTTACGCACATTGATTCGTGCTGCTTTCATTACTTCTATAAAATAATATATAATTCTGGTTTTTGTCCATCTCGTAGACTCCTAGAGGGGCTCAAGGGACGAACGACTCACCGTATAAGATCAGTGCTCGATGGGCGAGAAAAAGGGGTGCCAGGAATGGAGTAGCCAAAATGAATTGGGTTCTGCAAGCGTGTAAATGGGGAAACGGCACACTAAGCAGGATTAAGAGATAGACCATTAGCAGAGCACCACGAGGGCACAGCACCAAGGTCAGGCTTCGGCTGATGGCAGTTGGAAAGCTCAGAGACAAGGAGCTTCAAGTCATCAGCATAAATATATAAGGAAGCGGGAGTGCTGGATGACTCCCCATACTGTTGACCGCAACTGTGAATAGCAGGGGTCCCAAATGAGAGCCCTGTGGAACTCCGGATGAAGCGTCAAAAGACCTTGAGACAACACCAGCAACACAAACCCTAAGCTCTCGAAGATGAGAGAGACGAGAATGCTCTCAAAAACGCCCACCTCACGGAGAAAACCGAGAATTACCATAAGTGGAGGTCTATCAGTTTGCGATATATCTGGCTACAGAGGTCGGTGCATTACTTTTTGACAAACATGTTGGCAAAACTAAACATGTTTGAGCATTCGTTTCGTCGAAAGAATCCTCTCGCGCTCAAAAAGTTTCGACAATTGTGTTTCCAAATTGCCTGATATTCGGCTGTCTTTTCCACTTATCACAATCGTGGTTAAACAGAGGGAAGAAGGTAAAAGTCCGAAACGGTTTTTCTGCCCCTCGAAATGCTGTACAATGCGTTCACGTCAACTTGCCTCGACAATTAGACAGAACGACAAAAAAATGGTGTTGAATCCTTCCATTCAGACTACAACAAGCAGTTCTATGCACCTCATTTAAACATAAATCAAGTTATCGCCCTTCTGTCTGAGATTCAACAGGAGTCGGCTTTGAAAATAAGAAGCATTCAGAAAGGGGGCTCGATTTCTACTACTCGTAGGTAACAATTATAATTTTTTCAAATTAAAATTTGGAGAAGCGTTCTTGTTATCGTCTGGCTGAACGTCTGAACTCAAGTCTCATGTATCGCTTCCATTATCAATTCAGCCCACATTCCTACCTTCCATTGGGTTGAGATCACTACTTGAATAATTCACCGTACTAATCACCTTATGGAGCTCGGTGGTCTGCTTGTGCCAGCTTTCACAGCGCCGAATAACGTCCTCTGCCTCTCAGTGGGCGTGAACGGTCTTTTCGTGTTGACGGGTTTCGTGGCCATTTCCGCTCTCGCCTCTTTAATGATTTCTGCGCTCGTCTTCAGAAGACAACCCGGTGGCTTGTAGAAGGGTGGTTTATGAAATTCCATCACAGCGCCTGCAAAATATTGATAAATAATATTTTTGTGAAGACAATAGTTTCTCATTGGAGTTTTGCGAACAGACATCAGGGTCATCTAGACCCCTTGAAACACCCAAAAACAAATTTTGGGGCAAATCGGAGAGGTTACGTTCTGCATGATAACATAGATTGATTATTCAAGGAACAACCGACCAAATGCTTAATTTTTTTTATTCCGGTTTTGCGATGCTCTGGACAGTTTGCTATTGTCCTTTGAGACAACGTATAAGCAATAGTGAGGGCTCACTCAAGCAAACGTTTACAAACAAGGTGCCGCACTTTTCAAGTCAGCACATCAACCCTCTTCGAGGGTAAACACATAGGCTCTTCCCTTATACGTCCCCTCGTTGATCGGTCAGCAAATATCCGTTCAACTTACCCCTCGGTTTATACATCTTGACAGCCATCCGCTTTCCGATTTAAAACAAGAAAATAGGTGTAACGAGACCAAGAAAGACAATTAGAAGAAGCTTAACGAAAACAATTATATCGTACAGGGCAAGTGACTACTATTATTTAAACCAAAAATCGCCAAGGTGATGGCTAAAATAGTATCTAGCGGGTTGTGGAGTGAATGACACTTGCTACCAAACGACTTGGCTACTCATTCTGCATAAAATATCTACGGAAACTTCGGTTTTAGTTCCGGGTGTCTCTGCACGCGATGACGAAAAGGGGAGTCGAATAACTGAAAATTGTGCTCTCGGTGTACATTAGGCTCCCATTTGGAAGATTTTCAGGGCAAGTCAAGGTAGGTATGATGCCGGACAACATAAAAAAGGAAAAATATGGGGGGAAAAGTAGGAAATGTCACTGTAGACGACAAAAAATAGGTAATCTTCAAAAGCCAAGTGAACAAAACTTAAAGCTTTGCTGTTCTCCCTGTTCTTAGCTTCAACTTCATGCTATTCAAAATCCTAGGCTGGTTAGGCTGATCCTAGGTCCATTTGATTAGGATTAGGCTGATCATGCTGAGGCTCTATATTTCTTAGGGCTGATCTGGCAATAATTGTGGATTGTCATAACCCGAATGAGGGACTGGCAAACCTCATCCGCAAGACGGTACAATAACCAACCTGGAATTGGCAGCACATTGGCTTTGGGATTACTCCTCGCTCATTGCTCAAGAGTCCTGAGCATTCCAATGTTCTTAAAAAAATGAAATTTCCTTTTAAAAACTGTGTTCCAGTATTTTGTCAAATGCACATAGATGGCAAGGCGTGTTGGTTGTACCCCTCCTTCAAATCATAACAGTGTTGCATTCCTAGTATCTTGTTACCTTGAAATCTTGGAAATCTTGGTATCTGCGTGCATTTCGGTTCCCTGTTCTCATTGAAATTATACACCCTTACATTTGTATTACCCTTATTCAAATTGTGCAGAGGCAAAGAATCAATTTCAGTCTGCTGTCCGTTCATAGTTTTTCCATGTCCGACGTCCAAGTCAAACGCTGCAAATTCATTCACAGAAGTTCTTTATTTGATGGACCAGAAGTTTGTGGAAAATAGGGATAAAGAGTGAATGTGGAGTGTCCCGTACCCCTTCCAATCGACTCAGCGTCCAACATTTAGTGAAAAATGATACCCCACACGCCCAGATCGCCCAAAGTCTCGAAAATCCAAATTTCAAAAACACATTTTGATCCCCATTTTGGGATCCCATTTCTGCCTCTAGTTGGTCCTAGAAACTTTTCCAAGACCAAACGGGGGGAGGGAGAGGGGTCACAATATGCATTACGAAAAATGGATTTTCGAGATTTTTGGCGATCTAGGCGTGTGGGGTCACTAAATTTTGGACGCTGAATCGATTGCAGTGAGTCTCCATGCTGCTGGTCCGTGGAATAACCAATTGTCGTAAAAGAATTTGCAGCGTTTTTTCTAGACATCATGAAACGTTCAGAAAATTTTTTTGGACCCCCACCTTGAGCATGAAAACATAGGTAGATTGTCCAAGGAACAATCAACCGTAATGACTGTAAAATGCTTTGAATAATCTAAAGTACTGCATGTGAGCTTTTTTTTTTTTGGTTCTAATTAATCCATACAATTTTTCGACACAATCGCCGTAGATAAAGGCAGACTGTGGGTATAAAAGGAACAATGTATTTTGAGTTTTTGGTGACCTAAGGCGTGGTTTTTCTCTGACTTCTAGTCACCGAATCGATTGAAATGACTGTTTGTCACACAATGGAAAAGGTCACCCATGGGTCAAGTATTTTAAAAATAAATATATATTTTTCCTTAAAATTGTTTTTTTCAATTTTTAATTTTTAAATCTACTTACCTACTTTAGAGATCTCGAAGATGGGGTCTCCTAAAATTGTATCTACCTAGTAATAATAATATTTACACGACATTTTTCTTACTTTGTGGCTTTGTGGATAACTTGCTACTTGTGGTGACCATGCAAAACGTAAAAAAAAATATGATTTTTTAAATATAAGTCATTTTATTTTTCGTCAACCAAATTAAATCCACTGTTTTTGTTGTCTCGAAAATTGGATGAAATTATATCATATTCAATACCTATTTCTCCATTCTATAATCCCAGAGACGACTATTGTCTGAAAATAAAAAGCCTTGGCGAAACGCTAATTCAATGGTGCTTTTATGTTTGAAAGTGACTTTCTAGTCAGTGGCAAATTCGTGTGAAATCAATTTGTATTGCTGCAATGTGTTCTCGTCCCACCTCATTCTAGATGAAAATTCGCTCCTCATGATTTCCTGTTGGAGCATGGTCATTCATCAGCTCCAACGCCTCTCAGTTGATCATTGTTTTCTCTCAGCGACGAATAGAGAGACACTGAAAAGGGAATAGAGTACTGTTGCCTGAAAGGAAACGACTTTTACTGTAAAACTCGATGCAAACTAACAGACCCGTTCGCCCCGGGACTGTGTTTAGATCGTGTAGTCAAGACAACTCTTGGGTGAGCTAGACCTTGCAGCCGAAAGTGATCAATAATGACTCGGACTGATTTACGATTCCATGTGTGAAAACTAAATGAGCATCAGTGCGAGACGAGAGTGTTGCCATCGGATATTGATTAGGTTTTGGCGAGCCACTTTTCACCATAAATTACAATTTTTCGTTCGGCCTCTGGATTTCGGATTTGAATGCCTGCGGTGAGGTGGCGGCTTTTCAACCCTACAGGGTTCAAGGGCGGCTTTTCCGGCCAATAAACCTCAACGACCTTATATTTGCATGCGGTCAGACGATCGAGATTGCTCTTGTCTGTAAGATTAGGGTGAAACCGCTCGGATTACCCGTGAATCTTTTAAATTCGACGATTCACTGGTATGTGTCACTGCTTTCTTGGAAGTTGCAGTTCTTACCAGTTATCAGGTTAGTAGCCAACTCTTATCGTCTGATGAGCTCTTTTTCGGAAACTTGGCGTAAACAGTACACGTAGGGTAGCGGAAAGAGGCCAACCTGGGCTCCAGCATGATACTTGTAAGAAATCTTTCAACATATTTTGGAAGAGTGACTTATTCGAATGCGCGTGAAGCAATCAGTATCGCATACTTCATACCCGTTTGTTTGCTCTTTGATCCGTTTGTAAAGATCCTTACGCAGATCCGGGAGAGGATCACTTGAGTTATGTACAAAAAGCCTATTCGTGTCCAGAAACGAGATGGTCTTCGAGCAACTCAGTTGTGAGAACTCCTACAGCTAGAAGGACCCTAGGAATACTAGGCTTACTATCCTGCCGACTGCCTTCTCTGGAAGCTCCTTGCGCAGCTCTGGGAGAGACACTGCGTCACTTGTGTTTGTACAAAAAGCCTATTCGTGTCCAGAAACGAGATGGTCTTCGAGCTACTCAGTTGTGAGAACTCCTATAGCTAGAAGGACCCTAGGAATTGATTCGCTTACTATCCTGCCGACTGCCTTCTCTGGAAGCTCTTTGCGCAGCTCTGGGAGAGGCACTGCGTCACTTGTGTTTGTACAAAAAGCATGTTCTTGTCAGGAAACGAGAGGGACCATCTTGAAACGACTCAGTTTATGAGCATCCCAGGGCAGTCATTGTCACTAGACAGGTAACTAGCTGGTTAGGATAGCTTAGGTTCCGCACGTATCGTAATCTAAACATGACGAAATACTCCAAAAGGCGCAATGGAAAAAAAAGTTTCATAAACTTCTACAACGAGCTATTTATTCTCAATAATCATTCTACAGTAAAAATCGTTTTTTCACGCCTCCGTCCCTCGAAAATATTCGTTCGAGCGATCGGTACGAATTTTAAAGCCTGTCATTACCGTTTATTCCCTTGCTTTGGCTTCCATCCCAACGGATAAAATACGTAAATACGTATCTGGAATCCTTTCGCCTTTGCTGTCACAGTGAGCATTTAACACCAGGTGTGGGACGTGTTCCACATTAAGCGCGATCACGAGCTGTGAAACGCGTACAGCTGGATCTGATTACCTCCTCTCTGGTATAACTAAATATACTTTTGGAGGAAGGTGTTTGAGATGGTTCTGGGCTCCCATGAATCCTCTAGGATGGTAATGATAATGTCGACTGACTCGACAGAACATTTAGTCGATCCGTCTGTTGCCAATTGTGTGAGATTGAATCTGACGAAGTTTTGAACAATTGAATTGGACCAAGTGGATACCTGACTACCTATTGTGAAAGTGAGTATTCGAGATGTTTGGGTACCTAGGCGTCTGGAGTATCATTTTCCATTGTTGGACGATGCATACATTGGAATGAGGCCGGGACACTCCACACTCACTATTTCTCCCACTTTCCCCATCCTATTTTGGTCCAAGGAATAACCAACCCCTTTGAAAAAATTGACAGTTGAGTTTGGTTGGTGATTCTTTAAAATTTTCTTTTTTGGATCCATAATTGGTTCACCATTTGACAAGGACCTTGTAGGCTCATTTCCGAAATTTACCGATCTCAACCATACCCTACCTCGGTTTCAGATATTCGGTTTTATAGTTCATACCAAATTAATTCAAACCCAGTCGAAAATTGATTGCTATTCCGAAAAAAATGTAGACAGTATCGTTCCTTACAAAAATATTTATCAACAGACAACTATATGAAACAGGACAAAATCAGTAAGCGTACGTGGCTACGACAGAATATCGGAGAACGGATCAATACTCTGTGCAGGAACTTTCCTTCAATACGTCCTGAGGAGCCTTGTACCCCTCGTCCGTGGCCCACAATATCGTCAATATCGCCTCAATCAACGGCGTTTTCTCTGCTTGTTGACAGATTTCTTCGATATCCCGGAGCTTTTGATAGTAAAAAGTCACGTCTTGCTCAAATTGTTCCCCCTGCTGTTTGTAGTAAGCGAGCTGTTCTTTAAGTTCAACATTTTCACGTTGACTGTGGCATCCGCAACTTGATCCTGAATGAAAAGAGCGGTGATTGAGAACTCTGGGGGTCCAGTAATGACTGAATAGCACTATTGCTCAACATTTATCTGTATGGTTTTAGAGATTGAAATCCGCCGTTCGCGCCGTTTTAGATGGTTATTACTTAAATAATCAACCATTGTAATATGCCCAAGGTCGACCATCTCGGATCGGCCCCAAAATTTTGTTTTTGGGCGCATCATGATGTCTGGAGAAAAAAAAGTGCCCGTCCGCCATTCGCTATGTTTTTTCTTTTTTCCCCCCAAAATTGATTTATTTAGATTTTTGGGGATTCAGAGGTGTGAAGTATCGTTTTCCACTAAATTTAGGACGCTGAATCCATTGAGATGGGTCCCGTACAGATTGGCACCCATGAAGTGGATATGGACCAACACATTTAATTCAGTTTCAAGCATATTTTGAAGCTATTATCTTTCGGATAACACTGCAAATTAATTACAAAATGAAGAAATCATTTTGGAATATAAAAAACTCTTGGTTGATTATCCTCTTGAATATCCAGTTTTACTGGATTGGAAATCGAGTCCCGAGACACTCCACACTCACCTTTCCGCCATTTTCACCTCGCTCCTGTAGGCAAGGGAATGAGTTTGTCAGCTGTTTTGGTTAGAAACTTTTTAAAAATTCGAAATTTTAGTAGGGAAATACTTCAATTTGCGGAGGTAGGGATAAAAATAGGTGTTTTGAAGAACTCGATTTTCGGGACATTTTGGGAACTAGGTTTGGGGTACATCTTGACTAATTTGTTGAACACTGAACTCATGAGAAGGTCCAGGCCAATTGGCCCAGTCAAAAAGGGGTAACCGTACCTACCTATGGAAACCGGAAATCCGGGACACTCCAGTCACTATTTCCGCCGATAGTTTTTAGGCTTCAAGGAGTATCAATTGTGGAATAAGTTGCAGTTTTTTGTTTAAACCTGGACTTTCATCATGAAACGTATGCTGCCAAATTCAGGCAGTGTTGACCTTTGTCGTGATTACATGGGTTGCATAGGTTTGCTCTACTGACATAGCCATCCATTATCATCAATATAACTTCTTCTAACTATGAAGTACATTTTTAAAATCTTACGTTTTTTAATTTGTTTTTCAACATAATTTTTAACATTCACAAGCACACCCATCATTCGGAAATTCTTCAAATACTTGAGGAACAACCCCTTGGCTACTTACCGGGCGAGGGTGGGCGCAAGCCAGCTCTGGTTGTCTGTGGTGTCTCTTGGCTGTACGTCGTCGCCCTGATGATAGTTGGCTTGTGAGGTTCCCCTGACTCCTGCGGACCTGAAGCGCAACTCCTGTTGCGATCGTTGGCGTCGTAAAATTTCTTAAACCACTGAAGAAATTCGAAATTGTCTTGAAATTTCCCTCTCACCAACCTGTCGATGGGGACGCTTTTGTCGACGTCTTGATTTTTAAATGCCACTTGAAGAAGCTTGAAGTTCTGAATATATTCGTGCTCTTGGTTTGCCCTCACTTTGACTCTTTTTATGGGAATACTGTTGGGGAATAGTCGGTCCATCATGATGCAGTATGCAGCTCCTGAACACAGGCTTTCAATTTTTTGCATTTTTACCGGAAGATGCTCGTTGATCCATGCCAAAATTTCATGACGGCTCATCGCCTCCGTATTTACGTTCGTAGCTGTCACGTTTACGACCATTTTCAAATCTTGAAAGTAAAAAACTATTAACCGGAGATATTTTTCAAAGATTCTAAATTTTCTACAAAGGCACCTGTTTACATTTTTGAGCTTTAATCCATGCAAGAGCAGTGATGCGTTTCCAAAATCTAAATTTGAAGCTTTTCTTTATGGCTTCAGTAGGTACAGGTAGGTATTGACACCAAGGAACTTGAACCACTTAACGGAGCTTGTGTCAAGATCAAGAGGCACAGTTCACTTATATCATACAGGGCAGAACCCCTCCTCCTCCCCTTCATGCTTATATTTGCTGCAAATGATATTCAATTTTTTAATTTTCTATCATAATTTAATAAAAACGACTCCTTTTGTTAGAATGATGCCAAAATGACGAAAATCTATACAACTAGTCACTTTGCCCGAGTGACCTTATTTATAACGACCTGTATCTCAGCCTCTATTCGGGATATAGGGTTTCGCAAGGTTTGTAACTACTTTATTAATTTACACCCTTTGACGTGATCAAAATCTTGGATTGGTAAGGCGTTCAACTCCAACCTGCTTTTCATAGTTCCACTGCCTTTGACGTGATCAGATTTTTGGGTTAGGCTTTTGAATCGAACCTTCTTTCCAAAGTCAACTGCCTTTGATGTGATTAGATCTTGGATTGCTGAGGCATTTGGCTCGAACCTTCTGCTCTGAGTCTACTGTTTTGACATGAACAGGTCTTGGATAAGTCAGGCGTTTGGCAAACCTCCTTCCCAAAGTCAACTTCTCTTGATGTGATACAATTTTGGATTGGTAGTGAACTTACTAGACTCATATTTCTCATCCATTCTGGGCATACTTCCTAGAACTGGTCAAATTTGGATTGGTCATGTGTCCAGTTTCAACCTAATTCGTGGTACACAAATTCCAGGCACTACATTGCAGCATTACAGGGATCTATAATGCCTTCTCATTTCCACCGTATTAGTTTAGTATCCGTGAGTATTAAAATTCACTTTATTGTAGCTTAGGGTGAAATACAATCACAAAGGTATGCTTAGTACAGATGCAATCTACACGTCCAAGTTCATAGCAGACTTGATGAGTGTGTACGGCCAAGTAAGAAACCCACACACCCATTTCCAAGCCGCTTCGTTTCTAATAGTTCTTGCTAACCGCCGTGATAGGAGGAAATGCAAGCCACGACTCGTTGTCGCATATCACCCAATTAAAGGAAAAACTCATTACAAAGACCACAGACCAAGCTAGATCTTGCAAGTTAACCGTGAACCGGGCTAACACGTATTTAAGTAAATGGAAACAATGTTTCGTTCTTCTCGCTCGGCGAGGTTTGTATTTCGAATTTTCGCTCCGAGCTAAATCTCATATGTTGAATCCGCTCGCCAACAAAGGTAGACCGTAAATGACGACAGTGAATATTGAGGACGCCTTGAGTCTTTGCCTTAACCCATGGGAGGTTTTTAAACTTTACTTTCTCAGCAGTCTTAAGCAGCCTGGCGTTGATATCCGGCTAACGAGCCTTTATCCGATCGGACGATGTTCAAACCCACCTAACGAACCATTAGAGCACTCCAAATGGCTTAGAGCCCTGATATTCTTTGTAAAATCAAAATGAGAAACTTTTTTCTTAAATACATATTCCGCGAGCTATTTGATTAAGATTTTCCTTTGGTTTTACCTTAAACTTCATCAAACCTACTGGATTCATTAAAAATGAACGTGCGAGGATATTACATCGAATGTTCAACTTCCGACATGCAACATTACCTTCTCTTTCCTCGTTCAAGCACGCAGAAAGTGGCTCACGAAACCCCAATGCAGTGAAAAGCTCCATTTACTCATTTCAAAGTGGCTGCAGACTTTTCCGCTTTATGAGTGTTATCGTTCATAATCATGTTCACAAATGTTTACTCGCTTCCTTATCGAACAGGCCATCCTTCGTGGAAATTACCTAGCTTTGCCGCGGCACTGAACAGGATGTTTAGCACACATTTAATTAGTAGTTCATTCTATTTAATTAATTTCCTCTATCCTCTCTTGGTTGTTTTATTATTTAATTAGCCGAGTCAATACAAAAGGGGCACGATTTGTTCCGTTCCCTAGAACCATGTATGAAAGTTTTACCGCCTTGGTAAGACTGAATTCTAAGCAAATTTTGTAATTTAGCTAGCTTCAAAATGAAAAAAAAGAAGGAAACCACGGCCACCGGTAGTCTCGGTTTGCATTCTTGGTAGATTTTGCTCCTGCGGCAAATCGTGTTTCTTACTCTGGACTGTGGCTTGATTGAATGGATGTAGAACAGACTAGAGCTGTGTCCCCGACAGATGGGGCGTTTCCCAACAATGATTTCTGGTGGCTTGGTGATTATTCCCACTATACAGCTCGAAACGTGCCAACGATGAAAGACTGCCGGTTTTAAGAGAAAACGCATCAGGTCGGAGGCCCAGCAGAGCAAAACACCCCTCGTAAAACCGGGCATCTCCACAAAGTCTATCCTGGGTTGCCGTAAACAGGTGAACGCTGCGTGCCTGTTGTACGGGGAAGCCATGGCCAGGCAGGGCTGCCTCAGGGCGCACAAATGTACAGGAGAGACCGTAATGTGCTCGAACCTTGCGGGTGCAGGAACAGTCTTCCGTCGGTATCAAGTGATTGCAGAGGAGTAAAGACATCTTCAAACATAAATAAAACGCCTGACAGATCCCTGACTCCCTGAGATGGACAGGATCTCATCAGGCTCCACCTTGATGATTAATTCGGGGCTAAGGAACCTGTCACCTTCCGGTGCTTTGCTACTGATGTGGCCGGGCATCTGCAGAGGAGATGTTGGGCCGTCTCTGCCTCTTCAGAGTATAGGTCTCTGATTTGCCCGTGTACGTGGATATCAGGATCTAGAGATATTTTCTTTCCAAGGAGAACAGGGCTGTGCAACCTTGGAGCTAGGCACGATAAACCATTATGATTGACTAATGCCTGGGAGCCGCTACCAGTGAAGAGCTGTTCTGAAATGTTGTCTCAGGTGCATTCAGATTCAGGGTTCGGGATTTATGGGGCTCGATGGGGATCCTTACTTGGCTGGCAGCTCTGAGTCCTCATTCCGCTGAATCTTCTGACGCCCTGGTACCCAGAGACGTGTCTCCCTGTTCTCTTCTGCTAGTGCTCTCAGGGATTGAAGACGTTCCCTGACAGGCTTAGATGTAATTGTACCTGGAGCTACCTGGCTGTAAGTGAGTATGCAAATACTGACGCTTCTGAACTTCCGCTAGTTGACCTACTGCACGCTGGTGTTGATGGCGAGGACTTCTGCCAGATGGGCCGTGACCGTTTGGTCTAGAGAGGCAGATAGGGCTAACCTTGGCCCCTTGACACCAAGGCGAGCGCGCTTGTCCACCAGTGTCCCATCCGTACACCACTTTTGCAATCATAGGCTAAACAGTGGTGAACCTCCCTGCTGGAGCACCTGTCGTAAATGACTACTGTGAACGTCGCAGACTACCCTAGTTATGATTTTTCCACCGCGACAACGTCGAGAATCTTCCCGTGGATCCAGAGACAAGCAGGTATCATTTACCCCACCTGCATCAATGTCCCTGCAACTAGAAAAGCATATCGTCCACAGCCAGTTTCAGGGCATTGATGGTCCTCAGCCTTAAATGTTAGGTTGAATGGAAATTTCCATACGACGACCACCCCATTTTAGCAGTAGGAGTTTTTGTAAAAATCTGAATTTTTTAAGGCAGTGATTCCTTTGTTGGCTTTATGATCAAACATCTAAATCCCAAAACACAGGCATTTTGGTCCTTTGAAAATTTCTTCTTGAATTTCAAGACAGGAACTTTTTGTGCAGACTCCATGCTCTTGCTCAAAGGAATAATTAACCATAGTGGAAGGATTTGCAGCGATTTTTCTATTTAAAGCAGACACCTAGTAAAATGATCCACGTTTTGCCTTTGTTTCTTTGCATCTTTGCGTTCATGGTTCGGCATTTAACTGGTACATTACAATTCAAATACAAGTCTGTAGTTACTAACGAAATTTCAAGGTCTGGACCAGAGGATGTGCCGGGGGAAGAAAAGGGATGCTGGACTTGGACGAATTCAATCGATGTGGAGTGGGGGTAGTGTTGGGGTATATACACCTCGGGATGGGAAGAAGCCGGCTTCAGTCGGGAGTCTGCGTTCCACCATTCGCGCTCGCGATTCCAAAACCCACCCTCGGCCGAATGACGCGAGTTCGTTGAAAATACGCGAGTTTGGACGTGGACGTATAATTTTTGCATTTGTTATTTTGATGAACCTGAAATGAGGTTGGTACCTTCAATTGGTAATACGTTGAGGCGATCGATGTTTTTATTGTAACGTGATTTGCACTTTTGACATTTTTTGATGTCAAACACGTTGACATTTATTTTAAACGTACCCTGAGCGATTACCAAACTTCCTACTTCGAAATGATGAAAAAGAGCCACAGGTTTCAACCGAACAAGTAACAAAATACAGGAGCATTGCAAGAACTTATTCTTTGGCTAGTACACACAATTATTGAATAAGTCAGTCATTTGTACACGTTGTTGAGTCTACGAAATTGTTGGGAGGAATGATGAGTATTATTTCTGCCGCCTATGTTAGTTCCACTTACATTGATTTTTGTATTTAATAGCGCCAAGACATTACAAAATCGCGAGTTGTTGCCCACTTTTGGACGAAACATGACTTACGGTATGATTTTGGGATTATCACTTGGCGGTGATATGGCCGCATATATCAACTACCGTAACCCGCTGATAATATCTGCAAACTTATCGGAAACGTTAAGATCATCTATTCAAATACTCTTTGAAAGAAAAAAATCCATTCAATTCATGGACGTTTCGGTCTCTACCAAGAAATATAGGTGGTCAAAGATACAAGGACAGAATTTTTCCACACGAAGAGGACCACGATTATCACCTTGAAACACTAAAACCCCTCACCTCAAAAACTGGTGATGATTGTAGTCCTCTTTGTGTAGGTCAAAACTACCTTTACACCCTCGTACCTAAGTATACCTGCCTATAGGCTAACGATGGTTTGTGCTCTTGGACCAAAACATGGAATAAATTAATGACTAAAATGAATGAATAAATAAATCGGCTCGGATATGGCCTCTCGTTTCGGAAAACAGCTCCAAATGAATGATTCAATATTAATTAAATAAATTAATCTACTAGGTGGATCTCGCTTGATTTAGAATGCGTATCATTCATCTCTTAGTAGTAAATACTTAATTCAGAAGTCTGTGAAACGTATCAAAGAAGCCCCCCAAAATAAATATTTAATTATTTAGGCACAAACAATTTCTTTACTAACGATTTCAATTTCAAAGTAAAATTTATACTCGTAAGCTCGTAACCTGCCACCGTTAACGGCAGTTGGTTCATAACCCACTTCAATCGATCCAACGTCTAACGTTTTCTCAATATCGGAATAGCATAGATTGAGTTTCCTCCGTTTTGGAGGTGGGTAAGAAATGTGTTCCCACAGAGCAGCGTTATATTTCAATACGGATTACACTGTATACAATGACTCTACCTGAAGCTTTTCATGTTTTTAGTCATTTTTTCCCTTCCCACTTCCCCGTACCTTCTCCAGATTTGATCATATATGAGTTTTAGGTTCCACTCGAACGCTAAAAACCTCATTCTATTCCGTCTTTTCCATTCGATCGTGCAGACTTACAAAGAAATCCCAAGTATTGTGTTAAATGGTTTCATCATGCCTTCCACCGTACATGTAATTGCGTTTCGTCTCCGGTAGTTCTTACTTGGTGGTATGGCACTTTTTTTCTTTGCGTATGGATGTTTTCACAAAAGCCCATGTTGTAAAAAAATCTCTTACGGAAAAAAATATATTTACAGGGGTTGGTTATTCTTTGGACCAGGAGAATGAACAGTCATTCCAATCGAACCAAAATTTAGTGGAAAATGATACCCCTCATGCCTAGGTACCAGAAATCTCGATAACACATTTGAAATGGTTAGATAGGTATCATTATTGACACGTAACATCTTGCGGTGGGCGCCAATCGTTCCGGAACCCCTCTCGATGAATTCAACGTCCACATTTTAGTCGAAAATAATAACCTTCATGCCTAGATCGCCGAAAATCTTTAGAATCTATTTTTTTTAAACAAATTTTTTCCCCTACCACTCCTTCTCGGTAGTGGTCCTCTGCCTAAATTTTGTCCGATGGGGCAGTAATGTTTTGAGGATCAACTGGAGCCGAGTACTGGTCCCCGACCAAAATTTCGGATTTTTAGGAATTTTTCTACATCAAAAAATGACGTAGACGCCGGATGGCGCACATCGTTTACCCCCATTTTCTCCTGGCCCAAGGGTTTTGATCTAGATATCATGAGACGTCCGTAAAAGAAGTAAAGGGCCGATCGAAGATAGTTTACCTCATAGTTTGATTATTTAAGGAATAACCTACCAAAAACACTGAGGGTCGAAACAACACCATAGGATTGTCATTTTAATCAACAATCGACCTCTCGTTCTCCAGCCACAAATGTAAAATAACATCGGAAAATGTTGAAAGCTGTTATTTTTTATTTACGTTTCACAAGCGACTGTCCATTACTGTAATTACGAACCCGCTTGATCACTTCGGTTCGCGTTTAGTGGAATGTTCCCATCATTTACTGTCGACTCTAAGATTACCTCAGAAGCTGCTTCATGTCACGTGGATGTTCACTTCAAGAGAATGTAAATTGTGCTGAAAAGCGCCACTATATCGATTTGGGAAGTCCTTGAGGGAGTCGAATGCAGTTCAACACGCACCAGAATTCCACAAGTATATAGCGTTGAACCTCCCTAGAAAAATACTGGAAATCAATATGATTTGTGGATCGTTTATTTAGAGATGAAGTACTAAATAATGAAAAAAAGTTCAAATGATTTCACAATGGTTTATTGTTAATGTGTTTAGATAAAAAATGCTGTAATTTCTTTCACGAGAGTGGGATTCTTTGGGCCAGGAGCGAGGGAAACAGTGGGGGAGGAGTGTCCTGAACTCATTGATCCTGAAATCAATTCAGCGTCCAAAATTGAGTGGAAAATGACACCCCACAAGCCTAGGTATCCGAAAATAAAGAAAAACCACTTTCGAAATAGGTAGGTATGTACCCATTTTGATCCAAACCCCCCTCCAGTGGGCGCCGAACGGTCTGGAAACCATCTCAATGGGTTTAGCGTCCAAAATTTAGTGAAAAATGATGCCTCTCCAAACGCCTCAAAAATCAAGTTTCGTGTAACCCATTTAAAAATGGGTTAAGGTTAAAACCTTATTCACTCCAAATTTGTGTCTGGTCGGGCTGAATAGTTTCGAGGACCAACTAGAGCTAGAAAGGATCTGGACGAAATGTCAGATTTTTAGAAAATGTTTCACGAAAACAGCTTTAATCTTGCCATAGATCATCCCCTCCGATCCCATTATCGTGGAGGAAATTGCTGTCAAAATTTTGTGGCCAATCGGAGAGGTTGACCTCTGGCATGATAACATACAAGTAGGTTGATTATTTAAGGAATTATCATTCCAAAATAACCTGCTTTCAAGACGAAATCATTAGAATGGCAGAGTCTAATTAAAAAATAATTGATGAACGAGTTTTGTGGAATTGTGACATCACTCGTGTTTTGCCTTTTAAATTGAATAGTAGGTACTCCTCGTTGCGAAAGTTTGATATTGGTACACGTGTTATACATCTGAATCATTTCACCTTTTATTGAACTGATCATAACAAAAAGTAGAATACTGCTATTTCTACCCCATACTATTTTTCTTCCTGTACGTGCTATTGACAGTTGGGTCAATTTATCAACTAGGAACAACATAACCCCTGACGTACGTAACGTTTTCTAAGCAGTCCCCTCACATAAAATGGTGGCACTGAAAATGAAACGTCCCGAAAAATCTCCGTGAACGTCGATTAAATTTCCCTAAATAAACTCAATTTCCTCTGCTAAAAGATCTCGTACCTCATTTACGTTTGTACGCACCGTTTAACGTATATTTTCGGAGACACTTTCTACAAACCAAGGATAGGAATTTCAACGTAGGCGGCACCAATAACAGTTAGAAGTTACGTTATAAATATGACGTACTCACGCCTTGTATGAATCGCCAAATTCATCGAGTCCGGCATTTATTCCCAAATGTTGGTCACATTGTTTGTCCTTGATTTTCACGAGGTTCAGTTCTCTCAAAAAATGAACCCACCGAATAGGACCTACGTTCGCAGACAATACTTTATTTCGTGTGATTGTACGGACCATTTTCTTGATTTGATGATCCACATTTGAGGTTCTGGTGAAATTATACAACGTGTACAACAGAACCAGATTGAAAAACCCGGATTAATACGCAATAATTGCCAAGGGCGAAGTGGGGAAGGAATACCAGGAGCTCTTCTTTGAAAATTGTATTTATCAAAGGAAATGACGAATCATCTAACAAACGTAATCCCAATTCATAATATGCTTTTTGAATATAAAATTCATTCTCATTGGTTTTTTCCATGAATTTGGTTATCTTGGTTAACAGAACCAGATTAAAAAACCCGGATTAATACGCAATAATTGCCAAGGGCGAAGTGGGGAAGGAATACCAGGAGCTCTTCTTTGAAAATTGTATTTATCAATGGAAATGACGAATCATCTAACAAACGTAATCCCAATTCATAATATGCTTTTTGAATATAAAATTCATTCTCATTGGTTTTTTCCATGAATTTGGTTATCTTCAATCGATATAGAGGGATATTCTCCGAACAACTGCCCTCTGGGCGGATTGAATGGAATATTTGTGCGAGAAACAGCTAACCAAGAGCGAAAACGCTACAAATTCTTTCACAGGGGATGGTTATTCCTCGAACCAGGAGCACGAAGACTCATTCCAACCGATTCAGCGTCCGAAAATTGATGGAAAATGATACCTCACATGGCTAAATCGTCAAAAATATCGAACATGGGGAAAATAAGGAAAACAGTGGGTTTGGCGAGTCCCAGGAACTCATTCTAATTGATTAAAGGATCATCTAAGGATCAACATTATGGAAAATATTTCACCACACACAGGTACCTACCAGTAATCTCGAAAATACGCATTCGAAATAGGCAGATACAAACCAATTTTGACCCATGACCTCTTCCAGTTGGCGCCAATTGTTCCGGGATCCGTCTTATTGGATTCTGCGTCCAAAATTTAGTTGAAAATGATACCCCACACGCCAAAAATTGAAAGGGTATCTGACCCAAATTTCAGATTTTTAGAAAATTTTCACATACCTACCAAAATCGGCGTACACACGGCCGGACGGGCATTTTCTTATTTTTATCTAGAATCCTTGAACGCCCGAAAAACTATTTTAGAATCAGAGAGAGTGACTGCTTGCATGAAAACATAGCTTGATTATTCAAGGAATAACTAACCAAAAGTCGCTGCTTATTGTTGTGTTTTCGGGGCTCGCAGTCACTTTGTAAACAGAATCAACTTTGCTGCAGCAGCAGTTGTTGATATCTTGGTAAGTTGGGGGCCTGGATTTAGATCATTGCTTTTTCGAACAACTATCTTTTGAGCAATGGTGCTGACAGTCCTGGTCCTGTACGTTTCCTTTGCGTCGGCTCGTCGATGCGGCAACATGCTGCAGCGAGGGTAGGTTGGATTCTACAGGTAGTCATGTGTATGCCTTCTGACCACTTGGCAAGGATGTGTATAACGCGCCTTTTTTCTTTGTCAAGATTGCCAAGATGCGGCTCAAGATATAACTAGTTTGAACAGCTTTGAGATAGAGTTGCCGTTAACTGCAGGACTAATGGGGGTCTATATCTGGTTCAGGCAGTAAGATGACGCCCTGAATGCCTTTGGGCTGGAGTTGTCATCAGCTTCAAGACTGATAGAGATTGAACGCAGTATTTTGAGCACCCTCCCTTCCACATCAGGAAAAATTGACTTGCAATATTGGCAAAATCGAGATTTCCCAGACAAAGAATCCCAGTTGAGACATCACTTCAGCCTCAGGGACCGGCTAATATTCATTGCACGTCCTTTGGCAGCGGGCGCTGGGCAAGCATGCTTCCCAGATTCCGGTGGCAGATGTCAGGATTCGAGGTCCCTGAACCAATTCAGCGCCCATAATTTAGTGGAAAATGATACCCGGTACTCCAATGTCCTAAAAGTTCCAGGGGACTATTACAGTCCCCAGTTAGTACAGAAACACTTATTCTCCTAGGTATGTAGAGTACCATTATCCACTAAATATTCGTTGCAGAATCGATTGACATGAGTCCCGGGCAGATTGCCACACAACGGGAGAGCTTACCTATGGGTATATAAGGATATTTTGAACCCTGTCAACATTTTTTCCGTCAAGTAAAGAAAAATCCCCTAGCCGAAGGTTGAATTTGACGACCAAATTGTTTAACACGAAGAAATGTTACTATATTATATAGTTACGTTATGCAGTTAGGTAGTATATTTGTTATGTTATGTAGTTACTATAGTATAGAGTTAGGTAATATATTGTGTACATAAAAAGCGAGTTAGTAAAAATTTATCACGACCCGGGCAATTTTCTATTTTTAACGGACATCACCTTCTCTTTTGCGTGCAATCGAGTTCGAGGAGTAAATGACAACACAATTATCAATTTACCTTGCGGGGACAGACAAATCAATTTCTGTTCGGAAAGAAACGAAGTAAGAAAGCTCAATAATTGATGTGATTTCAGAGTGTCTACCGAAAAAATGAGTTTGTAAATCTTTTATCAGCTTCAAAAACAGAATAGTAAATTGAATTTGGTTATTGCTATTGTAGTAATCGGGTTTTAGAACATCCCGAACAAAATTGATGCTTACATTGGCTTTTATTTGTTCAGTATGGTCCAAAGGTGGTCAGATGTTCAAATTTTCTTTTCAATTTCATTTGAAATTTGTACTAATTGGTTTAATAAATTCTATATTTTCTATTATTATTCCATTGGTCCGTACGCAAATCAATATCTTGAGTTTATATGGAAGGAATTGGAAAGCTCATTTTGATTTGAAAAAAAATACCTAAAATGGGGTGTCCATGACGTGACAAATAAATGGTAAAAGGAGGAATGTATTGGTTCGCCTTCAGGTGTGTATTTTGTCTTGCAGACCATTCAACGCCCTGATTAGGTATACGAATCTGATTGATCTGAAATATATTATGATCATGTTACATTTTAAACAATAAAGCCACGGCGTGAGTTGTAAATTTTCTCTCTTTTTGGTTGAATTGTCATTTAGTTCAGGCTCCTCCTGTAATAATAGATAGATAGATAGATTGAAAATATGTTTATTAAAGCACATTCAACATTCTATCTTAGACATTTTTTTGCAGAAAACATTTTTCGGGCACGGACCACTGGTCATCTGCCCGGGAGTTCATTTATAACAACACAGCAATATTTTTTGCTCTTAGCACGACTATCTCGACAATTCCTAATTCAGAGCGATATTCCACTATACATTGTTTCTCACAAATTTGTGCAAAATCTTCTTCCCAGTTTTTCCCTAGCATAAAAATGGGAATTATGGTTAAATTAGACTCATTATATACTCTTACAACATCCTTACCCTTGACTATTTCAAATTTAACATCAGCTAGCCTAGATTTAAACCTCCGCTGGCTCTACCAAATTTGGAGCCATTTTTGGCCGGAATCCATTTGAGTTTGTTCATGCATCGATTGATTGAACGCCTTACATTCCTCAACTGCGTGGGTTTCTGATAACAACAAAACATCAAATTTTTTCAAGAATGCACAAAAATTCTAATTCTCTATGTTTTTATTAATTCCGTTAACGTTATAAGCCAGTATACCCAGATCGACGCTTTCCCCGTTCCGCTCAAGTATGTTGGCTTCACTTCGTCATCTGGTGCTGCTCGAGTTCTTCGAAGGCTGCGCCGTTTTCTTGCCCATTAGTTATCTTGCCTTCGCGATGATGTCTTCCATTTCCCGCTGCATCAGGGTGCTCAGTACAGAAGTGCCACTATCTTGACCATGCATTAGGCCGCGCGCTGGGCACACCTGAACTTTGTACCTTCTACCTCCATCTGGTACCCTCTTACCATGATTTTGGAATTCGGCTTCAACTCGAGGCATTGTTTCCTAATGTTTAACAGTACGGCCGTGGCTCTTCTGGTGGCTGGGGTGACGTCTCGGCGAATAACAATGCTGGTTCCTTTAAGTTTTTTTATGTTGCTGAAAATTCCACTGACTGTTTTGTGGTCAAATTCCGCAAGTATAGGCGCTTTCCGATCAGCTATAGCCTTTCCAAGAATAAAGCATCTTAGAATTTGAACGCCTTGTAAGCCCCATGCTCTGGAGCACAAATCGTGAATTGCCGTCATTGGAGAACATCCCTCTGTAACGACAACACCTCGGAAGATTAGGCTATTTTTCTTAGACTCATTCAGGTTAAATTCCATCCTGTATTAATATAAGTATGAATAAATTGGTAAATAGAATTTTCTCACCTTGTTATTGAGTTCATCGTTTGAATTTATGATGGAAGCATTAGGATTAGTATGAACTTTAAATTATACGCATCTTGAACGGTAGAGAATTCGTTAAGTTAAATGTTGGCTCGCCATTTTCTGTGGTTTTCCCAGGGATTATCACATCTTGAATAAATTGTGCTAATTAGAGGCCTTAATTAAGCATTAGTGCTCCAAATAATTGCCGATGAATCAGGGTGTGATGAAGGCTAAAAGAAAAACCAACATTCTAAGAAAATAATGTTGAAAAACGGGTGAGGTTGAAACTTTTTCGCTCTACTTCTCGGTGATAGAAGCGATGAAACGCTAGAAAACTTTCTTCATCCTGGACGCTGTACGAGACTTGACTTTTTCGCTGACTTCGCTGGTGACAATCGCATTACTTGAGGGACTCGACATTCTCCGGCGTCCCTACAATGAGCCGTATTGGCAGGGCGGCTGGAGATTCTCTCAGTCACAGCAGGTGAGGCGAGATTGGTTATTTCATAAGGGAGATTTTAAAGGAAGAAAACGACAGCGGGAAAATGAGTTCTCTAATAAGAAACAACTCGTTTAATCCTCGGCTAAGTTTCTCGGTGAGATGAAAGTCCATACACGGCGTATAGAATAGAATTCGTCGGTTCCAGTTGCTAAACCACGACCCAGCTCGTGGGAACTGTTCAAATAGTGACAGAGGAGTGAAATTCTAAAAGTTCTGAGCACTTTATGACTTGAAGGGGTAGATGCGTCTTTCTCCTGATGTTTGAGAACCCTTTAAGGCGTCTCATCCCTTCCGCAAGAGACAACCTGTCATTCGCATGGTGTGAATTTGCCAGCTTGTTGATACGTCAGCCGTACAATCAGTACATATTGATCGGAAATTCAATGTAGTCATAGCAAGTATTTCCTAAGCCTGAAAATCGTGGAAATTCAACTGCAAGACAGCAATTTTGACCTCAAATATCATATTTCGCACCCCGCGCAACTGCGCAACCATGTGCAAGTGCGAAAAGAAAACCGTCAGCTCAAAAAAGGTCAATCCAATGATCACGATACGGGATTCGTGTCTCGTGTTCATTCAATACTTTTCTGGCTTCATAGATTCCTGGACACAATGATAATACAGATAATCATTTCAGTGCCTTTTCACGTCGGGCGGTCATGGCATTTTGGAGAAAAGCGAGTCGATTTAATAACATTTCAAAAGAAATCTGTACCTTCAACAATTTCGGATGACGCACGCACGAGTTGTGATTATAACTTATGAATAACTCCCTTTTTAGTCCAGGCAATAACGAAGGCTGTAGGGGAGGGGCCTGCCCGAAAAAGCTCGAGCCCAGGCTTTGTCGTTGCTAAAGGAATAATTTCCCTTTTCCAATATTCTAGCCAATAATTTCGAAGTTCAGTCCCAGGTGGGATAACCGATTTTTCATGAAAATAACAAGTGCACGTGTCGCTGTATTTTCACTTCCTAGCAAACAGTATAATGCTAACATTTCGTTTTTAGCACAGGATGCCATTTATTCAATTTATTTAGACTCAGAAACACCGGGAATAGTTTGAATACTTTGCAAATTACAATGAAGATATACAATATATACTTTCATTTTCCAACCGAATGGATTAAATTGACATCAAGGCATTTGAGTGTTGCGGTGAACATTACGCCATGTGCTAACGTACACTTTTACCGACGCCTGAAAATGAGGAGATCCTCTGAACTTGAAAACCGAAGAGATAGAGAAAATTGAGTACTTGATGTTAAGTTTCAAGGTATCTGGCAAAGCACAAAGCCACGAGGACGCGAATGATCTACAGTTCAGGAAAATCTGTAGGTTTTGCGGATTACAAGGGGCTTAGGTTTCACCCTTGAGATTACTCAGTCGTCCCTTTGATCGTCATACCAAACACAAGCGGGTGAGGTAGCTTAAAAATAGAGAAGACCAGCTTGACCTAACGTTTCGCATCGTCCAACGTTTTTGAGGGTTGATTGCCCACAAATTCCAATGCCTGGAGATTCCCTCGTTGCCTCCTTTCCTGTGGCTTCTCTGTGGGTCGTGGAACTCCTCGAAGGCGAGAGAAGGAGATAAATTGGGAGCTCTTGACCTTCCCCTAGTTCCCTCTTTGCCTCCATTCCTTTCAATTGGATGGGGATTCATCTCTGCTTCGAATGACTACGCTAAAACTGCGCATATCATAATTTTAACTTATGTTTTCCTTTGCCCAAGGTCAACTCCATAATACGTTTCGTGGTGTCTAGATCAAATCAGCATCCAAAATTTAGTGGAAAATGATACGCCGCACGCTTAGATCGTCGTCAAAAATCTCAAAATTCCAGTTTTTCAAAAAACACATCCCCCCCTCCAGATTTTGTACAATCGGGCTGAAAAGTTTCAAGTTTTGAGGACCAACTAGTGCCAAAAATGAGCCCTTGACTAAAATTTCAGATTTTTAGAAAATTGTCTACCACTTAAAACGGCGTGGACAGCAGGACCTAATATTAGGTATTAACACTTAAACAATAAACAGTAGTGTAATGTTAGTTCAACTTGTGTAACAATATCTTTGACGTTTTTGCGTTCTATTATGAAATAATATCTTCACCCGCTGGCAACAATCTGACTAAGATATTCGCGAGGCCTTTGAAGAACCGTCAAGGTTTTGAATGATGGAAATAAGGTTTAGTCTTCAAAGCTGAAGAATTCCTTCTTCCATTTGATAAGAAGCGATCGATGCTCTTGTTTCTCAACTTTCCAACTCGGTTAATTTTCATTAAAATTTCAGGCGTTTCAACAAATTCCAACGCTGCACATGTTCTGCTTATAAACGTCAAGTCCCACCGTAAAGCCGGTCCAGAGTATTGCGCCTACCTACAGTGAGCGTTAATGTAAATCGGAATGTAACATTTCCTGAGGTGGGTTGCCTCGGGTCGGATCAGAATCCCGAGAATTTCACCTCCTAATCGTACCCGGGCTTTTAGGTTCGTTTGGGATTTGCGTGCTTGGAATTCACACCGCCCTCTACCGCGCGCATTTCGTCGCAATGGGGGAAATGACGGAGCTAATAATATTTCTTCGTAATCAAGAGTGGGTTGGGGCACATTATCCCGACAAAGGGGTGTGTTTCCCAAGGAAGTACCACTCAGCGCACGTGTTTCGCAACGCTGTACTTCGTTAGTGAGGTCAAATTGAGTCTAATCTCAGCAGGGTCAGCACAGTGTATGCATCGTGAATATTCATCAATCGATTGGCTATGAATGAACAAGGAGTCAGATCGTCGAAGAAATGCCTGACCGATCAAGGGCATTTCTCGTGTATTTGTTACATTTCGATACATTTGACGACAATTCTAATTTTATATTATTCCTTAATTTTCAAAATCCATCCTCAATTCGGTGATCACACGTCTCTTGGTCCCACATTCTTATAGGAACAAACATTCTTGTTTTCACCGACCAAAAATTTAAAAAACAAAAATGTATTTTGTCCCCGAAACTGTACTTTTTACGTTCGAAGTATGTAAATTTAAAATTCGTTCGGGCGGAATATGTTCTTTAGAGTTCTTCGAACTCTTTGAAATTTCGGGCATACACTCTTTGTTGTGCTTTACGCATTTACAGCCTTATCGCCTCAAACGAAGGCTGGCTATGGATTCTAATAGGTTTCATGAAATTTTTTGTACAAGTTTTAAGAAACCTGTTGGGTACGACTCTTCTCTTTCGATTTCTATAAATTGAGAAATTGATTCAGATGAAATGGGTTTTTGAGATTCAAGGAGCCTGGGCGTTTGAGAATAGCATACCAGATGTGGGCACCCACGGTTGACGAAGGGTTTTATTTGAAAAAAAAAAAAAAGAGTTTGCGTTTGAAAAAGAGTCTTTATTGTTTAAGCCATCAGTGTCGTGAGATACTGTTACAATAATTTTTCGAACTACGTTAGCTTGATGGTTTGAGTAACGGCAAAACTGTGAAAGTGGCTTCATAGACTTCCACGAAGTTAATTCCTACATAAATCTCTACCCAAAACACCGTAGGGTGACAGCATCACCAGTTGTGCGGGGGGGGGGGGGGGGGAGATGCGCCATCTCTCGTGAGGGGCGTGGGCAGTGGTGGGTTAAGGTATTAAAAAAGTGTTTATAAATGATATATTCTTTCAAACTAAATATATTTAGTCTCCTCATAAATGAATCCAATTTATGATCAAAAATTATTTTAACTATATTTGAATTTTGATGAAAATACAAACGGGATATTGCTTTGCGATCATCGCGATTTTTATGCGTTGGTCAGCCATTTGTCGTCCTCGTGATTCTCGTTCATAAAATACATTGGTCTACGTCCTTTCTATTATTTAGTCTTATTTCAGCTGCCTAAACCCACATAAAACACCCCCCACCCCTGCTGCAAGCAGCAAGGAAACTACCAGAAAAGCAGGAATTATTCTCCCTGCATTCAGCAGGGCTTAGAGAGTAGGTAAACGACTCCCCCTAAGTACCGGTATCCGGTTGTTCGCGCATTCTAGTTTGTACTACCATTTAAGAGAGTGGTTCCAGAGTATCTGTCTGTATTGGTACATCCTACACGGATGAATGTAGCACAACCCTCTCCTTTATTCGCACCATCACAGGCTGAAGCCCTCCGACCAGGGTTCGCCATGTTTCCTATCTCAGGGGGGAGGCTGCTGGTGAGGCTCTGCCTAAGCGTTGTCTCGGTGGCCAGGCCTTTCCACAAGTTACTAAATTGGAAGAATACAGAAGTGGTTAGTGCGCTGACTTCCATGAATCACATCAGTACCATTCTGTGGATTGCTGGAGGACAGTACATCAGACAGTTGGCACCTTGCATTATTATCAGCTTATGAAGTAGTCGGTGGTGAACCTGAAAATTGATGAGTGCGTGAAGAATATCCCGGCCGCACACATCATCATCCTGTATCCAATGAGTACGGAGAGTAGTTGACGAACGCCGGCTAACTTCAACCAAAACATATTGTAAGAGAGAATCAAGGCCTGGGTATCATGACGCCATTGTTCCCAACTGACGGGTATACTTCTGGCAGTATTGTCCGCCTATCAAAAGATTAAAGAAGAAGATGAAATTTCATCCTTCCACCTGACGGCCCGTTCCGCGAGTTATTTACGCTCGGCACGTACTGCGCACTTCATCGTCGCCCGAGGGACTAACATATCACACCAACCATGTGGCAAAAGACGGTTCTGTGTTAAACTTTCCTCGTAATTTGCGAGAAGTTGAAAATCTCTCGAATTTCATTGGGAGAAAATCACTAAAACTAGTAGGACAATTACCTCGAATGTGGCCAAAGTCGCCCAAAACCCGTTACGAAGGATTTGAACAAGCATTTGTCACATAATATTCACCACACTACAACTTCCGACTATCTAACTGACGCCTTGTGAGAACCTAAACCAATTTGAAAGTGAGTTCATCAGCTCGGGTCGTAACATCAACTCACAGAAAGTCTATTAGTGATACAAGTTCAATGCTGATACGGTAGCGAAGGTACCAGAATGATTCACATCGCGTTATAATTCACCGCCACACGACGAATAACATTCCGTGCAAAGTGAGAAACTCATCTCAATAATTTCTCGAAATACTCCACGACAATGGCAAGCTTGGAGCGCAATCTGAACTTTGTCCATTGTTCAATTCCAGTAGTGTTGAACTGATAACCTTCCTTCAGCCAAGATGCGTCGCACCTCGCTCTAATACACTAACTAATACACTAATTAACTAAATAACTAATACACTAACTAATTTAAAACAAAAATTTACAAATATTTACAATGGATTATTATTCCTTGGAGCAAGAGTGTGGTGACAACAATGACAGTGGTGTGTCTCGGACTCATACCAATCGATTAAGCGTCCAATATTAATTGAGAAATGATAACCCACTCACCTAGGTATCCAAAAGTCTCGAATACCCACTTTTGAAATAGATAGGTAGGTCCCCCTTTAGACCTATACCCACCTCCAGTGAGCCCCAATCGGTCCGGGACCTACCTGGGTTTAGCGCCCAAAATTCTGTGGATTGAATAAGTTGAGCATCCGTTCATTTTGGTTGGTTAATCCTTGAGTTGCAAATGTCCGTCCGTCGTACGCCGTCCACGCCAATTTTGTAGTAGAAAATTTTCGAAAAATCTGAAATTTGCGTCAAAGATCCGTTTAAACTAAATTTGGGGGGAGGGGGGTCAAAATGTGTATCTTGAATAATGGATTTTTTAGATTTTCGGCAATCTAGGCGTGTGAGGCATAATTTTCCACTAACTTTTGGACGCTGAATCCAATTAGACGAGTTCCAGAACGATTGGTGCCCACCGGAAGAGGCCATGGGTCAAAATGGGTATCTATCTACCTATTTCGATGGTGGGTTTTCCAGATTCTGGTACCTAGGCGTGTGGGGTATCATTTTCCACTAAATGTTGAACGCTTAATCGATTGGAATGAGTCCGGGACACTCCACACTTACCGATTCCCCCATTTTTTCCAAACTCCTCTTCCAAGGGTTTGATCTAGACACCATCGAACGTATGCTGCCAAATTTTGGCGCCAAGTGTTCAGATTTACCTCCGGCGTGAAGGCGTGATGACGTGACATAAGTTGATTGTTTAAGGATTTAACAAAACAAGCAATAACCAACCAAAAAGATAAGAGAAAAACATTTTTGCTCATGTATAACTCATTACCCTTTTAGGCTGCTTGGTTGGGAAGGTCTAATATGAGGTTATACTCAGCTCAGCGCCAGACTGCCGCTAGAGGGCAGTCACAACAGTTCCATCCTTTATCGCCAAGACTCTCCCTGACTCCTTTCAGGCTCTAGTTGGCCTATCTCAATCCAATCGTCCAACACTGTCCTAAATGGAGACATATAAACGAGGGTATTGGGTTCCATTTACTGGTTAATGGACTTTGGATTAAAGGACTCTTACTTGATTGAAGTGGCGACACTGAGTCACAATGATTCAACACAAAATGTTGTAAAACACCGTTTCTTTCCCCGCATGAATCTATCTATATTACTGAATAAAAATAATTTATTTTCATGTTTGAGTTATTATATCTGTTGCTGCTCATTATGTTGCTACAAAGGCCCGTTAGTCCAGTTTGTTCGGCAGTTCCTTATATTAATGAGTGACGTTGGTCATAGAAACACGTAGATTGTTTTATTTATACCATCATTATTTATGAGCTGAATTCAGAAGGGTGCAGCATACCTGAATCCGAAGTTTAGCGGACAGACTCAATTAAGATGAAGGTGGACTCGAAATGCAAGGCTGGAAGAACGGATGTAATGAGACTCCGTAAGGTTGAAGTTTCTGAAAATTCAAACCACGTCATTGGGCTAAGAGCCACTCGACGGTGTTTCTCATTTCATTATTTACCTGACTTTTCTTTTTCGCGTCTTTCGGACCGTCTACGTCAAAATAGCGCGGTCGGTAATAGGATTTTGTCCTCGTATAATGGGCAGAAGAAAACGACGTCTTCGCAGTGGAAAGAATAATCAGAGAAAGGGACGTCCCGGATGAAATTTTCGAAGATGTACGAAAGACGGGGTTTTCTTATCGTCTTGAGGGAATCACGGGAATAATACATTAATGAGTCAACAGAGGCGAATATGTATTTGTTGCGCTCCGACCTGTAAAATGTATTCGCTTGTGTTACGTTATGACCACTAGTATGATATAATATTACAAAGGCAAATTACATAATGACCACATTTATGATAAAATATTACTGATGGAAAAAGATGGTTGAATTAATTTATATAAATGTGAACACAAAGACGATTCATAAATCAATTCTAATAAAAATAAAATCACACATTGTAGGGAAATGAATAGTATTTTGTCAATTTCCAACCAAAATGAAGATCTAAGCTCCATCTGTTGTCACTACGCTATGACAATGAATTCAGGGTATCGTCGGATCCTATTATAATATATCGATAGCATGAGTATGTCGATAGGAAGAATGGTTCCTGTCTATACCTGCTTGCCCATCTGATTGTTGTCTTCCAAATAACAAGCTTCGCCCTATTTACTAGAGGTTTTGACTTTTTTTTTTTTTTCGTCTGATTGTTTGTGCTGTTTTTATGACAAATAGATTCAAGTGGTGAAGATGACGGTGAGGCGGGATGATGGGCGATCTTGCGAGTAAAAAATTAAAATAATCAGGGAAATCGGCTGATTCTACGAAGGTATTGCTAGCGCACAGTGAAGAACAAGTGAAAATATAGTTTCCTATTAAAGGCCACGCGTTTCTTTAGTGCGATAGAGAGAGGTATTTAGTCAACACACAGGCCGATACAGAAGTGTTTAGGACTGGCGTGAAGTACTTCGTGAGTGCATTGTGACACCGTCTCCATATCGAGTTATAGGCTGCGGCAAAGAAGTGGGATTCATAATTTGGACGGAGCACTTTATCAGGTTTTCACTCCAAAAAATGTCCCTTCACTAAACGGCCAATAAGAGTACTCAACAAGAGCAAAGACGACCCCAAGATTTTCTGCAAATCAATGATTTTTGGGTTGCTTTATTTGGCACCAAAACTGCTACGGTACGTTTTCAATTGCAAATGAAACGTGAATCTTGTCAAGGAATCTTTTCTATCAAACATACTCAGGATGTGGAGGAAGCGGCTATTTCCTCGTTCAACGGTTCCCCAAGAGGTTCTCTCACACGACTTGCCGTTATTCTCCAAAAGGCTTTTATGCCAAATAAGATGCGCTAACCCGAGGTTCCGCAGAATAATCCTTCACCGCATTAAAAATTGATTCGGCAGCTCAGCGTCGTGCTCCAACTGCCCCTTTTCTTCCATCTTATCGTTTCCCGTCCGGTTTTTTCGTATGAACACCTCAAATTCCTTGTGTTCCTCTTTCTTGAAGACAGCTACTTTTTCACTCTTCTTCTCTTCGAAGAATTCAGCTTGGCCTGCTTTCTCTAAACGGCACCCCGACAGAGAGCGTTTATGATTAATGAAGCAGAAATTCATAAAATATTTTAATGAATTGACTAACTTCTTCTCGTATTAGAATATTGCAGATATTATTGGTAAATCAGCCCTGATTTGTTTTTATGTTTTAGAAGATGTACTAAATATAGTAAACTCTAGAAGGAATTGAATGTTTTGAATGAATGCTTTTTCCCATGATACGATCTTCCAATGATCGTAGCTTTGATTACAACATTCATGTTTCTTAGATGAATGCTGGTATTGAGGGTGAAGCAGCTATTACAAGGGAGGTAACCACCTTGTGATATTTTATGGACCCTTTACTCTTTCTCCGGCTTCGCTCTTTTTACCTAAAGCTCTCCACGGCGATAAATGACGAGCGATATCGGGAAAGAAGTAAATACCCACTTGAGAAAAATTTGTACTCGTCTTTGAACGAGAGCCAAAAAAAGGCGGGAGATTAAGGAAAGAAGGAACGTTTGTGGATCGTACTCAGTTTATCGTCAGGAAGCTTTGGGATAGCAAACAGCAAGACGTTGGAGGAGGAGTTTCAGGTAAAACGGCAACCTTAAAGTAACGCCTAAAGCAAATGTACTCATACTTTTGTTACCAGAGAAATGTACTAGTCGTATAGACCTTGATAGTCACGCCCCTTTTTATAACAACTTCTTCACATTTTACGACAGCGTATAAAAACGAAAAAACACTCTTCAAGCGATCATAATATTTATGAGACAGACTCAGTTTTACTTTCCACGGCAAATTATCAAACAGTGGCTTTTTCACCGGAGGTGTCCTTCTAGAGCCCCTCTCTGTCTTGGTCTACCTCATATCTCAAGCTCCACGTGTTTTAGACCACAAACAACACCAAAAACCCAGTTATTTTGTTTATTAAATTTATTTTTATTGAAGTGGCCAACAACCGTAGAATAAATTAGACCATTAATTGTATAATCCAGAATGATCACTGCCTTGTTTTGAGTGGAATAAATTCAAGAATTATTCGAAATAAGGCTCGTCAAAATCATTATATCGCTAGCAGAGTAGCTAGTATAGCAATAGCAATATAACTGTTTAGGCACTCCCAGAATAACTAGTATAGCAATAGCAATATAACTGTTTAGGCACTCCCAGAATAACTAGTATAGCAAGAGCAAAATCACTAATATAGCATTAGCAAAGTAAATAGTGTAGCACTAACATAAGAACTATTAGGAATAATAAATATAAAGATATAAAAAATCACTATTATGGTGCTACCAAAATAAGTATTATAGCAATAGCGATATAATTAGTATAGCACTAGCGAATTCACTATTACGACACCAGCAATATAGCTAAAAAACGAAGGGGTTTTCGTAATTGATATTCTGAAGTCTCGATTTGAATGACAAGTGATTTTGTACGTTCTTGAAGTGCCGCCATTAATAACTGCAGCAGGACGCTGAAATATGTTTTTCCTTCTCGCGTTTTATTAAATTTATACTCCCACCGGACACATGGAGTTCTGCTGAATCTAATTCGGTAGGAAATTTTTTCCAGTTTATTAACTTACGGTGTAATCATCAACATAGAATGGTTCCTTCAATGGCAAAACTGTCAGAAACTTATTTTTCATCAAGAAAATGAATGTTTTGAGTGTTTCAAAATTTTTAAACCTGACATTTACAGTTTCTTGCTCGGTGAATGCCTATCGTGTTCATTCTTCCCTTCATTCATATACAACATGTTGTATACTAGTAGTGTTTTTCCTATCTCTTTCTTTAGGTATTTATTATCAAATAACCCTATTGAAGAGTATAAAAAGCATAGCAAATTTGAGATAGTGATATCCGACCCCTTCAACCCTAATGGTACCATATCGTTTACAGAGCTTCATTCATCTAATGATGAGGTCGGATTGTTAGCCCGCTTCTAGGTTGGATTCCCATCCGCAGGAATGTTATGCAATGCAGGAATGTTATGCAACGCCCGCCGCGGTCAGTTGTTGAATACTTCGTTGTACAGTTGAATGTCATTTGACAACGTTTTAGTTCAACATTTTCGAAAATTGGAGAATCTCTCTTATTCAGTCGCCTCACTCAGTTTCATTTGTGCGATGACTCATGTTTGTTTTACTGTCAGTTGCAGGTGACATGAAGCATGGAAAACCTTATGTCACCAGCTGGCTACTTGGCTGCCAGCATTATCTTGTTCTTCATCGGCTTCATTGGATTTTTCGCCAATCTCGCCGTTATCGTCCTCATGTGCCGTGACAACCAGGTGAGTACTGTATGTCTAGAACACAACATACGTTCGAAATATCCACATTTATTCATTCCCTGCTTCCGTTTGCGGCAATAAGCAAAGGTGGGAAAAGAGCCGTCTACCACACAAATGAAATTTGCCAAATTAATGATTTAGAATTTTTTAGCCTGGACGAAAATCATTGAGGAGGTTTCTCTATAAGATTACACGTGTGTATTGTAATTTCAATAAGAATAGGAAATCAAAAATTGTGAAAGCGTCTTCGTTTTTGTGAATAACACAAACCATTTGAGTATCCTTTTTCGGCTACTTTCCAACACGTTCCTTAAAATATATCCAACACCTGATTTTTGGTGGACTTATCTGAGGTACAGTTCAGCTTACTCAGTAAGTGAGCCCCAAAAAATTCTGACGGTGACAACCTGACGCAACAACATTGGTTAACCATTGTCGAGCCAACAAATCAGTCGAGTTCGTCGGAAGTTGTTTTGGTATTCTGTTTGCTCACGAACTTTTCAATTTGTTTCCCCCTAGAGTCTCAACTTCTAACATCTGTAAAGCCCGAATTTCGCCGTTGTGATATTGTTTATTCTGGAAGCGGAGTAGCCTCAATGTTTCACTTAGGCACACGAACAAGCGCTTTCCATCAGGAACTTCACGTTGGTTTTTGACGGTAATGTTCGCAAGTAATCATGTTGAAATACTCATGTAAACGCCCAGAGAACACATACTGCAGTACATGCTTCCCTTCTGTTCTCGTATTAATTCAATTCAATTAGTTAGAGTCGTTGGGGTGATCTACTGAACTCTCACAATGATGTATGAGAGCCTTTGCTTCTCTGTCTTAACTTTGAGGTTATGAAATAGTGCGACCTCACCGAACTGCATCATGTAGCGTTCTGCCAGGTGTGCTTTGGGCTGACTGAACTCATCGCCTCACTCTATCCAAAAGGAAAACCTTATATGCAAAGCCTGCGTCTTCTGACCAGACAAAAGACATGTGTTTATTCCGTTTCTTTCGAGTATTTTGCTGCAAGGATTACAGAATAAATTACATAAGCATGGTTTGGTACATCTGTGCCAGAGCATTGTTTTCCAATCCATTACCAAATGTCAACATCCGTCATTTTCAAAACCCATAAACCCTTCTATGAACCTCAAAAGCCAATGTGTCTCCCGTTTTGTAGATGGGGTAGTTATTCTCCTTCTGATGCTTTTCTCCCATCGACGCTGCGTTACATCCATCGTTGTAACCCGTTTATAAGGCTGGATTGTCACCGAAATGTTATTTCCATATCAAGAGCATGCTTATATGGTCTGGCCTGGGTGGAGGGGGGAGCCTTCTCGTTTATGAGAGCCAAAACAGGTCTGATACTACTTGCTGTTAGGCTGATGTCTTGGCAGGTAATGTTAAAAATGTGAAGGTACTTATTCGTACAAAAATCTATTGAGTCCTCAGTGAAACCTGTTTATCTGCCCCTTCGTTGGCTAAATTGAACTCCTCTTTAGGCTCAAATTATCTTTTATTGTCTCTTGTTTCTCATAGTCGTCGTATAGAGCTGGTTTCAAAACTGAGACTGCATCAATCAGTGTCCTCAAAAGATGTGAATTGGATGAGAGAAAAGCTACCCTTCTCTGCTCCACCTGTTCCATGTTCTTGCGGCTATGCTACGATTTATAGGGGTGAACAGCAGCATGATGAATAGGTCGAGTCGTATCTCAACGAGCGGAAGCAACCGAATTGGTTCACTGCTGGGGCCTGTCCTGTATACTATGTTTCTCTCCTTGTATCATCATCAACTATCAACCATTCTCTTACGGGGATCGTTGTATGAATAAATGTAAGCCGATGACATCGAGCGGTACAGATCTTGCTCGACTGACAAGTTACCTGATGGGGTTGAGCTTCTGAATGATGACCAAGAACACTGCACGAGCAGACAAAGGCGACAAAAAACCTGATATCCGGTCTTCAAGTTGGTCTATCAGCTGAGAACGATTGCCAGCGACCTTCCGCACGTGAGGAAAACACATGGAGAAGCTCTGATATGCCTCCTTTGCGCCACTTCTGCATTCTGTGATCTCAATGGTGAACTCAGAAGCGACAGAAGACTCCAAATTCCGCAGTTCGTTTTACGTTGCGGCTGAGATTAACACATTACGCCGGGTTTCAGAGAGCTGTAGCGCTTGAAGATTGACAAGATGAGGAACTAGCTGTGGTGGCACTCTTGTTCATATTGCTGAAGTTCCGTGAGGTCACATTTTTGTACGACATTCTCACCTGCATGCCCGACTTACCTTCGTCGAACGTAAACACATTGTTACAAGTCACAAGGCACCGAACGATAATGTACGAAAGGTCTTTTCCTTTTCAGGGGAGAAGAATTTACTTAGAACTTATAAACTATATATAGATGTAATTTTTCATCGTGTGAGGAAGGTGGGGAGGGTCTGATGGCTTTGTTCCTCCCACGTGGATGAATAGAGCTCAACCGGTCAATCAATTTCTGATTTCATTAACCCCTCTTCGAGCATTGCATCATACACACAAACCAACCATAACTGCTTCAACCAATGCACAGAAAAACCAATGCGACAATTCACTGTGTAGGTTCCAGGTTGAAGTACACCATTTTGGTACCAATCCATGGGTAATGTTGATACTTTATCGTGATTCAGTAGTAGAACCAAATGAGTTCGCTCTATTTTCCCCGCTCGAGGATGTTCGGTAAATTCTTCCAAGTGGAAAACCCTTTTCCTTCGACCTATTTTCTTTCCGGTGCTCTCCCAAGAGCCGTAAAACCCCTAACACATTCTCATTCTGCTCAAGGTGGAACGGTAGAATCATAAAGTGACTGTCTGACCGGATCCGCAACAAGTTTTATGGCTCTTCTTTCATTTTTCAAAAGTCGACGGTCCTTCCCTATTGCCTCATACACAGTTTCCGTTTGGAGAGAGAAGTTTTCAACTTCCCTTTGTTGCTCTCATCATTTATTGCCCGGTTGGTGAATTACGCAGCTATTGATTTGCGAGCAAAACATGAATGTTGAGGTTCCCCTTTATTCTTCGCTCAAGGCGAATTTATGTTCCCAACATTCAGTTTCCAGTAGCTTGCTTAATTAATTTGAAGTTTATAAATAATCCTCGAGGGTAAAACCTTTTCGAGATAATCTATCTTGTGAGTTCTGTAAGATTATCCATTTATTCTGAACACCACTCGTGCAGTAACAGTATTGAGAGCATATTTGGAAGCTCTTCTTCAGCTCGTTACATGTTTTGGAGTAACTCGATTGAGGTATTCACATAATTGATCGCTTAAGTCTTGGCCTTGAACCAATGGGGTTTCATGCCAACCACGAGATGGCAGAGTCCTCATATTCGTCTATGCGGGCACTTCTGGGCACTAAAACAGAGCACAGTAGTGGAGCAGGGGGCTCGAAATCGCTCCTCGCGCTTCTTCTGGCAACTCTCATTTAACATTTAGCGTTTGTTTATATGAACCGTGATAGACATTTAAATCCACATCCTCCCAACAGGCGACCGCGATCCAACTGTACCCATAGTTGTCTTGGGAGATGAAGTTAGCAAAAGAAACATACGTTATTATTTCGAGAATGGTAAACCAATGCCAGAATGCCCATCGGCAGTTTACGCTGTTTTCCTTACCATTCTAGTGAGTTTTCAGCTCTCAAAAGGAGGCAGGGGATGGCTGAAAATGCGTATGAAAACGGGAATCCTCAATTTTTTATTCACAATACGGCAAAGTGCGTGGCACTTCATTCAAAATGGTGACAATGAATTCCATCAATTAACAAAAGCAACTTCACCCGTATATTTGGGAGTTTATTTTACTGTGTTTTATTTACAATTCTAATTTACTTTTAGAACATATTAGATGATTGTTCGAATTGGATCTAATAACCGCATATAATGCGTCTCTGCTAATGAAAGATGATTTTCGATTTTCTGACTGCCCCAAAGGAACCCAAAGGCAAACGAACGTTAAATTCCAACCGAGCGCCTTGCTTACCCAAAGGAATCGAAACAACAAGATAAGCGATATAATACGAATGGCAAAATACATAGTCGTGCAAACAACCAGTGGGCGGGAACATTTCATCACTCGCCACATTTCACGTTTGGGCCTCGTAGGCACAAATTGGCCCATTGCGAACGATGGTTACAAAAGCAATGTCTTCCAACGTCGAAGACCGACGTAACCGGCACCAACTGAACTACTAAAATATTTCTCTTTGTTTCGAGAGAAATGTTGAATTAGTTAACAGTAGCCTGAGGGAACGTAAACAATTTTCTGTGTCGGCTATAATCGACTAATGGATACACGAACCAGTCTATCAGCAGCTTATCATGTTCTTACAATAATATTTCTTAGATTTCGTCATTACCTCGACATTTTCACCGTTGTTATTTGTGGAAACAAATAATTCTTAACAAAAAATTATCTTCTAAAAATATAAGCAAAAGCATTACAAAAACGAAATTCAGTATACAGTAGCTCCCGGCTCATGGATTTTCAAGTTTCCCGAAATCCTTAATAAAATCACTTTTACCGACTCATTCCCTCGTCTCACGCTCATCTCTGCTCGTATATATCGCCATAAACATGCTAATTTTCTTAAAAGGTATCTTCAGGAACAGAGAGGGCCAAAGATATGATTATCCGACGTTCAGAAGCCAAGGAGTATGAACTTTTGCTCGAAGGGAAACGTGGCAATATATGAAATTTAGTTCGAAGTTGCGCGATCGTTTCAAAAGATACTTTCAACGCTCTCAGCCCACATTTCGCCTGCGGTTCTGTAAAGACTATTCAATTGAACTTTTGTAATGTAGTCTATACGCGGAAAATGAAGTGAAAAGAGCCTGTGAAACCGAGCGCTCTGGGAATAACATCTCCGTCGATAAAAAGGCCAAAAACACTCAATTTCGGATGTTTGAAGTTACTCCTTTCTAACCATGCAATATTTAAATCTTCAGTTAATCTCTAAACATTTTAGGTCGATTTTAGAACTTATCAAGTGTTAGTCGGGTTGAATGGTTGAACTAGTTGCTAGGAGAGAATTGCACTAGCCTTTCTCAGCTAACTAAAAAACTAAAGTCTTCATTATAATAAAGTATAAATGAGGAGGATCCCCAAGTTTTTCCGTGATGAAAAAAGTTTGAAGAAAAGTTCAGCGAAGGAAAAATTCCAAGTTTTTCACAGATGCTCGAAGAGTTTTTGCCGTCTGCACAAGGCTCGTTGAAAATACTCAACCATAGCAGAACTTGATATTCTCAGCGGATGGCATGTCACCGTTAAAATTAAAATACATTATTAAACTGGGCCAATTTTACTATAATTCATTTTGGTTGGTTACTCATTGAATAATCAATCTATGTTTTGTTGCAAAAAGTCAATCCGGTTCCGAGGTTATTGGTCAAAATGGGTATCTATTTACCTATTTCGAGAGTAAAGTTATTTAGGTATATTCGTGTGTAAACCCGCCGTTTACTTTATCACAGTTCTCTGTTTTTAGCTCATGTTATTCGTTCTGTTAGGTTACCCACAACGAAAACAACAAACCAACCACTTGATTCCGGAATTCGACAAGATATTACACCCTTATATACCTCCCTATTGAGTATTTATCACTAGGGCGTATACTTTCAAGCAGGCGGAAGCTTTTGGGACAAGATAATTCCGCACTACGTCACATTGAAGTGGCAATGTTTGGCAACTCGAAGATAAACACGAAAAATTAAGGAACGAATATTCTCCATTTTAGTTGGCTCTTCTGTCACGTTTTTACCTCGAAAATACCTCCGTGAGATACGGTTTCCTTTTGAACAAAAATATCGGCTGCAACTACGACCCCATAAATCGAGACAGTGTCAAGAGCGCAATCGATACGTATTATTCGTCTATTCTTGACTACATTGAGAGAGGTTCAGTTAAAAAAAAGGGCAAATTCTTCCTCAACGTAGATATTAGGTTATTGGTTGTAGACAACTTTCTAAAAATCTGAAAATTTGGTCAGGGATCCGTTCCCGGCTTTAGTTAGTACTCGGAACTTTTAGATACGGAGATACTAGATACCGTGAAACGTATATTCAATTTCGGGACCAATCGGAGAGGTTGAGTGAATGAAAACATAGGTCGATTATCCAAGGAATAATCAACCCAAACAGTGCAAATTATTTCGGTTTATTATTGTTGATGGTCGTATAGAGAATGCGTATCTTTGGGGCCTTTCTAATTAGGTAGGAATTTCAATATGTACTGTTGTGGTCCTCAAGCACGAGTGCGGCCTCTATGCTCGATTTCAAGAAACATAACCCACCATGCTAAAGTATTTGTAGCGCTAATACTCTTGGTACTGGCAACCTTGCAAAGAAGGTAAGAAAGCAAATGGGAATTTCTGGGAAACGAACCCACGAACCAACTCAACCTACTCTCAAATAGACTGACCATTCAGAATCAGCCTCCATATGAATATCTACTACAAGGATCTTACCTTCGCAATATATTTGAGTCTCCCTTGTGTCGTTCGTCCCTCGCAACATCTTTCCGAGACGTAATCATCTGCGATTTATCATTCAAGTTGCAAGCACACGTTTCGTGTAGCAATAACACGCACCCGCACTTGAAACACTACTGGAAGGGAACACGTAAAGAGGCTCATAGTGACAGTATTCAGATGAATAATGGATAACGTCGTTCGATAGCTCTCTATTATTCTAGTTCCAAACAAACCTTCGGAATATGTTGATGAATGACCGATACATGTTTCTTATCGGTAAATACTGGATTCTTTTTGAAAATATCAAATTTTTACGACTGCTTCCCTCGCGAATTTGAATACAACATGGATGACATTATTATTATTATCATATTATTATTTCATGATGCACGTTACACCCTCCGTATTATTAATTCGAATTGTTTCACCTGTTCATTTTTGTTCATTAGTCTTACTGGAATAAAATAAAGCATTGAGGGGAAATCTTTACCAAACACAATCCCTTCACAATTCGGAATGCATGGATCATAAATCCGTAATGTCCATCTACCGTCCGAGACACGGAAGCCGATGCTCAAAAAATAAATAAATGAAAAAATAAAAATTACCTTGTGTCTAAATCAAAAAAATCTGCAAATTCTTACACACGGGTTGGTTATTCCTCGAATGGGGGAAACAGTGGGTGTGGCGGGTCCCAGACCCATTCCAATCGATTCAGGGTCCAAAATTTAGTGGAATATGATACCCCACACGCCTAGGCACCAGAAATCCTGACACATACAAAATGGGTGGATACATACCCATTTTGACCCATAACTTCTTCCGGTGGTTGCCAATCGTTCTGGGACCCATTTTATTGGATTCGGCGTCCAAACTTTAGTGGAAAACTATACCCCACACGCCTAGGTAGCAGAAATCCCGAAAACACATATTCAAAATGGGTAATAAATACCCAATTTGACCCATAATTTCTTTCAGTGGGTGCCGATCGTTCTGGGACCCGTTTCATTGGATTCAGCGTCCAAAATTTAGTGGAAAATGACACCCTACTCGCCTAGGTAGCAGAAATCCCGAAAACACATATTCAAAATGGGCAATAAATACCCAATTTGACCCATTACTTCTTCCAGTGGGTGCCAATCGTTCTGGGACCCGTTTTATTGGATTCAGCGTCCAAAATTTAGTGGAAAACTATACCCCACACGCCTAGGTAGCAGAAATCCCGAAAACACATATTCAAAATGGGTAATAAATACCCAATTTGACCCATTACTTCTTCCAGTGGGTGCCAATCGTTCTAGGACCCATTTAATTGGATTCAGCGTCCAAAATTTAGTGGAAAATGACACCCTACTCGCCTAGATCGCCCGAAAACTCGAAAATCCATTTTTCAAAAAACACATTTTGACCCCTACCCCCCCCCCCCCAAATTTGGTCCGATTGGGCTGAAAAGTTTCGAGGACCCATCTCGGCTGGGAACAAACCCCTGACCCAAATTTCAGATTTTTAGAAACTTTTCTACTACCAAAAACGGCGCGGACGATGGACGGCGTACGGCGTACGGCGGACGGACATCGACCTTTTTTGATCAGGACATCATGAAACGTCCAGAAAAAAATTTTGAGCCGAATCGGAGAGGTTGACCATTATCATGAAAACATAGGTTGATTATTCGAGGAATAACCAACCAAAAGTCGAATGTCCGTCCGACGTCCACGCCGACCTTGGTAGTAGAAAATTTTCTAAAAATCTGAAATTTGAGTCTGGGGTCCGTTCCCGGCTCTAATTGGTCCTCGTAACTTTTCGGCCCGATCGGACCAAATTTGGGTAGGGGTCAAAATGTGTATTTCGGAAAATGGATTGTCGAGATTTTTGGCGATCTAAGCGTGTGGGGTATCATTTTCCACTAAATTTTGGACGCTGATTCGAACGAAATGGGTCCGGGATTCGCCACACCCACTATTCTCCCCATGTTGATGAAATGAGCCTCTATCTGCCTGCTCGGAGGAATAAACAACCCCTGTGAAAGAATTTGCGGCTTTTTTATTACCAAAGCTCGTTGTGTGTTTTAGCGAGTTGTGTTCCTCACTGGACGCGTCATCAGAGAGAACACTTCACACTTGTGTTGCAACACACGATTGGCTACCAATTTTTTTCTCTCTTCAACTTACTGAGTATCTTAGTCTTTCTAGTAGCTATAACCCATATGGTATGCTCACTTGAATAATATTGTAGATATATCCAGGAATACACATGCTGAGAAAAAGAGAGTCTACTTGCAAATCCATTATAGTCCAATCAACTTCGTTCATCTGAACGTATCTCTGTCCGGCGGATCCCAAGAGCGCTGGTATAATCCGATTCTGTCCCCGAACCGTTCGTTCAAAATTCATAAGTCCATAGACTCGGAGCACCTGAATGAATAAAGACTCAAGAAACCCTCTCAAACCGTGGATCTCGGTAAGTTGGTTAGGGGTTTCCTACCCTCTACGGAAGATGTCATTTTTCTCCACTCTCCTCTTTGACGAGGAATAAAATTAGGGGATGCCTTCTCAACTAATTTCCTTTTTGAGATCTTCTCTTATACCGAGCATTCGGAAATATTGAACGTTATGCTATTTGGGGCGCCTTTTCACGAATCTGTAAATAAAATTGCAGCACATTTGATAATTTCGCCCTTTGTAATGACGTTTAATGTGCTGTAGGGGTGGTTATAAAAATCGCCAAGCTTCGATTCGTCTCTTAATAGACGTTAGTTGACTAATGCAGGCTCTTCAGATCGCAGAAGACATCGAGACATGATGTCGTACCTGTATACGGGTGGATGAGAACAGCGTCAAACTATTTGTTTGTTGGCCTAGTCAAGCTCTATTTGATGGCTTATTCAACTAGTCTCTTGAGTTATCCGGGTTATTGAGTTGCCATTCCTGTCAACAAAGACGTACTTACGGCATTGCAGTTTATAGGCCAAATTTGGATATTTAGTATGCGGATATTCTACATGTTTTGGGATTTTATCGTCTAAGAAACCACTATTTGAGTCATTTTGGACGCTGAAGTTCTCTGAAAAGGTGAAGAGTAAGATATAGAAAATTCCCTTTCACTAAATACGGCGTCTACCGTAGAAAAACTACCGTCTCCATCAACAGAAAAATTTCTAAAAGCTTTAAATTATTGTCCGGGTCGATTTTTGGCATTTTTTGGGAACTAGGTAGGCATGTAGGGTACCGTTTTAATTAAAATTTGGACGCTGAATCGATCGGAATGCGCCCTGGACACTTAATGGTCTCTTGCTCAAATGAATAATAAATCATTGTGGAAGAATAAGCAGCGTTTTCCACCGACAATTACCTAACTGGAAATGTGCGAAGACTACCAAAGACGGAGTACCTACGCGTAAAACTTCAAATTTTGTTGTGTTTGAATCCCCCTTTCCTCGGTTTTGACGGTGTTTGAGAACTTTGTATCTTCAATAAGTGTTATTGAACCGAAAAAAGGTTGTGTTCTCCTTATCACAATATTGAACTACAATTTTCAATTGATAGAGCCAAAATTCCTAGTTTATAAAAAAATAATTGCCGGAAACTTTGGAAAATGCGTTGATCTAGCACTAAATAGTTTATTGACTCTGAGTGCCAATTAAGAGTATTCGTGTTTTTATGTGTTCCAGTTATGGACGCCTTTGAACTACATTCTCTTCAATCTCATCATGTCGGATTTCTCCGTCAGCATTCTGGGGAACCCGTTCACGTTGGCGTCAGCAATTTCTCGCCGCTGGATTTTCGGTCACACCCTCTGCGTTGCCTACGGTTTCTTCATGGCACTTCTCGGTAAGTTATCGTCGAATGAAATAAGCCCTTTCGATTTTCACATTTTAACGTCCAATTACGGCTGAAAAAGGTTACTGTGATTAACCTTTAGTGTTGTATATATTGTGCGGTTCGTCTCAAAGTGAAAATGAGAATATAAAGTTGAATGAGGTCGTTCTGCTCTGAATCCGACTCCTCTCCCTGTTATAAGAAAGCCGTTCGGGGCAGCACTAATTGGACAGTAGATCAAATTAGAGAACCGCCGGTGGGGTTTCCTCTCATTTTATCATTTCTTTCGCTGATGACACTTTCATTGTGTGAGACGTTTTAATTTTTCACTCATCAAAAGGCGTCGGCTGACGGCTCATACCTGAATTAAGTATGCTCTTTAGAATTTGGCTCAAAAATGTGTTAGTCTAAGATAAAACATCAGCTCGTTAATGTTTTTTGAGGAAGGATTGCTATAAGCATTATTGGCGGTATGCGCGACCAATGCCAAAAATGTGGCGGCTGATCGTTTGCAGATAGACGCACTCCACAGAGACAAACTCCTCTTTCCCAAAAAACCTTCTGAACTAATTACCATCGAAACTAGATAAAGTCGTTTTTCAGATGACATTGTTATCGGTAATTTGACGGAGAGAAGAAACAGTTGAATAGAGTAAATGACGAGAAAACTCCTCTTTTCATGCTGGCAAGTGTACAAGAGATCATTTCTGTGTCGCCAAATTGCCCTTCGGTATCGCCTTAGACGGCCATAATGATTTCATCAAACCTGTCAATATATATTATATTACGAGAGCATTGTCTCTGAATGCTTTCACAAGTAATATAAAGGAGCTCAGCGAAGGGTCATCTTACCTGTGCGATGGATCAACCATATTTCCAGTAGATGTATGTAGATTTTTCCTTTTTTGTGGCCACCCATGTAGTCACCACGCTCACTGCTGCACAGATTCACCACGGCCGTTCTCGCCTTGTAAAATTCGATATATTATTAAATCGCTAAAAAGCCGAGATCCAAGACTACATCGTTCCACTTGATTCGATTGCTTGCATTGTGGAAATGAACTGCAGGTAACCCAATTTCAATTACACAAGCGAACTGAGGGCCGTTTAATGACCAATCAACGCTAATTCGCTTTGAATCACGGTAATTATTGTCATGCAGGCTACCGGGTTGCTCATTATGCCTCGCGAATCACATTAGTGCGGCCCATTTAGTGCGGAGCCCCTTTTACCACAGCCTCCTGGATCATTGTCCCTCATTCATCAACGTCAACGATTTCCGCTCGTTCACTTATTACTTCGACTCAAAGGAGGATTAATGCGCATGATGAGGAGAATCCCGATAGGCTACTCGTCCTTGTTTCGATGCTAATGTTTTAGGTTCCATGTTTATTACCTCAAATACTAAACTTCCTGAGAACTTAGGCGACCGAAAATGTGTCGTTTGTGTCGACCAGGAAAATGTGTTTTTCCTAAACGTCTGGAATCATTTTCGACTAAATTTTGGACGCTGAATCCAATGAAATGGGTCGTGGAACGATTGATGGCCACACGAAGAGGTTACTGGTCAAAATGGGTATCTACCCATTTCGAATGTGTGTTTTCGAGATTTCTGGTGCCTAGGCGGGTGGGGTATCATTTTTCATTACAATTTTGGACGCTGATTCGATTCGAGTGAGTCCCCATGCTCCTGGTCCAAGTTTTACGTAATTCTACCCCTTCTAGAAAAACCTGGCATTGTCACGAGAGTTGCCTTTTCTGAACCTATTTTCTACAAAACAACGTGTGTGTTGCCTTTCTTATTTTATTTTAATTTTTATCATTGTATTCAATTAATAGGTGCCTGATTCTGTAACCAATTTTATAGCATTCAATATTTTCTTGTTTTATCGTTATCCGTAAGGACGGAAGAGAGAGTCACTTGGCTCTAACCTAAGCCAGGTCGCTAGAAGAATACATTTTCATCAGTCAATCAATCAAACTGTTCGCAGAGCAGGCTTTGGGATCGGCATATTATTGCCGATGTTGCCAGTTGGACTTGGAGTTGATGAAATTGAAGCCTAGAAACGGACATACCCTTTTGGTTGATTATTCAAGGAATAACCAACCATAAGGCATTTTCCATCCGCCGGCCGCCGTCCACGCCGACCTTGGTAGTAGAAAATTTTCTAAAAATCTGAAATTTGGGTCAGGGGTGTGTTCCCAGCTCTAGTTGGTCCTCGAGACTTTTCAGCCCGATCGTACCAAATTTGGGCGGGTAAGGGGTCAAAATGTGTATGTCGAACAATGGATTTTCGAGATTTTTGGCGATTCAAGCGCTTGGGGTATCATTTTCCGCTAAATTTGTGAAATGGTCCCAGAATGATTGGCGCTCTCTGGATAAGGTTATGGGTCAAAATGGGCGCCTGTCTACCCATTTCGACTGTGTGTTTTCAAGATTTCTGGCACTTAGGCGTGTGGGGTATTATTTCCCACTAAATTTTGGGCCCTGAATCGATTGGAATGGGACCGGGAGCCGCCACACCCACTGTTTCTCTTATTTTTCCCATGTTGAAGAAATGAGTCTCCGTGCGCCAGGTCCGAGGAATAACCAACCCGTGTGAAAGAATTTGCAGCGTTTTTGAGTTCTTCGTTAGAAGATGACGTTTAACCGGTGGAAATCAATTCAATTTTATATTTACAAACAACGCAACATCGGAGACCGTAAGTCAGATAGATTAGCTAATCCGGCAGAACCACCAGCATTTCATATTTGAATCCTTAAAACCATCTCCATGAGAGATTTTGTTTTCCGCATATTGTACAGAGAGCGAACTCAGACGACCTTTTGAGTTGAAGTCTGACCGTTAGGGTGAGCTGTAGTTGATCGATGATTTAATTTCGCATCGTTCTTCTTCCTTGAATGAACCTCGTTATTAGAATTGGTGTGAGTGTCTCGAGAGACAAGATGAATAGTGAGGGGGAATTCGACCAGATTGGAGATTTCTTACGAGGAGGTGAGGCCTGCGCTGAAATTGTGAAGGAAGACGAAGGAACTCGGCGGTGAAGAAGAGCTCGAGGCGACTTGGTGGAGGGGGGAGGGGGTGTCGGGTAATCAAATAAAATTAAAGGAGAGTTGATGGATGGAGTGTCATTAGTAAGAACATTCAGACGTCTTCTCTGAAGCGGAGACGGTCCCAGGAGCAGCGGTATATCAATAATGAGCCGACTCGGGGACAACGTTCATACCTCAATGCCATCGTGTCTCCTCGCCAGAGACAAACTGCTCGATCTGAGTCAACACCAGGCACGCGTTCAACAACGAACCAACCAGCTCGACGGGTTCGGGTCTCAACCGCACTTCTGGTTATTTATTAATCCCGACCTGGGTTTACGTTGCGTAGCCAAGGGAGTACATGCCCGCCACTATGGGTGTAAACCAGTCATCGAGGAGGGAAACGCACGAGGTGCATAATTCCCAAGGTTGGTTATACCTGCTCGATTTGTGAATATTTCATCCCCTGGTTGATGCGATATTGTGTCCCCGCATGCCACTCTGTCGGAGGTGAGGAATACTTGAACGATCGACTCCGATCGCAGACATGAGTAATTTATTTAATTGCATACATAAAATACGTCACTTGAATTCAGCAGCTTGCTGAACCATTGTTCCTTCGTTTCCCAGTCAAGTTATGGCTGTGTCTTTTCTAGGCAATCTATCCTTTCTCCTTTGGCGTATCCTATCTGCAGAAATTCCATACCCGAAATATCCGTTGGAGTTCACCACCAACGTCACAAATTATTCCACTTTCTGGGTGGTTCTCGCTCGTGTTCTCGTTGGAGTATTGATAAGGTTCTCTTAAAAGCATTCAATCAGCTCATATGCCATCAGGTGCTGCTCCTGAGTCGCCCTCATCAAGCATGCTTATACGTTTAATAATGTGTTATTTACATGCGAAGATAGTTTCAGGCGTTTTACCTAGTAGGTAAATAGGACTAAAAACTAAACAATTCAATTTATAATTGTCAACATTCGATTGAAAATCGTCAGTCGGCTCAGTTTTTCCGCTCTTCTACTGTCAATTGTGGGGTTAACTGGGGTTGAGGGAAATAAATGCGAGAGAAAACCCGTCAATTACCGACAAGAACGAGCGGAATCCCGTTCCAATAACGCGGTTTTGAGGTGGAATTAAGTCCGTTTACGGGTTTATCCATTGTACAGGTGTCAAGCCACGTTCTACTCCAGTAGAGTTATTCTGAGGAACTTCCTGGAACGTTTCGAGAGTTTGGCGATGCATCCGTCAGCCCATCTCCTTCGAGGTGTCCATCCAGTTGGACTGGTCCTCGTCTGGCTTGGTGCTGATGGGAATCGCCCTACAGGGTTACACCTACGTGATTTGCAACTCAATTCGGACCAAAAAAGCCTCCATTCAATCTTTTTCCGGGAGCTTCGTTTCCAAATTATTCGCAATTTAAGATTTTTTTCGTGTTTTGGATTTCATATCACTATATCGAACATGACTCTTTCAATTTTGGTTGGTTATTCCTTGAATAAAAAGCTCTCCGATTCGGCCCAAAAATGTTTTCTGGGCGTTTCATAGTGTCTATATTCAAAAAGTCAAATGTCCGTCCGCCGAACGCCGTCCACGCCGACTTTGGTAGTAAAAAATTGTCTAAAAATCTTAAATTTGGGTCAGGAGTCCCGGCACAAGTTGGTCCTCCAAACTTTTCAGCCCGATCGGACCAAATTTTGACAGGGTAAGGTCAAAATGTGTTTTTTGAAAAATGGATTTTCGATATTTTTGGCGATGTAGGCGTGTGGGGTATCATTTTCCACTAAATTTTGGACCCTGAATCGATTGGAATGGGTCCGGGACTCACACCCACTGTTTCCCTCATTTTCCACATGTTGAAGTAATGAGTATCCATGCACCTTGACCGTGGGATAACCAACCCCTGTGAGGGAATTTGCAGCGTTTTTATTTAAACTCAAGTGCTGAATTTCTTGGAGTGATTGCGATGTATCCCCTTTCAAATGCCCTGTCTTGTGGAAACCTAATCTAGTATTTTTTTAATGCCAGCCAAATCACACGGATTTTAGCCTGGAAAACACGTTTTAAACCCAGTTTTCGCTTCAATACTTAGAAAACCTAAAATCACAGGATACCATTGGAATGAGCGTTGAAGACCTGACAAATGTTTTTCATTAGTAATTGAGAAATGGAACGCTGATAATTCTTTCACAGGGGTTGGTTATTCGTCGGAACAGGAGCATAGAGACTCATTTCTTCAATGGGGAAAATGGGGAAAACAGGTGGTTGTGGCGTGTTCTGGACCCATTCCCATCGATTTCGCGCCTAAATTTAGTGAAAAATGATACCCCGAATGCCAAGATAGCCAACTGTTTCTAGCTGGATATCCCAGCTTTGTTCTCATTGATTATCTTGCGATTCTCTTGCTCCATTGCTCGACCCGACCTGTGTTGGTGCGAAGTTACGGCAATTAGTTGCATGCATACGTCGGATGATGAGAATTTTCGCGAAATTTATCGCCGATCCTCAACCACGCCTGTCTAGTCTTCGTACCATGAATTTAGTTTCAAACCCGAACGTTCCGAATGTTTTGACGAGAAGTTCAAAATGTTGGAAGCGACGGAGGTCGGTCAGTCTGAGTGCCGATGTCAACGTCAGATCCCGGCCACGAATGTAATTAGCGAGGGCAGAAGAGCGTGGAAGGGGTTGGGGGGATGCTTCCAGGGTCAATCTGGTCAAATCTGATTTGTGCGGTTCCAGCCTACATTCTACCAAGAACCGCCGACCACCCCGAAGGTGACCGACAGGTTAAACGATCAAATCACGTGATTTTCATGCAACAGTACTCACTCGTGACATACACTTGTAGTCTTCACGTTTAGGTATATTGCTTCTCAAACCACATTATAACTAAATCTCTGTTTTTACTGTTGTATTGGAAAAAAAAAAAAAAAAAAAAAAAAAAAAAAAA
>CM034005.1:6914906-6972065 GCA_019603395.1 Cyrtorhinus lividipennis
TGATGTCATCGTCTCACTGGTCCTCCTGCCCTTCCTTGTAGTTGGAAGGCGTCATAATGAGGTTTTCACTGAGTGATGCACGCGTCTCGTGACAATAACGAATATAAAAAGGGTTTATTAAGACGTATCAGGACTTTAACTCATAGATTAATTACACCCGAACAAGCATACTCCCCCCAGGCACTCATCAAACTGTGTATACTCGAACACAATAACTTCTTGTCATAGACGCGCTCTCTGACAACGTCTTCGACCGACTCATGGAATGCGACTGACCGACGCTCCGGTAGTGTCCGGAAGTGCCACTTGGGGTGCTGTGAGCAGCTAGTGACGACACAAAAGTGTTATTCGGGTGAATTATCAGCTGGTGGGAGTTGGATAATCCAATGAAGGTGGTAGGTAGCATAGAGGCCGTCGGGCATCTCTACATCACACGGCGATCCTGACATTGCTGCCGTCCCCGGGAGCACAGTGTACCTGCGGGACCAAAGGCAGCCCATTAGTCTGAACCAAAGCCGATCGCCACCGCCCCAAGAAGGGAGGGAGCAGGAACCATCACTGGGAATTAAGGCCGGTGATGACAGCCAGACAAACAGCGCACAGAGGTGAGGAGGCACAACATAAGGGCGAGAGCCCATAAAACAGGGGCGAGAGCCCATAAACAAGGGGCGAGAGCCCATTAAACAGGGGGCGAGAGCCCATAAAACAGGGGCGAGAGCCCATAAACAGGCGAAAGCCATAAAACAGGGGCGAGAGCCCATAAACTAGGGGCGAGAGCCCATAAACTAGGGGCGAGAGCCCATAAAACAGGGGCGAAAGCCCATAAAACAGGGGCGAGAGCCCATAAAGTCAGCAACGAACTGAATGCGCAAGAAGGCAGCACAGATGGTAAAACAGGCCAAAGCCTCAAAACAAGCCAGAGGTGCGTCCAGTGGCTAAACAGAACAGAGCACAGGAGAAGGGGCTCGAACTCACTACTGGACTTGACAATCACCCTATCAAAAAGAAGTACTGTGAGGACGAGGGCAACGTAAAGGAAGGACGAAGAAGGAGGGACCAACCATGACGCGCCTCGTGGTGCCAAGCAAGGTAGAGATCCAACCCCGCACTAAATAAAGCAAGGCATAAACAGACAGTAGTGTAAACAGACATGTGACCGGGCGGATCCACAGTCACATAAGTGGAGAGTCACACAACAACAAAACTGTCAAGTCAGCCCAAACTCATTGGGATTGGTCCCCAGTAATCGAAAGGATTTAGTCCATCAGCATGGTGCCTTGCGCAATCGTTCGTGAGGATATTTAAGGTATTTCCGTGTACCGCCAGACACAGGCTGTAACAAATAGCGGTCATTTGGCAGACTTTTACAATTTTATAGGTTCCACGATATGCATCGTCAAGTTTTACCCGGTTCCTCACCTCCGTTTGTGCAAAAACCAAATCATTTTCTTCAAATTTTAATTGGCAACTTGCCACTGTCAAATCGGTTTTTACTTATTTCAGCTTGCTTTTCAATTAATTGAGCGGCAGTGTCACGCAAAAGTTTTGAAGGTCAGTGGAAGGCTGCTCAGTGAGATGATCAGTTATAGAAATCAAATGCAGGGGCCTGGAAACACGCCCGAACATTAGTTGCATTGGGAATATTTTAGTGACACTGTGAGGTGTAGTATTGAGAGCTACTGGATGTGACCAACACAAGATTGCCAGGTTCGATGTTCATCCTTTTCAGCAACAGTAAGCATGTTACGAAGGTGCTCATGAGACGTTCCACCTGGCCTTCGCCTTTGAGGCACCAGTGGCTATAAAATGAAGTCGATTTGATGAGCACCACAGAAATCTTAAACCTCTTCGCCGCAAAATTTGTACCTTGATCAACAATGATACGCTGTGGGAGTCCAAAAAAGTCTATAACAACGGTAATGCTTTCACACACTTGCAGCTTCAAGGGAGCGGGTATGCTAAGCACACAGTATTTCGTGAATGCATCTATAAAAACAAATAGTTATCTTTGGAGTCTTTTTTTTCGCTCAATTACCTGAGGCGTCAAGATGAAGGGTATGCCACGGTTCAGAAACCTTGGGAATTGGATGGAGTTGGATTTGTCGAGGACCTGAATCCGACTTTGATGTTTTACACACCAGACAGTTCTCGACAAACTTTCGAACATACTTGGCCATATGTTCGAACCAATAGTGTTGGTAAAAGGCCTCCAAGGTTTTTTCATAACCCATGAAAAAGGGATTCGTGAACATTGGAAACAACAGAATAACGAAGTGAATGAGGTACAATTGGGAATACCTAGTCCTTGTGTGTCGCTGAACTTTCCGACACAGAATGCCATTGTGAATTTCGTATGTGTTTTGAATATCTGGGTCTATTTCGTCAACATTTAATTTTTGGACGATTTCTGACACGAATGATCACTTTGTTGGGCTGTCAGCAACCAGTCAGTAGAAACGGCTGTCAACTTGACATGCTTGTCAGAAACCTCAGGGTTCAAATAAGGCTTTACATTCCTTTGCCTACCATGTGGCCGCATTTTTGGACTCTCTGATATCAGCGTTGGAACCTGGACTGACTTTGGAACGAAAGCGTCAGGAATTACGAGTCGTCAGTAACAGGGTTTCGACTGAGAAATCCACATGTTGCATGCGGGAAACTGGCGATACTGAAGTTTGAATTCGTAACTCTGCAAGAAGGATGGTGGTCCTCTGTGCTCGGGGTACAAGATCTTTCCTGGTTTGACTCTTTTTCAAGGAATCACAGTCGGTGACAACGGCAAATGGATAACACTGTAAATAATTGTGGAAGTGTTTAATGGCATAGACCACTGCTAGAGTCTCTAATTCGTAAGAATCATACCGAGATTCAGCATGGGTCGTTCTTTTACTGTAGTAGGCTATTGGTCTGGGCTTTTTATCAATAATATTAATCAAAATTGCACCAAAACCTATCGAGCTTGCATCGCAATGCAATTCAATAGGATGGGATGGATTGAAAATTGTTAAAATGAGTTCAGAAGTCAGAAGACTGATGAGATGTTGACGAACCTTCTCAAGGTCCCTGTCCAAAATGGCGATTCTTGTTTTCCAGTCAGCAGGTTATTCGTTTTACGGGTTAATTGAAACAATGGGGATGCGATTTGTGAGAAATTCTTAACGAAATGGCGGAAATAAGATGCCAGACCTAAAAACTGGCGTAATGAGCGTAAGGTGGTTGGGGTGACAATTTCGTAAGAGCTTCAACTTGTGTTTTATTTGGCGCAACTCACCGTTTTCTATCTCATAGCCCAAATATTTATTTTTCGAAACGACAAACGAACACTTTGCAAGATTAAGGGAAAACCCTGCATCAGTTAGAACCTTTAGAATATGATCTAACCTATCAAGAGCCTGTTGCTGATTTTCTGCTAAAATCCAAGTCGTCCATATAGCAGATAACATAACCAAAGGCTAAGTCCCCTAGAGCCTTCATGACAGCACGCGGTAAACACTCGGCCCATTCTGACTACTTCAAAAGGTAAGGCCAAGTATTCCCATTGGCCGTCTGGAGTGACAAAAGCCAACTTTTCAATGGAATCTTCTTCAACAGGAATTTGATGAAAACCGCTCGCAGCATCAAGTATGGAAAACCATTGAGCTCCATTCAAGCGCGCAATTTGGTCACTGATTAAAGGCAACGTAAATCGATCAGGAATTGTGTTAGCATTTAACTCCCTAAAATCAACAGCCATTCTGAAACCTCCCGTTTTCTTTGGAACAAGAAGTATAGGGCTAGCAATTGAAGAGGAACTGGGGCGGATCACTTTGGCATCCTCTAGTTCCTTTATACGTTCTCGAACTAGTTCACGCTGCACGGGGCGACGATTTACTATCTTTGACGGATCAATAAGACGGATTTTGAAAGTGCCTGTAGTGACACGGGTTGTAGGAATTCCAGAAATGAAATACTGGGAATACTTCTGTAAAATGCGAATAAGGTCAGAGAGTTGACTAACAGGAAGATTGTTGTGTGAACTGATATCCAAATTTATGGTGCTTACTGGCAAAACATGGCAAGATCCCACAGGAGGAGAAAAATCAAGAAACGGAATTGTGGTATCATGGCAACCAAACATCTCACCGAACATCACAACCTCATCGGCAGCACACTGTTCTAATGAGCATGGCCATCCAGAAAATCGGAAATTTCATTTTCATTACATATACCAGAATGCATATCTTCTCCAGCAGTTACTTGGACTGGTTGAACTTCAACTGGCATGGATTTGGGTTCAGCTCTTGAGAAGTTGGCAGTGTCCAACAAACTACTATTTGAATCATACAAGGTGCTAGGAGGAGCGTCCTTCCTAAGCACACAGGTTGAAGAATTCACAGCCATACAAAATCTGGGGCAAGGATTTCCTGCCCAAAATGATTGGTACAGCAACAAACAGTTTTCAACAATATGAAATAATACCTAAGGGTCATTCCCATCTATTGTAACCAAAACTTGTTTTTGGCACATGGAAATAGTTACTGCTGACCCTAGACCATGCAAACGGACGATATTTTGAAAAGATGGACCATGAAAATGGTCACTGATTGACATGTGAAGGAGAGAGCATTCTGATCCTGAATCAAACCAGTACTTGTACATAACCTTGATGGGTCAATGTCCCCTCTGGACTGTTGTATTGGGGAAAAAAAACCTTTTTTTGCTCGAAAACCAACATTTCTACTTGCGTGGTGCTGTTTGACCGTGTGGGCAAGGGTACCTACCTCGGAGCTGACACTACGATAAGATTACCTACGGGTGTTAGTTCTTGCTTCCGCCGCGCTCTGTGAGCCGGCGGTAATTCTGCCTTATTCTTGTTCTTGTTCTTGCTGGTCTTCTGGGAAAACCTTCATGTAACCTAGTTGTTCCCGACCTCGTTGCGTGTGTAACAGTGTTTGGTTGTTCAAATTTTGGTCATTTTTGTTCTAAGCCAATTTAATCGTAATTCATCCGTGAATACAAGTTATAGTTCGTGCAGTTAGTTCGTGTTTCACTTAACCCTCAGAACTATCAGTTTAATAAGCTCGAGCTACGACAGGTGCGTTTTAGAGCCTCCTAAACAAATTCCATTAGTCTAAAACCGGGTTCTTTCTGAAATTTAATAGGTACAGGGAAATATACAGAGGAAACTAAGGTTTTTCATGATTGAATTTCTGGGGCGAAATGGGTTGAAAATAACAAAAACAAGGACACATTGCACCTCCTTGCACATTATCCTTCGTGGTGACAAGGGTGCTTATCCCATGACACTGGCAGCGTACCCCTGATAGTGAGCTCATGGTGAGTTTCCATCAAAATTGACGTTTCCCTGGGAACGACGACCCTCGTTTCACATGTTTCTATAACCAATATTCATCTAAGAGTTTCTAATAGTTGGAATTGAAGCTCATGGTTGTTCTTTGTTCTGTTGCAGCGTTGACGTGAGAGGGAAGCCAATGGCGGAAGGTCGACACTGGTCGGCACCGCAAGTATTTGGACCGAGAGCTTCCTTCAGGACAGGACCCAACCCAGCCACTCTCGTCCTCAAAGACATCAGGCGCCACGACCAAGGCACCTACAGGTGTCGAGTGGACTTCAGAAATACGCCGACCCGAAGTTTCAGATACAACTTGACAGTTATTGGTGAGTGGCTATACGTCTCAGGGTTATGTGTGGGACATCGCGCGAGCCCAACAACATCTCTCCGTGCTGATAGTGTGAATCGGCGCTGGTGCTGCTGTGCTTAAGTCAGGGACAATTCATTGGAATTGAGCACGTGGTTGGCAGGCAGATTTATTCGCCTGGAAATTCCCTCTTTGCCACCTGAGAGAAGGACCACCTGCAAATAGACATCACAGCAAGGGGGGCCTTACAGGCCCCGAGCACCTCCACTGGGATTTGTTATGGGAACTGCGCATATTCGAGCATTGGCTGCAGGGTAGCAGGCTAGAATTTCACGTAAAGCACATTGATGAAATCGTTCAATTGAATCAAATTCCCCATCTTCCGCCAGGCTAAATGTCCTTAAGGGTACGATTCTCATAACTGAAGATGTGGTGGCAACTTTTTTTTTAGCTGCAGTTAAGTTGTGAACTTGCGGGTAATAAATTTATTAATTTGTGATGACCGAAAAAAAAATCAGGAGTGTATGCTTGCTGCAAGCACGATGCCGATGGAAGAGGAACGGCATGGGAAGGGGTGTGAGAGTTAGTACAGGCTCACAAACACCACAACAACTGACCAAACTCAGCGATTAGCTGAGGAAACTGCGCAGTTTAACGGTGATAAGTTGAAACTGCGTGAACTGTGCAGTTTCCTCAGCTACTAGCTCAGACATGACGTCACTTGTGATAAACTGCGCAGGTAAACTGTGGGCCTCATAATTTTCGATCATTTCAGGCTATCCGTTTGATCTGTAGGTGTACGTATTGTCATCCCAACTGTGACTCGGAATTCACTACACGCATTTTCAAGAATAATAGGAGCATAAGCGTGGCTGAATCGATTGCGTTGGGTCTCGTACGAATCGCAGCTCACCGCCTATTTTTCTCTATGCCGCATAACAAGAATCAAAATAGGAGAGGAGATTGTATTAGTGACGATGAAAATAAGCCCTCAAAGCAGAGAAAATTACTCCTTACAAACATCCGTTTTATGTGATGGGCGTTTCCGTAGAAATTTGGTTCTCAAGAACATATATTTAGTTGACACTTTCTCCTATCCAACCGTAGTGCAGGCTCTCTTGATTTTTTCATGACTTACTTTACTTGAGTTCATGTTGCTAGCTGCCAACTGAAATTTATTATTAGACTCCGATGGTGACACAGAAATGGGTTTTGTCTCGAATATGACAGCGAATCGAAGGCTCCGGTGCGTCTTTGTCGACACCTGTCCATTCGTGGTGGCGTCAATAAGAGAAAATACCGCGTCGTCGAGCCACGGTTGGTTCCTCATAAAACAAAAGGTAGGAAAGTGAATGGGACGGAGGTGATTTCTGATGTGAAATAGCACCGTATTAGCCGAGGGTTTGGCCGAGGGGAAGGAAGGCAAAGCTATAACTCGAGAATAAAACATGTGCTGGACATCTCCTCCGTCCCCGAGAGACCGATACCAACGACCCGTGTCCAATTGGTTTTTTAGTGTGAGAATTCGGATCTAATAGGACCCTCAGGAGCTTTGAAACTATTACAAATAATTTGGGCGTTCTCCCTAATAGGGAACTTGAGAATTGCCACTCTCGGAAGGTGAACGACTGAAGGAGGGTAACGTGTGGCGACCCGAGTCTTTCCCCTTTCACGATCCAACATCAAGCCCAATGAGTCGACGGACAGGCAATGAAGTAAATCGTGGGCTAGCCGGTCCTGAACTTCATATGAGAAGTGCCACCAATACCTAGTTGAGCATTGCAAATCCATCTGTATGGTATTCACCTAAATCCAGTTCCAGTACTGCCTTTTCGCTCCACCATTCGGATCGAATTTGGACGGGGTAGGGGTCAATATGCGTATTTCGAAAAATGGATTTTTGAGATTTTTGCAATCTAGGCGTGTGGGGTATCATTTTCTGCTAAATTTTGGACCCTGAATCTATTGAGACGGGTCCCGGAAGGAATGGTGCCCTCTGGATGAGGCTATGGGTAAAAATGGGTGACCATGTACCCATTTCGAATGTGTGTTCTCGAGATTTCTGGCACCTAGGCGTGTGGGGTATTATTTTCCACTAAGCTTTGGACCCTGAATCGATTGGAATGGGTGTGGGACCCGCCACACCAACTGTTTCCCCCATTTTCCCCATGTTGAAGAAATGAGTCTCCATGCGCCTAGTCCGAGGAATAACCAACCCGTGTGTAGGAATTTGCAGCGTTTCTCCTATTTGAATGATGTTGAATAGTGTAGATAACTCCTGATCTGCTCTAAAAATCAGACAAAAAGCTTGAGAAATTTGGGTACTCTGATAATGTAGTAAATTGAAAAGAGGTTCCTGGTGAGATCGTGTAGTAATCCCCGTTGGAGGGAGAGGAGTGAAAGGAAAAGCGCGAAATCTCGCTTCCATCACCGACCAAGTAGTCAAAAAGTGGAAATGAAAGAATTTGGGGAAGTTGGGATTCCAAGTAACCAATTCAGACAGCAAGCGAAGCAAGATGTCGAGCTAGTATTGTAATAGATCTGACACGACATAAAACAGAGTCCAAAGATATAATAACAACGCAGGGGAGAGCGTAAAAGTGTTCAATCATGGCGTAGTTACACCTTCAAAATGTGTTTTTCGAAAATTTGTTGATATTTTCGGCGATCTAGGCGGTGTGGGGGATTGTTCCCGACTAAATTTTGGACGCTGAGGCCAATGAAACAGGTCCCGGAACGATTAGCGCCCACTGGAAGAGGTGATGGGTTAAAATGGGTATCTATGTGTCTATTTATAATGTATGTTTTCGAAATTTCTGGTACCTAGGCGTGTGGGGAATCATTTTTCGCTAAATGTTGGGGGTTGATTTGAATGGGTGGCTCCATGCTCTTGATCAGAGGAATAACTTACCCCTGTATATAAATTTGTAGCGATTCCAAACTGGAATGTCATGGTTTAAGGAAATTTCACAAGAATGGACTATCATTTTCCACGTTATTTGAAGATTGGTTCGGCAATGTCGAAGAATGTACAGCGTTGTTCATTGAAACTGAATACGTTTCCTAACAAGGAACCGCCTTTTTTTACTTACGATTCAGTTCATTGGATTGTCATATATGAGCACTAATCAATTTGTTCGATATCGTTCGAACACGGGTTTCATCGTGGTCGATCAGACACCTTTTAAACGCATGGTGAGATCGACATCTCCGCTGGGGGTTCCACGGCCGTGTACAGTAATTTCAGGTGTCAAATTGTCACAAAGAATCGACAGGCCCTTCCGCTCCGATGGATGTAATGGCCGTGAAAGTGAACCAGGCCCTGGGGAAATCCCACATTTATGGAGGATATCATCCCATCGCGGTGACCACCCGGCGCAATCACGGCCGAGGAGATTAGTTTTGTACTGTCGTCGGCTGGCTACCACGGCCAGCATGCTTGGCGTCGGAGGACCAGAACTGCCGAAATGAGTTTTGTTCTATGGTATGTTCCGAATACACAGGCCCGAAATCGCTTTCCAAATGAGCGCATGTCAACTTTGATAGTTTCGTTGCCACCAATTGCATGGTAGGGGTAGGAAGTGTATCATACAGGGTGCCTACACAAATCAGGGGACAAACTCAAGGAATCAATTCTACAGCTCAATTGCAACAAAATTGCCTTTTTTTCACTAAAATTTTTACTTTTTCAATTTTATGATTTTTGTCGCGTTTGTACCTTGTCTCAGTAAAATGGCTCTCTAGGTTGCAATGGCATCTGTTTGCCCACAATCGTGTTGCTGACTAAAAACCCAAACTCCCCCTAGGGAGCCTTCACAGCACACTGGAGCCAACTAAGGCGTGGAGCCACAGCAATTGGTTCTGCGTCATCTTACCTATACGATTATCAAAAATGAAACATAAATATGGCAAATCATGCTGGTTTTAGTTTTATTCGACACACAAACTAAGGGAGGCTTCACAATTTAACGAGAAACGTGGTTTTTCGCGATTATTGTGAGTATGTATTAGGTTGGGATTTGCAGGTCCATGGGACCTTGTGGAACTCATCAAAAGGACCGCTCTGTTGTCGTGACGATGACCCAATTCGGCGATGAACGTTAGTTTATCCCACCTCGAGTCAAGCAACCTTAACTGAAGTTACAGTTCAAACTTCGATACTGTCACCGTTAGATCACCTCTTGTTGAGACGGCCGGAGGGCCCCGAGATGGTCGAACAGCAATCACTTTGAGTGCTTTACGCAACGTGCCTCCATCAAGCATACCTTCCACTTTATGGGTCCTCGAGGTACTGGAATGATGGCCAGCCATGACATTGAAATCGAGAACAATCCTTGGGGAGACGGTGAACTGAGGTTACGCAACTGGAAACTTCACGAGCGATTTTCCTCCAGTAATGGAAGGCATGGAAATCGAACGTGAAATTCATCCGCTATAATATATAAATGTAATAATAATAATGATTTCCACGTATTTCATTAACCTTTGTATGTTGTGTACTTTGAGTTTGGGGCGATTGTAATAGATTTCCGGACGTTTTTTACGTAAATTCAATGCGGATTATGGCACGGTTCATAAAATGTAACGTGTATTTTGGCACATGTTGCATAAAAACGAAACAAAAAATTTATTTTGGTTGGTTATTCATTGAATAATCATCCTATGTTTTCATGCACATAAGTCGATCTCTCCGATTCGGTAAAAAAAAATTGTCTGGCTGTTTCAAGGTGAAAGCAAAATAAGCAAATCTCCGTCCGCCGTATGCCGTCCACGCCGATTCTGGTAGAAGAAAAATTTCTAAAAATCTAAAGTTTGGGCCTTTCCGGCTCTTGTTGGTCCTCAAAACTTTTCAGCCCGATCAGACCAAAGTTGGGGGTGGTAGAGGTCAAAATGTGTATTTCGAAAAATGGATTTACGAGATTTTTATCGATCTAGACGTGTGGTATCATTCTCGACTAAATTTTGAACGCTGAATCCAATGAAATGGTCACTTTTAGCGAAGATATTAGCCAATAGGATGACTCTTCAGCTGGCTTACTTTAGATTACATCGGCAAATTTCTATAATTGTGGAAATTATTTGAATACGCCACAATTTATTCAAAATTTGAATAAATTGTGGCAAGTACTCTTCAAATACAGAATATGTAGACAACAAGGGCCCAGATCTGGCAGGCCTGGCCGACGTATTACCCCATTTGTCGATAGAGTGAGAGGAACGAATGTCTTATCTGTGGCGAGCAAAACTCTTATTTTTTCTCAAACAAACGAATAATAATTTGAAGTTGTATTTTAAATAATATAGTAATACTACTATGACTATTTGATTTTTCATGATATACTACGGACAATGCCACTCTTCGCGTCTAGGACCCCAAAACTCTTAAAAGAAGCTACTCAGAGAATGAACCCATCTCGATGGTGGTTGAGCTCTTTCATCTCTTTTGTCTCCCACCCTTACTCCGTTCTCGAGATATTGTCGTCGAGAAGTTTTCGAAAGAGGGATTGCGATGATCACACGCCTCCTGCTTTTTGACGAAAATGTGAAAGCTGAGGCGATAATGAAGACGGTATAAAACTCCAGACGAAAGACCATAATGGGTGATAAACCAACAGTCGGAGGAACAGTTCATTACTCGGATGTACCTTCCGTTTTATGATCAACTTGCACACTGTAATACAGAAATAAAGTGAGGAAGGTCGCATCAAACCGGTTATAGCCTCGTAATGTTCAAGCGCCTGTCCGGAAAATGCGTTGTCCCATCAAGCTTGCAATTGTTTTTATTTTGTTTGTTTTTCTCTCTGTCTCACTTACTCTCCGGCTTTCTTAATCTTCTCCAGTTTATGAACGTATAACGCCTCGTTAAGCTGTGTGAAACCAAGTGGCGAACGTCGCGAAGGAATCCTGAACGTTTGAGATATTGTTTGTTAAGCAGGTGAACGTGTTTCGTGATTCCATTTCATTCGAATTCAACCGTTTTCAAATCAGATATTATATCAAAAAAAAAGTATCACCTTCAATAGCTATGAGGGTAGGCGAAGAACTTTTAGGATAGTATAGAAGACTAGATTATGTTTCATATCAGGGTTTCGTGTTCTTCTTGTCACCTTCACTTTTTTACTCCTGTTTCACCTTCCAATCTATGACGTCATTGGAGGGCACCGACATCATGATGACACTCGGTTAAATTGTTTTCCTTCGCTGGCACAGTTACGATAGTGAACTATCAAAATAATAATGAAATCCAGTTTCGCTTCTCAGGTGTCAAAATAGATGTGAACCTTCGAGACGTCAAATTTGACATCACTGCGCTGGGAACAAGAGGAACCTCTCAGGCGCCCTATCAAGGTTTGATGGGATTGAACGCTTATCACCGTTGATCCGTGATTCGAACGATTAGGATAGAAGCTGATCCGAAGCGACGTTTAGTAATTAATAAAGTCTATGATTGGAGAGAAGAGGAATCGGTTCAGGAGTTCGCTCAGTTTCAACTTATACAGGTACCCACTCACTTTGAAAGTTGGTTGAAAGTGAGCTAAGAAAGTTTATCCAGTTAGAGAGAAGGAGCCCCCCTTCATCCCCCCTCATCCCCCCCCCCCCCAGTCAACCACTCGTTTACTTGAACCAATGACCCGTGAATTCTACCTAGTAGACTCTAAAGTAGCTCTCTCTAATGACTGATCGCGGGGATTCTTGTTGAAAACCTTTAGGTACCTAATGCGGACTTCACTTCTCGAGCATATTGCCGCCTTCAGAAAGGAGGTAAGTGGTGTGAAGTGAGGTAGAGAGGGGCAACTCAGGCAACACTTTGCCAACTTGGAGCTCACACGCTTCCTGCCTCATTAGCGTTGGATCTTGTTTGCACCTCATTCAAGAAAACTCTCGATTCATACCTAAAGAGGTGCATTGACGGTGTTCTGTCCTGAATTGAGCTCGTTGAGAGATTTACGTTATGTGAAAGGGAGTCCAAGTAAACTTATGTGGTTTGTGACGATCCTTCATCTTCTCCTTGTAAATAAACTAACTTGAGTGAACTAACAATGTGTAGTTTCATGAAACATTACAAATTTAGTGAAAAACACTAAGCCACTCTCCTCGTCTCCTATTGTATTGGTATAGGTACGTTGATGATATAATAATTTCATGAGCAGGAACTGAGAGATTACTTAATTCCTTTCATGCTAAAATCAATACATACGACCCATTTATTAAATTCACGCCTGAATTAGGTGGAAATAAACCGAACATTCCAGTTCTCCATTTATAGGAAAGACACTTACGATATCACTATTCACAACGCATCAAATCATCCATTAGTTCACAAGCTTTGTCAATACCAGTGAATGATCAAAATTTAGCAAATGAAAAATTATTTATTAAAACTATAGCCGCGTGTGATGATGAGGGCGCCATAGTAGATTCTATTTGGAAAAAGGTGCTTAGGAAAAACGCTGCAAATTCTTACACAGGGGTTGGTTATTTCCTGGACCAGGCGCATGGAGACTAATTTTAGAATAGATTCAGCGTCCATAACCTCTTCCAATGAGCGCCAATCGTTCCGGGACCCATTTCATTGGATTCAGCATCCAAAATTTAGTGGAAAATGATACCCCGCTCGCCTAGATCGCCCAAAAATTTTGGAAATAAATTTTTCAAAAATCACATTTTGACCCCTACCCTCCCCAAATTTGGTCCGATCGGGTTGAAGAGTTTCGAGGACCAGCTAGAGCCGGAAACGGGGGACATTGGACTTATTTGATCTAGACATCTTGAAACGTCCAGACAACATTTTGGGCCGAATTGGAGAGGTTGACCTTTTGCATGAAAACATAGGTTGATTATTCAAGAAATAACCAACCAAAATGTACGGAAGAGGTATCAAATTTGGATAGGGAAATTATTTTAGAAGAGAAAATGGATACATTTACAATATTATGGGAAGATTTCAGATTAAATTGGGAAAATATTATCGTCTAGAGGTTTCAAAGTAGGTTTTGAAAATAATAATAATCCCAAGGTTCAGTTAAAGATACAATTATTGTTCAGGATAAAAGTGGGGTGTAGAAGCTGAAATGTTCTTGTGGGCTTGTGTACGTTGGTCAAATTGTTAGGAAATTTTGGGAAATGGTAAAAATAACTTGAAAAAGATTTCAGGGATGGCAGGGGTGATTTTGCAAGTCACCCTAGCGAATCCAATCATGATATCAAATATCATAAAAGTCTGAATGAGATGATTCCTCAACATATTTCACCATTATTGGTTTCATTCCTGCAATAGCTTGGTTTTCACTGTCACAATGTTACCCTCACTATTGCTTGAGCGTGGAGAAGACACTTTGTCAGCCTTAATAGGCATTTCCCCCTCCCGATTCCTCTTAACTCTCTGAGCCAATACATGTTCCTCTTTCACCGTAACCTAACTTTCACTTCTGATAATATATGAGCTGTATCTTCATAATGTACCTTCAGTTCATGTTAGTTACTGATGATGATGCCCTGATAGGCGAAATCGATTTAACCAGTCAACTCATTACATTTGGTGGAAATAGACTATTGTTAATACCTCCATTTTGGTTGGTTATTCCTTGAATAATTATTCATATTATTCATATAATCAACCTACGTTTTCGTCAAAATAACCAACCTCTGGGAAAGAATTTGCAGCGTTTCAATTTAATAAATCACTCGCCTAGGACCATTCAGATGGCTCATTATACTCCAAACTATATTCAGATCCACCCTGCTCGTCGTTTCTCCAACTGACTCCTCTAACAGCAGTTGATTTTTCTGTTTCAGTGCCGCCAGATTATCCCGTAGTATTGGACAGTCATGGAAAACAACTAAACACTACGTTCGGCCCCCTGGACGAGGGTGAAGAAGTTTCACTGACTTGTCGAGTCGTTGGAGGTGAGTTTGAATCGGCGATAATCATTTACTGAGATTGATTTGAATGATTTACAGGATCAACGTTCAACTATGTAATAATGTATCATCCATCATAAAGGCAATTTCCAAAAAATTATTTTAACATTTTTTTTTTTTTTTTTTTTTTAGTATTCCTAGTTGGACTCATACTTTCATTCTTTTCATTTTACAACGACCAGTTTTGAAATAGGACGGGCACTGTACAATCAATTTTACAGATTGCCACATAGGTACTTAGACAGTATGAACAGAGGAATCTAGAAGAGGTTTTTCGTTCAAAGGGATTCTATATTATCTACCTTCTTTCTGATTCTCGTCATATAATGATCACTGAGCTTTAGAATAATGATCACCTATGTGCGAGCTCGTATGCTATACCTAACCAAATTCTCAGTCCTTCGTGTATGCAAGTACAAGAAAAGTAGCAATTCATTTACCCAAACCACGAATCAATGTAAAAATCATGAAAGTAGGTACCTATAGGCGAAACAGAAAATGAATACGCGGCAACTGTACTGTCAAATTCAGATTTCGGTATAGTTTTGAGTTCTTTTGTTGCTTTATTTTTATTTCATTTTTTTTATTTTTTTATTATTATTATTACTTGATTTATGTTATTGCATAGAGAGTCAAGGGAGGATTTTGGGTCCTACAGCTCCCTGCTCCAGCAAACCTCTTTGATCAAAATAAATCATTAAATGTGTTGTCGTTGTCCCTTTCGTTAGACAATGCGACAACGGCGAATTTGGACCAAATCAAACAATAAATCAAAGGACACGATCACGGAGTATATTATGGTTTTTATCAGGGTGCGATGAAAATCGGAACAAAACTGGCACACATGAGATGACAAAAACAGTGGGGCGAGCTGCGCCGAGAGCCACTGCGCATTCGGTAACTGCGGCAAATATTAAAATTATTTTATGGATACAGAAGCTTCAAAAGATCACCTGCGGTAGCTGCGACAGATCCGTGGAGCCAATCAGGCCGAACGCATTTGCTGCCAACGCAGAAACCGCGTCCATGTGAACCCAGCTTTAGGCATACTAAAATGTGGTGCTCCACAAACGAGTTTCACGAAATCTTTGACGTCACAACACACGTGGAAACCGGACAGCCAATTGTGATGAGTTTGCTGTTGTGTGTCTCATAGAGTGCCCTGGAAGTCAGTATAGTGGAGGAACCATACTGCGATGGTTGCTGTCCCGATTACTACCGGCCAATTATCGGTCGTCTTCTCTGGTGAAAGACGTTTGGTTTGCCGCCCCCAAGTTACCGGAGCGCTAGAGCTATCGTCCGGTAGCCATCGGTGTTGTGAAAGTGGCCATCAGTGACAGAGAATATCGGTGGTGCGTTGAAGCGTCGCATCCGTATTGCAAGGAGCACGCCACCGTTTTGCGGAAAGAAGCAATTTACTTGTAAACTCGGTTATCTGCCGTTCGATCCTCCGTTCAATACCCCCCCCCCCTCGCGCCATCGCGGTTCAGATACAATTTTAATACCACTCGAAAGGCCGGGGGTTAACTTCACTTTGCACGCTCGAGTTAATTCATAAGAGAATGAGCGGAGGCGTGCGATTGTTCGCCGAGACCGTGCAACTGGGGCGTAACGAAGCCGCAAACTCGGAAAAGCCTCCTCACTTGAATGTAACTTAATTTTCGAGCGGAGCGACGCGTCGAGTAAGAGAAACGCGCGTGCGGCGCTCGCTTTTACCGCTCCTTTACCGACTGTTCATAACCAAATTAAATCCCCTCGCGCTGTAGCAGCACCCCCTTCGACCCAATCTTTGAAATGTTTGCTGAAATCAGAACGTACTGTTGATGCTCGGCCGCGGAAGAAAGTTGTTACCAGTTGATCAGGCCCTTCCCTACAACCCTTCCACTCGTTTTACATATAAGGGATCCTCTCCGCCTCCCCTCGCCCTATCCCGCCGCGCGCAATTTGCATATAAAGTCTCTTGTATGTTCCCAGGTGTTAATCTGTTTTGAGAGTTTCATGGGACCGGGCTGGGTACCCGGAGTTTGTGTGGAGGTAACTTCCACGAAAAACATTTAACCGTTTCCGTTTCCGAAAAAAAGCTAATCCTTTTAAGTAAATTTATCGCTCGTTCGCCCGTTCATGAGGACCCGATATGCAGATGAGTTTGAGCTTCCGAACAGAACCTTTCAACTTTTATTAATAAACCAACTTGACGAGTGCGAAGATCTCTCGACCTGTTGGATGATTGATGCAGTCATACGCGTACCTTCATTTTCACCTGTTCATTGCGTACAGTAACTTGTGAATTTAGTCCTCGGAGTTAGGCCATCAATTTACCGCTCAGTGAACTCGTTTGAACCGCCACAAAGGATTTTCCTATCTGATTCCTCAAAAGTCCCGTTCCGTGGATTTTACCTGAAAACTGAACCTCGAAATAATGGAATAACTATTAATTCATTCACAATGAATTATTATTATTAGTTTGAGCAAGATTGTAAGGAAAGCAGAGAGTCTGGAGTGTCCCGGAATCGTTCCAATCGACTCAGCGTCCCAAATTTAGTGGAAAATAACACCCTACATTCCCAGGTGCCCAAAACATGAAAACCTATTTTCATCCTGTGGTCGCCATTTGGCACAGGACCTATCTCAATGGATTCAGTTTCCAAAATATTACCCCTCACGCCTAGTTCCCTAAAATCCAGTTTCAACAAACACATTTTCACCCATACTCTTTCCAAATTTGACGCTTTTCGACGACTAACTAAAGCCGGAAAGAGGTCCCTGACCTAAATTTCAAATTTTTAGAAAATTGTCCACTATTAAAGTCACAGGGATTGGTTATTCCTCAGACCATCAGCATGGAGGCTCATTCCAATCGATTCAGCCCAGAATTATATCCTACACGTCTAGGTACCAGGAATCTCGAAAATCCACATTCGAAATGGGTAGGTAGGTACCCATTTTGACCCATAACCTCTTCCGATGAGCGCCGATCGTTTCAGGACCCGTCTCATCAGATTCAGCGTCCAAAATGTAGTCGAAAATGATACCCCACACGCGTAGGTTACCGAAAATCCGATTTTTCGAAATGCCCATTTTGAGCTTTTACCTAACCTATGGGTATTTGCTTATTTTGATCTCGACACCTTGAAACGCAAAAAAAAATTAATTGACCCCAGATTACCATATTATTTTTAGCTTTTACTAGGCGTCGTGGTTCACAATTGCTTTTAATAAAAGCATAAATAATTTCCGCTTGTTTCAGGCCAACCTGAGCCCACAGTGAGATGGCTTGTCAATGGTGTCCTTATCGACGAGGAGTACGAACACACGTTTGGTGACGTCATCGAGAACCGTCTAACGTGGCGAGCAGTGACGAGGAAGGATCTAAACTCGATTTTCAGCTGTCAAGCGAGCAATACGAAGCTGAGCGAACCCCGTGAAACTTCTGTCGTCCTCGCTTTGAATCGTAAGTTTCCGTGAATCTTCCCAATTTCTATTTCATTTCCCAACAAAACGCTAAATATGAGCTATAATGAAATGGCTAATCAGGAACGGAATCATATTCTCATTGTGTAGCATTGACTTGAGATAGATTGGTCTGCCTTATATTGAATGGGGTGTACCTACTGTTAAAAAAAAAATTGGATTTGAAAATATATAAAGGTAGTATGTATAAAGGTTAATTTTTAAAAAATTGGGGAAGAGTGTGACGTCAGCATTCAGCGTTTCCACCCCTGTTGAGACAACCCAAGTGAGGTCGACCTTGATTTTGGAGTTATCACCATTATTGGTTTCAAAAGAGCCTGCAGCTGCGTTTCAGTCAGTATCATATCTAGAGTGACCTATCTTTGTTGCTTCTTGTTAACAATGGTTCATCTACAATTATAAAAAAACCAAGGAAGAAACATTTAGTCGTCCGCTAGAGCGCAGCACCCAGGAAGGCAAGGACTACAGTTGTAGTTTTTGAGTTATTTGTCTCAAAATTACTCGTCATTCCACTATTTCACGCGGGTTGTGACGTCACTATTCAGCAGGTGGTTTTTTTTTTCTTTTGTAATCCTTGATTCTTACTATCTGGTCTCTCATTCTTAAGGACAACATTATTGGAAAACAAAAATTGACCAATTTTAGACACACAGGTACGACAACCCCATTCATTCTATGCGCTGCAGGAGGAAATACCATTTTCCCAGCATAACTTGACTACTAGCTCCAACTCAACTTAGTTCTGTCGGCAAATTTGAAATTGAGTGATTGGGGAATAAATTTTGCTTTTAATAACAGGAAGATGCTCAAGCTGGGATTCCACGTGTCAGATGGTCACCTCAGTGGTTTGTACAGAAGTGAAATCTGGGGACTGAAATTAGGGCTATTTTCATTTTGGGGCAATTTTCGTGGTTTGCTATGGTATTTTTCTACTTTTTGTAGCTTTTATTATCAGATTACAAACGTCAATGCTAACTGTATATTTGTGAAATTGATTGAGGTCTGTTATGGAGACTTTAGTGGTTTGTCTCGAGGATTCAATTATGCTCAGGACATCGTTGGCGAGGACAAGTTGGGGGATCTCGCCTCTTAATCCGATATGACTCCCCCAAAGTCCATTCAGTTCAATAGATCTGTTGGCGAACCTGACCATAGCGTGTATGTTGGTTGATGGTCTGGTAAAGCGAGCGAGATGGGTCGTTGGGGGGGTTGATTGGGGTGGGACGAGGTCGGGGGTGGTTTCGGTATAACAACTGACCGGAGGCGATGGCCCGGCGGGGGTGTGAGGCCGACATGTAGGGGATGTGAGGATATCGTGGTAGAGCTAAGCACCCCCCCCCCCCCCTCCACATCACATCGAGGACCTTCAGTCACATCATCATATATGTACTCCTAACCCCAACCCCTTCCACCCTAACACTACGGCTTCTATTCCACTCTTTCTCTAACCATGTAAATCGAAGTCCTCAATAACGATAACGCTCCCTACAACCAACCCGACTGTTCGGTCTCATCACCACGAGACTCCCTTGGGTATAATTCTACAGGTTCGACGAAAAACCCTCAAAATTATGTACATTCCCTTTCATAATTATTCTACTATATAGCAATCCTGTAAATAACTCTTCGGAGTAATATCTTTCATTGAAAAATGCTATTTCGTACTAGTTTGAGATTGTGATCATATTATAAAAATGAATACTACGAATAATATTTGGGTTGTGTATTCCCATCTAACAAAGAACACTTGTCTTTTTTGTACATTTCCATAAAACATTAGATCCATGTTTCTAAATGAATTAAATCATTCTATCGAAGGAAGATACAATATGGCGAATGTCGCACAAGCCAGAATACTATCTTGAGCCGTGGTCCAATAATGATGATTGATGAGTAGGAGTAGTAGGAGGGTAGGGGGAGGGGCTATTTTCTTGCTTCTTCGGTATCAATGGTGTGGATATCGCAGCAATTGGAAATTGCTATTATCGTATTATCATTAGTTCATTCAGTTTAGAAATTGGTTGATGCGATGCGTCATTGTCTTGTTGCAGTGCGACCTCTGGTGGTAAACATCATCAACAAACCTTCCCTTCTCGTCGCCGACCACAGATACGAGGTGACTTGCGAAACAGCCGGTTCAAGGCCGCCCGCCATCATAACGTGGTACAAAGGAAAACGACTTCTTCGTAAAGTCAGGGTAAGTATGGCGTTCATGATCATACCAGTGACTAATGGGTGCCACATGGATGTATTTATGATCTTTGTGGGATGCCCCAGTGGGATTCCATAGTAGTAGTTTTAGTTTACAGTTAAAACTTGAGTACCAATTCATCTCTGGCCAGTGGATTAGTACAATAAAATGTATTCATTCAATGAGGGTGATCTTCTACAAAGGTTGATTATTCCATGAAGCACGATTATGGGGAAACAGTGAGTCTGGAGTGTCCCCGACTGATTCCAATCAATTCAGCGTCCAAAATTGAGTGAAAACTCTGCAAATTCTTACACAGAGGTTGGTTATTCCTCGGACCAGGCACATGGAGACTAATTTTAAAATAGATTCAGCGTCCATAACCACTTCCGGTGGGCGGCAATCGTTCCGGGACCCAACTTATTGGATTCTGCGTCCAAAATTTAGTTGAAAACGATACCCCACACGCCTAAGGAGTCGAAAATGTTTAACATGGGGAAAATGGGGGAAACAGTGGGTGTGGCGGGTACCGGTTCAATTCCCAATCGATTCAGGGTCAATTATTTAGTTGAAAATGATACCCACATGCATAGGTACCAGAAATCTCGAAAACACGCATTTTGACCCGCAACCTCATCCAGAGGGCGTCAATCGTCCCGGGGCCCGTTTGATTGGATTCAGCGTCCAACATTTTGTGGAAAATAATACCCCACTCGCCTGGATCGCCAAAGATCTCGATAATCCATTTTTCAAAAAAACACATTTTCACCCCGTCCCTGAATACCAACTAGAGCCAAGTAGAGGTCCCTGACCAAAGCTCAAATGTTGGGAAATTTTTTAGAAATTTTACAAAAATGGCGTGGACGGCGTGCGGCAAACGGACATTTTGCCTATTTTTATCCAATATTACCAAAAATATTAGGCGCCAATCGTAGGGGTGGACCCGCCATGATTACATGGGCATGAGTACATCGGAAAACATCATATTAACTTTATGGATTCATAAGAGAAAATAAGGACTTCTCTCAAATGAGAACGAATCATTTACGAATCTATAAATTCAGGCGGCAACAGGCGGCCTTTTTCAAAAGATAAATAGACGTGAAAAAGAAAAAAAAAACTTCCGTTTAAAAGAACTAACTTTGAAAATAGCGGAGGAAATGGAGTATAGGAAGGAAAGGGAGAAGGCGGGTACGAGGGGAGGAAACAGGAAGAAAAGAGAAACTAGAAGGAAAGTTTGCCTAGCCCTCCACTGATATCAGCCGGAGCCCGTCGAGAACTGTCGTATTCCACGTAGAAGAGATTGAATGAGGTTTTCATTAGAGAAGAAAAAGTTCCAAATAATTTCTCAATGATTATGGTGGTCATTGATTGAGGTGAACCTATTTTTAAAATGTCCTTCTTGACTCATAGCGACCCGAATCCGTAATTTAGTGGGGCACTTGATAAATCTATGATTCCAAAAGGCTCGAAAACCTATGAAGATTGGGCCGCCGTTTTCGGTAGTAGACAATTTTATTAAAATCTGAAATTTTGGTCAGAACTTTCCTGCCCTAGTTAGTCCTCGAAACTTTTCAGCCCTTGGGGGGAAGGGGAAGGGGTCAAAGTGTGTTCTTCCGAAAAACGGATTTTTGATATTTTTGGCGGATTAGGCGTGTCAGGTATCATTTTCCACTAAATTTTGGACGCTGAATCGATTGCAATCAGTTCGAGGCACACCGCACCCACTGTTTTCCCCATTTTCCCCATGCTCCAAGGAATAACTAACCCCTAAGAATGAATTTGCAGCGTTTTGAACCTTGAGTTTGTGAAACACGAAATGTCACATTTTGGGGCCATTGATCCATGACGTGGAACATAAGGTTATTACTTAGAGAATAAGGAAACTAAATTATGTATGAGTAAAATTTCAGATTTTTCCACCTTGAAATTAGACAACATGGGTATTGTAATCTTGGTTGTTCATCTTCCAATTTTCAATGGCTTACACATGATACACACATTTGATAATATTCTAACATCTTTGAACAGGGGTATTATTTCAATGACAAAAATGAAGCGAAAACGCTTAAAATGTCATTTTCGTACTGAAATGTATGGGCTCTTGAGAAATGGACCAAAAAAGATATCATCAGCTTTTTTACGGACCAGTTTTATCGTCAATTGTTATATTATTGGTGTTGGTTTCAAATAGGTCTTAATAACGGTAAATTATTAATTTGTCGAGCAGTTCCTATACTATACGACGAAGAGTATGATATATAAGGACTTTTCTCGAGCTACCCTAGAGTTTGGTGGGAGTCAGAAACGAGCCGTGACGTCAGGTCAGGCTTCGATACGCTCTCGACGCCGCCGACTCGGGAGGAAAATTATTTATTTTCAAATGGAGGGGGATGTGAACACGGGGGGAAGGAAGGAAAGGAAGAGACACGAGGTCGGTCGAGAGAATGCGAGGACGGTGTGAAGTACAGAAGCCGGAAGAGGGGGAAGATTGTGAAACTCTGTTCACTGCCAAGGCTTCGAGGAAGCGGATGGGTGGGCCTACAGTACGATGCCTTTTTTAAGGGCCTCGATCGGTGTTTTATCCACCGTGATGCGCCTCCCGTTGTGTTTGATTTAACGCTCTTTTCCCTCAGTGACGTAACTTGTAAAGGGGGGGGGGGGGGGGTCGTGTATATCCATAAGGGACGAAGACAAAGTGGATGACGAGGTGTTCAAAAGACCGTGCACCTCGACCTTTCGTAAACGCCTTTCAGTCCTCTCGTTCTCCTTATGCGACATCTGCCAGGCAGCCATTGCCTCGACAGAGCATTTTATTGAAACCGTAATTCCATCAAATGAACCAAAGTCGTCGTTAGCAGCTCATCTCCCCACATTCTTGGCGTTGGAGGGCTCATTGTCCAGTTAGTTGGTGGTACGGCAGCTGAAAACCGAGGTGAGGTCTTTGCCGCTAGTCAGACACTCGATGACGTCTCAGGACTCTGGCCACCCTGGGACGAGCCGTGGTTAGATGTTTACCGTGAACTGAGGAAAGCAGGAAACGAAACCATAAGGCGATGTCAAAAGGTGGTGGGGACTGGTGCCAAAAACAACGCCCTCCTATCCAAGCTAGAATGAACCTGTAGTTGTGCAGACACCAGTCACTCCTCGGTCAAACTCGTCAGTGCCAGTAGGAAGGGCACCAGGATCCATGCCGCCACTAGATTTGTTTCATAAGTCGACAGTTGCCGACACATTTTGAAGCAACGTCGAGCAATAGCCAACCTGCCTAACTGAGGACAGCGTATTATCAGTTTAGCAGCTCTAAAAGGCAACTCAAGAGTTGCCAATTTATCAACTCCAATTGAACTCCACCCTGGAATAACAGTTTGGCTGCGTTCGTTCTGAGGACCTGTAACTGACTAAACATTGCGTTGGCAAATGGCTTATGATATTGGTTCATTGCCTAGCTCTTTGCCGCAAGTTGAACATCTGCAAGAATTTTATCCATTTACAGCGTCAGATGAGTGACGGTTCGGCAGTCAGCGGGTATTTTTTACCCTAGAGACGCCCGAGAAAGAGAAGGGTTGAGATGAACGAACGAAAAAAAATCGAATTACTTTTCTATTGGAGTGAATAGTCCGGATTTCCTGTGGATTTTTCCGCTGCAGTTTTCTCACAATGACGAAGACAATACCTTCGTTCTACAAAGGAAGCTACAGGCGAAACAAGGAGGCGGATGGCAGTGCGAACAGGCTGAAGGTACCGTCGTACTTTAATTCCTCTTGATGGGCGAGTGGTAGGGAGGGATTTCCATTTTCTCGTCTTGAGCACCGAACGAGTCGTTGTGGGAGGGGAAGGGAGGCTCAAATGCGACAAAGGATCGAAAAAAAGGTGACCGCCCGTTGATACCCGTCTATCCTAGGCTCAGGATTTCAACCCTCCGCTGGTAGGAAATCGGCCGGCCAAGGATACAATCCGGAGGAAGGGTTTCAATCATTCCAGTCCTCTTCGTCCTGCTCCCGGCTCAATTCTCTATCTCTCGTATTATATTTAAATTTAAATTGGATAGGTTGGATCCGCCAAGCAAACCCGACTCCAAACCAACCTCCTACCTACTGAATAATACGCCCTACAACTACTGGAAAAGACCTATAATTTCAAAACCATAAAGTTTAGATTATTATTATTGCAAAACCTTGAAAAGACTCTTTGTTAAAGCGCAGAAGACCATTCACAAACATAACCTAATACCTTCTGGCAGTACTTCTCCTTCGTCTAAGATCATAAATTAAATCATTAATAAATTATGTGAGATCTCGATAGCTCGTCGGGCGCACACACCCTACTATGCGCGAACGTTCCCAACTTCTTAATCACGTTCTAGGCCTTGTCAAATCCGTATGTTCGTAAAAACACTCTGAGATATCTGGGAGTTACACTGGATTCCATGATAACATTCTGGAAGCATATCAGCTGACCAGGAAGCGCAAAAGACTCCACCGGCTCCATCCTATAGCACGGAATGCAGATCACAAACTACCTCTTATCGTAGAAACATAGATGGGAACGTTCGGACATAGTTCGCCAACACAATGGGTTCACTTTAATCTCTCTCAGGACAGTTTCTTGCTATCGCCCAGCTGATCAGCTGAAGTACTGTATTTCAGACACAAGCTTGTTCAGCAACATTAGCTCAGGAATGATGAGCTGGACACCAGGCGCCTAGAGGCGACAAGGTCGTACGACTTGCCTAGGTCCTCGATTGGACAATATTCCCTCATTTCCTGATACTCTTTCTGGCTAATTTTTACTGTAAATTCAAGGAATGCTGGCATTCTTGACTTGTCAATTGATTGTTATTTGAGCGCTCGATTGTCACCTTAATTTCAGGACGGAGGTGAACAAACGAATACTACAACCAGCACGCTGATATTCGTACCGAGCACAGAGGATGACGGCAAGGCGCTCACATGTCGGGCTGAGAACCCCAACGTTACCGGCCTATTCATCGAGACCAACTGGAATCTTGAAGTTGTCTGTAAGTCTTAACTTTATCTTGTTATACTTTGAAGCATCACAATCGGAGGGAAAATGCTAACTGACGCTGGAAGTTTGGTTAGATCGCATAGAATGAGGCCAAGTGAGGGCTTGTGCAGGTGGACGTAGCCTGAATGCAAAAATGAGCTCTCCACAGCCCAAATTTTGAGCGGTGCGCGGAAATTTCGTAGTGATAAGTGCCCAGGAGCCTAAAAAAACGGGGAAAAAAGGAAGCCGCTGTTTCCAAATGAATTCATAACCTTCATATCCCACTCGGCGCAGGATCAACCGTCGAAATGCGGTCAGACGGCCAGTCGCACCCACGGGATCCGTATCATGGAATCCATTAGCCCAATTGTAGCTGAACAGTGAGCACCTTATCTTATTTCGCATTTGCATTCCCCTACGACCCCAGGGCCCTCGAAAGTGCTCCGGTATCCATCATTTTTCATTTCCGTCTGACCTGTCAGAATTGATTCACCCGAGAACCCAGTCCCGGATGGATATACTCGTATGTCAAGACCAGGGTAAAGTGGCTCTCCAATTTTTTGGTTTTGGGTATTATTTAAACATTTTTTCGGTCGGCAATTCAGTTCTCAGCATTCAAACGTTATGCTTCACAGATATAAAGTAAAGGGGTGCATTTAACATTTACCAAAGATGGGAGAATCACCGCACATGACTTTCAATAAATGATACAAATTTGAAAAAATTTAATGTTGATGACATGAGAACAAGCATCTCCTTGATATGGCTGATCTGTCAGTTTGGAACAATAATGAAACAGTTTGGGTCAGTTTGATGGCAAATTTGGAGAGGTTTCGCTGTTGTACACCAATATGGCCAACTTGAGGAAACATTGTGGGATTATGGGGGTGGGATACTTGATGGCTCGTATCTTGCTCAACATTTGTGCTTGCTTCGCCTGGTGTACCCTGTCCAAGTCTCAAATGGCCTTGGGTGACACTACAAGGTGCGATCTACAGCAGGTCACCTCTCAGCAGAATGGGGTGTACCCATGAGTCTAAGATTGGTCAATTTTACTGTTGTTCATTGATGTTGATGTTGTCAGTCGGTTGATGTCAGAAATAATGTACATGCTGGACTTTTTAAAAAAAAGCTACCTGCTGAACGGTGACGTCAGAATCCGAGTGAAACTGCATTAAATTTGAAAAAAACGCCTTCCAGGGTGCTGTAGACAACTGAGAGTTTCCTCCCCTTGATTTTATTGTTGTTGCAAATAAATTTTTGTAAACAAGAAGCAAAGAAGATAGGTCACTCCAGATAAAATACTGTCTGGAGTGCAGAAATCAAGGTGAACCTCACTTGGGTTGTCTCAACAGGGGTGGAAAGGAAACCACTAAACGCTGACGTCATAGAATTTTCTTTAATTTTTTTAAAATTAACTATTTTGATTTCAAGTGAATGTGATGTAGGTTCATACTCTACATACTTGCACGTAATTTCTTTTGGAAACAGAGGACACACCCCATTGCTATGGTGATGTACTGCCAGCACAAAACTGTCTTTGAGCAGTTTGGAAGCAGCACTCAACCATATTGCTAACTGTTGATTTGCAAACAACATAGTGGCCCTGGTCTTTCTACAACAAAAATGTTGGTTTCAATACTTGATAAATCATTCTCCAAAGTCAGCTACTGGGCGTCATGAAGGATTACAAAATGTGAAACATTGCCTGAAAGCTCACTATGACTCACCACAGTGGCTTGAACTACTCGTGTACCTCAGATGATTCGAGCCTTCTTGAATTTTGTACTCTATGCACTAAGGCAATGTGTAGTGTTGCAAGAACGATGCTCTTTTCTGTTGACACTATGGATGTCTTTCTGCCAATGTTGGAAATAGGACATTGGGAAAAGACATCAGCAGTCATTGTGAATCAATAAAACAAATATCAATTTTGTCAATGAAGGAACAGTCAAACTCCCAAATATCCAAAGTAGGATGTCAGGAAAGACTTTTCATCACAAGTCTGCACAATGTTCTGTCGTCGCAATATTCATGCAAATCCTCATTAGATACCCTTCTCAAGATGGGGTGGGAAATACGTAATTCTTAGTAGATGCTCCTATATGTCTTTGATAATATTTGATGAAATCGGCGCCCTTGTGCTGCCAGCAAAAGAGCCATCTTTTGCATTCCTCCTGGCAGAGTGGTTCGCCAGTTTGCTCTATGATAACAGCGTATTGTCGACTGTACCGCTCTCTGGATCAGTGCATTGGCAACCAACTGCATTAGTCTTCTCCATCAGAGGAATTCCCCGTTCTTCAGAGGACATCTTTGAGGTGATCGCAATGAAGTTACAAGGATATGCCAGTCACATATTTTTCATACTATTCAAGGAAATCATTTTGGGAGAAGTTTGTGATAAAATATCTTCCTGATTCTCTTGTGCCTCTGTTGTCTTGTTTGTTACCTCATTCGTCTGGAATAACCGCTCACCACATATTTTTTCCGCTTCCTTTCACAGATCCGCCCATCGTGTCGTTGAGGTTAGGGAAAAACCTGAATTCGTCCGACATCAAAGAAGGTGACGACGTGTATTTTGAATGTCACGTGAGAGCGAACCCACCGTGGCGGAAGCTGTCGTGGCTACATAACGTAAGTCGTACTATAATCAATTTCTCTCAATTCTTGAGATGAATTTCGGAATAGAATCGTAGAAGAGTTTTAAACGTGTTTTGACCATATCGAGTTGGCTCGTAGCAAAACCCGCTGACTTACACTATTTGAACATATTCTCAGGCCTAAGGTTGCAGAAAAATGAATTCAAATTACTAGTCGAACCGCAGTCTTCTTCTGTATCCACAAACTGCACTTGAACTTTATGAGAATCCTCAGTTTACGAGGGATCCAGTCCAAAAGGAGGACTCAGGACACGGGAATACCATCCAGCTTAATGACAAGGTTCTGTGTAATTATCATCGTGACACACTGTTGACGTCAAAAGTTGTACTTTTGTTTGACTTATAGTTCTCTCCCGCCGTTTTTTTATTCACTATACAAAAGACGTTTCTCCGTCGAGGAAAAATTACAGTTTCCCCTCCCAGACTTTTCAGCTTGGAAAATAAAAGTACGAAAAGACGAAGGTTGGTAAGGAAGCTCAATTAAGAAACTCGACTGAACACAAACATCGCCTTAAAGCTTGGGAAATGTTAATAAGTTGAGAAAGGAAAGAGTTTAAAAGGAAAGTTCTTGGGAAAAAAATGTAAATGATTCCAACTGAAGGTAACTGACAGGTACTCCCTTGAATACTCAACGTCTTGATCAACTTGATCATATTCATAGAGCCGAGGCTCGGTTGATCACGAACCTGGAAGGGGATAGGTTCCGTTTGACAACGCAGCGCGCAACGGCCTTTTTTGTATCGTTGAAATTCATCGCCGTTCCAGGGGAGGATTACAAAGTCCAGGCAGTGTTGCGTAAGGGGCACCTGAGACGTTTCTCGCTTAAGGTTGAAGATGAAGTCACGCGGCTACATCGAGCTGCTGCTGAAGAGTTTTCCATTTGCCATTTGATGTGAAATAAATTCTGTTAAATCCTTGAAGAAAAAAAAATCGTTGAGAAATAGAAAAGTTTAAATCTTATCTACGATCGACTCTAGTAAAGATTTGCGCATGTGATGTCCATCAAAAATTATGCAGTGACTTAGTGGAAAACATTCGAAATTTTGGTCAAGGACCTTTTTCCGGCTCTAGTTTGTCCTCCTCAGCCCAAATTTGGGAAAAGTGTGGGTAAAAATATGTTTTTTGAAACTCGATTTTGATGAATTTTTGGAAAATAGGCGTGTGGGGTATCATTTTACACCAAATTTTGGACGCTGAATCCATTCCTGGACCCATTGGTGCCCACTAGTGGTGGATATTGGTAAAAACGGGCACCTACCTACCTATTTCAAAAGTGGGTTTAAGATTTTCGGGTACCTAGTCGTGTAGGAATCATTTTCCACTAAGCATTTGCACAGTTGAATCAGTGCAATGTGGCACCCGTTTCCAGCTCTAGTTTTGGTCCTCAAAGCCCGTTCAGGTCAAATAGAGGGGAGGGGGGTCAAAATGTCTTTCGAAAAGTGGATTTTCGAGGAATTTTGGCGATCTAGGCGTTTGGGGTACCGTTTTCCACTAAATTTTGGATGCTGAATCTATTGAAATGAGTCTCCATGCACCTGGTCCGAGAAATGACCAATCTCTGTGAATGAATTTGCAACGTTTTTAATACTCTATCTCGGAACTTTTCTGAGAGCTAGGCAGGTGGGGTATCATTTTCCACGAACGTTAGGACGCTGAATCCTCCATACTCATGCTACTAGGAACTATGAGATAGTGCTCAAATACCTACTTGGGCTCCAAGGTGGCGCTGTTCCCTAAAATTTCAGGAAATCTATAAAACCCGGGGTTTTGTCACCTTTACTGGTTATATGAGTCCAGCAGAGCTAAAGCAGCCATGATCAGTAAGAGACTTTAGCTGGCCACCCAAAAAACAATAATTTTCCAGAAAGATACAACTGATTTTGTAGTTCACTTGACCAAAAAATGTTATTTCCCGCGTTTTCTTATACGTATTACTATTAGTATTTTCAGGATTTAGGATTTTTGCAGGGCATCTAGGAATTTTATTCGTATTTACATTTATGAATCCGCCTTTGTCATAAAAAAAAAGCCGAGATTCCTGTAGAATTATTATTTTCAATGGTTGAATAAACATTGTGAATCTCCTCTTCGGGCTGGTGCAATTATTCGAAAATCGGAATTTAATTAAAATGGATATCATCCAAGCATCAGTTTCAATTGGAAGATAGGGACCGACGCGATGATTGGCCCCAGTTAGAATGTTCTCATGCCCCTATGAAAGCGAAATATTAACCGACCGGTCATCGTTTCTTATCCTCCGTGGCAGTTGCGGAGCAATTAGGGACGTGAGGTTTTACAGAATCAGGAAACATAAGCGGGAATGGCCTCGTGTATAGATAAAAGTAAAAAATGGGCCGAGGGTTTATAATTCAATTCACGTTTCCATCGGAGCTCGAGATGAGGGCGGAGAGGGGCCTTTGCCCGAGTCGCGGTTTGCATACTGACTCATCATTCTTAATTATAGAATCGCGTGAGAGGTTTTAACCCCAATCAGAGATCCTGGGTCGCGATTTTCATGTTCACCAGTGACGTAGCCAATCATTGTGGACGGCATCGCATCCCCCACGACGACCTCAATACGAAAAATCGTACTTTTATCCATTTAGTCGTCTAGCGGCCGAGGAGATTTTTTTAAATAATTCCACCACTGGGCTATTGTTAATTGAGCATAATTTAGTTAATTTATACTCCTCAAATGGGCAAGTAGGAAAAATTACAACTTCTCTTACCCGAAATTATACACGGTATCCCCGAGTTGTATTTTCCCGGCTACAGTCTGTCCTCGAAACATTTTAGCCCAAGTGGACCAAATTTGGGAAGGGTATGGTTGAAAATGTGTTTTTTGAAAAGTGGATATTCGAGATTTTTGGCGATTTAGACGTGTAAAGGATTGTTTCCCTCTAAATTTTGGACGCTGAATCGATTGGAATGAGTCTCCATTATGCAGCAGTATTTCTTGTAATTATCATTATCCGGGTAGGGTGGAAGAGAGAGCCACTAGGCAGATTCAGATTCCACTCAAAATGTTTTGAAAATTTTATCCTTCAACCAATTTTCATTATTGCGCTAAACCGGTTCAGTGAGCACGCAACGTTGCGCAGCCCCAATATTGTCATTTATTTACACAATGCTACCTGTTTCTTGATTCAACTCAATTTTTGCGAAAAAATGACCGAAATTTGCTTAAAACAATAAAAATTCATGTGCCACACTTTAAGTGTTCACCATCATCCACTTTTTGGGGTTGCGCAACATTGCGTGCTCGCTGAACCGGTTGCGCGCATAAAATAAATTGGTTGAGGGATCAAATTTTCGTGTTGTTTAGGGTAGAAATCAAATCAATGATGCAAAATTGGGGTCGTCATTTAAAATAATAGAGCTATTGGCCCTTGCTCATAGTTGCGCAGTTGCGCGGATTAACAGCAAATATGTTATTTGAAATATTCACAAAAAAAAAATATAAAGATTTAAAAGAAAATGTTTAGTTTACTCCCATTTAGACGAATTTAGAAGGGTTGGGGCAGCTATCGGGACGAATGAGTTAAGTTGAAATGAAAATAACCCGAAATTGTTTTGTATTGTTTTTCAAAGTCATAGAATGAGTACGTTTAGATCAAAAATCTTCACAAAATTGTTATCCGAAAAATTATGTTTCATTCAACATTTTGTTGCATTTTTCAAAATACATTTATATCATGGAACCGTATAGAGGGTGACCAAAAATGTTGAACGGAACCAATTCCCAACTCACCCTAGGTCTCCGTAAATGTCAAAAACAATTTTTCAAAATACCCATTTTCACTCATACGTCTCCGCCTTTTTGGGCAGAAAATGAGTTTGGCAAAATGCCGTGAATGGAGAATGTGTGCAAATTGTCGAATATTTCGGTTTGGATTGCACGTAACCGAGGGCGGATGGACATTTTTGATTTGTGATATACTTATTTCAAAGCGTAAAAATGGGAAAAAATGGTTTTAGGGTGCAATATTGGAGCGATCAAGTCGTGGTGATGATTTTGAATAACGCTGCTAATTCTTCCACATGTATTTAACACACTTTAGAGTAAGATTAGGAGAAAACATTGAATGTGGAGTGTCCCAGACTCATCCCAATCGATTCAGGGTCCAAAATATAGTGGAAAATGACACCCCACACGCCTAGGTACCCGAAAATCTCGAAACTCGACTAGCAAATTAGGTAGGTAGGGTACCTACAGTGATCCATACCTATCTCCAATGAGCACCAAACAGTCCGTGGCCCATCTCGATAGAGTCAGTGTCCAAATTTTAGTGAAAAATGATACCCCGCATTCCTAATTTCCGAAATACGAATTTTCTACAAATACATTTTCACACATACCCTCCCCGAATTTGGGCCAATCGGGCTGAAAGTTTCGATAACCACCTAGAATCGAAAAAAGGTCCCTGACCCACAGTTCTAAACCCAAAAGATGTGCAACAATGGGTCATCAATGGAATGATTCTCGGGGGAGAAAGGTGCTAGTCACAAAAAAATTGTCAAAAATTAGATAGATAGTTTCAAAGTAAGCATCAATTCATCCTTACCCTGTCTTTGAGGAGATCGGGCTGAATAGGCCAACCATGTGACGGCCCAGTATCACATACATTTAGCTATGTTTCCAATCGTCACCACCAAAATGTCTCAATCGGGAATGCTTAATATTTTACACATTTCTGCGTCTGGCAATGTCATTTGGTAGGGCAAAAAGTTTTTTTTTTTTTTTTTTTTTTTTTTTTTTTTTTGGGTGAATTACATATTTAGGGGCAAGAGCACATTTGTAAAAGAAATATCCGGAGTTTGTGGATGTGACATGGGGCACCATCGATTGGTCATTCAGAGATTCAGAGAGCTTTCTACCTCCAAATGCATCACCGCATTTCCGTACGGATATGGGGATGCGGTGTAGGACTTTTACATGCGTGGAACACGATCTGTTGATTTCCCTTTCTTTTTGACTTTACGACTATCGTCACTCTCTCAATTAGCACTGTCACCTCAACGTGACGGTCCCCAGCCGCGACCGATATTGACGTCATCGCTATATTTGCGTCCCCTCGTCGGTTCGGTAAAACTTCCGAGCGAAATCTCATCTAAAACAAGCGGAAAAACGCATCGCGAGCTTTTCACGGAAAATTCACCGCGGATCTTACGAACCGTTGTCCTCGTCTCATCAAATTTTTCCACGTGGGTTCGCTCTTCTGGGCACGCACTTCTCAAGACCCGTGTTTTTCCGCTCACAAATGTTATTCCGTTCCTTTAGGATTGCGCTTTTAACCGCCTTTCTTTCATTTGAATTTTTTGTTCCTTTTTTTTCTCTCGTGTAACTTCTTCGTTGTTCTTTTTGGAAAACTTTCTTTCCCCTCAGTTTCTTTGATATTACCGTAGGTATCGATTCTCCTTTCAACGTTATCCTCTACCTTCGAAATAAATAAAGCACCGCTCTTCCTAAGTAAACTTGAGAGCATTATTCAGTCATGACGAAGTTTGAGTCTCTCGGGAAACGGAAAGTTCTTTATTGTGCAACGGTGACCATTTTCTATTAATAAAAATATTGTTATTGATAATAACTCCTGGAGTAATATACGAGTTAGAAAAAAAAATTTAAAAAAAAAACAAATTATCACATTTTTGTGGTTTTTGGTTGGTTATTCCTTGAATAATCAACCTATGTTTTCATGCAAAAAGTCAATCTCTCCGACATGGCTCAAAATTTTTTTCTGGACGTCAAAAAAGTCAAATGTCTATCTGTCTTACGCGCTGTTTTCGGTAGTAGGAAAATTTCTAAAAAACCAAAATTTGGGTCAGGGATCCGTTCCCGGCTTTAGTTGGTCCTCGAAACTTTTCAGTCCGATCGAACCTAATTTGGGCGGAGTAGGGGTCAAAATTTGTAATTCGAAAAATGAATTTTCGAGATTTTTGGCGATTTAAGAGAGTGGGGTATCATATTCCACTATATTTTGGACACTGAATCGAACGGAATGGGTCTCAGAACGATTGGTGCCCACCGAAAGAGGTCAGGGGTCAAAATGGGTATTTATCTACCAATTTTGAATATGTGTTTTCATGATTTCTGATACCTAGGCGTCTGGGGTATCATTTTCCCGCTAAATTTTGGACGCTGAATCCAATGAAATTGGTCCCGGGACGATTAGTGCCCTCTGGTTGAGGTTATGGGTTAAAATGTGTACCTATCTACCTATTTCGAATGTGGGTTTTCGAGAACATTGGTACCTAGGCGTGTGGGGTATCATTTTCCACTAAATTTTGGACCCTGAATCGTTTGGAATGGGTTTGGGGGCCCGCCCCACCCATGTTGATGATATGAGTCCCCATACGCCCCATACGTTATTTGCAGCGTTTTAGTACATTATTTCGACGCATTGGTACTCGTATATAGTGGCAGTCAGCTTTGGATGATGGTGGGGCACGTTTTTCCGCGAAAACGTATCATAATCTGCTGGGAGAGCCTGAAACTCCTCTATTAATAGTAATTATAAGCCTCGTTTAGTATATGTGGATTTCCAGCAGGATTCTGCGACTCATAGCTGGCCCATGAACGATGAGATCACGGTTTTGGCATGTGAGTGGTAGCGTTCTCAAAGGGTAGGGTAAGACTTTTTTATTTGAAATTGTGAAAGGGATGAGGAAAGTCATGCTTAATAAAGTACTTCTTGGTTGGTACCTACTTTTCGTATTTTTCATGGGCTAAGAAATATTTCTCACGCCTTTTCACATTAAAACTTCGATTGTAGCATTTCGACTTGAATGATCTGCAAGATCTAAGCAGCAAAGCTGTTCATCGCCGACGAGATCCGGTAGGGCGAGGAAAAGCAGGTACCTACCAAGTAGATTTCACGGTAGATTCCGCTTATCGTTCTCCTCTGTCAAGTAAACCATAATGGAAACCACACTGAACATTGAGAGCTTTTGATAACAAGATAACATGAACACGAAGACATAAAATAATGGCCGGTAATCTTCAGAGGGAATGTTAATGAAATTGTTCGTGTTAATCCTCGGTTCTCCCTTGGGCTGCATGTTTACACGTGATATTGATAAGGAGAGGGGCGGCCATGCGGTTGAAAACTTGATGAGATGGATATGCCTGTATACCTACAACTGTGAAGGCTCGCAGGCGATGAGGTGGGAGGCGGTGAGGCTAAGTAAGACCTCTCATAATGGCCGCCCTGCTAATTAAGAGGTGTCCAGCCTTATCGTGGTCATCTCTCGAACTTATGCGATTCCAAGAAGCCAGATACGTCAACGTTCTCTCCATTTGAAACGCTAACTACCTTTACCTCCCGATACCACTGACTTGAGCTGACGTCAGTCCTCGTTTGCGTGTGTTTTAAGGAAAAACATGGTTAAATTCTGAGCTTCCACATCTGCATGTTTTGACATCGAAAATAACACACTATATGTACTTATACGAATATGTTGACCGGAAGAATGTCACCAATATGTAAAGACTTGTCTCTATTTAAACTGCGCCCAATGATCGCTCCAGTTATTTTGGGCTGATTGTGCCGACAAGTCAACACTACCAACTCATACTATCTAAAATAGGCCTACGTGGGTCTGAAATTGGTCAATTCTTGTTCTCTAATGATGTTGTCCTTAACTATGAAAGGGGAAAAGGGTGTCAGATACGTCGGAAATAATACATGCTGAACAGTGACGTCACAAATCTCGCGAAAAAAGTGAAATGACGGCCACATCTGAGACAAAACGCGAAGACCTACAACAGCAGTCCTGCTGCGCTCTAGCGGACAACTGAATGTTTCCCCCTCTTGGTTTTGTTATCATTGCTGGCAAACTTTTGTGAACATGAAGCAACAAAGATAGGTTTATCCAAATGAAATACTGACTAATGCTCAGCTGTAGGCGTTTTTGAAACCAATCAATGTGATAACAGAAATCAAGGCAGACCTCACATGGGTTGTCTCAACAGGGGCAGGATAGAAAACGCTGAATGCTGACGTCACAGAATATTATTATTATTTTTTTTTTTTATAAATGAATTATTTTGATTTGAGCAGAAGTGATGTAGGCGCATATTCTACTGAGCACCTTTTTTCACCTGCAATTTTTTTTTTTTTTTTGAAACAGTGGGTACTCCCCATCCCCTCACATATTTAGTTAGTTTTTCCCCCACCTAGAGGGCTGTTGTAGATCATATTCATTCAGCCAACCTATAACAACATAATGAGCCCCAATGAGCCTCCTGTGTGTTCACAGTGAATGAACACATGGAAAAGGCAACCAATCGAGAGTAAGTACACAGGAGTTTAATTTTAATTGCAATAAAGCTGAAAAAAAATCTAAATCTGATCTAAATTGTATCTAAAGCTCCAATAAGACGTTATAATCCCTTCAACAGATGTGATACCACTAATGCGACTTGCAATATGTGTAAATACAGGATTGCGTCGTAAAATAGGAGTTTTCATACGTGTAATTAAAGGATTTGGTCGTCAAATTGAAGGTATTCCGCGTGAAACTGATGCGACTAGTTCGAAGTTCGGATTATTATTCCTTGATTACCTTATCGACCTAGGTTTTCATGCATGAGCAAAATGTCCCCAAACTACAAGTATCGAATCTCCTGCTGAGCCTGTTAGTTCGTTATTTGGGGCATGGATTTAATAAGGTTGTGGGAATGTCTCAATATCCAGTTAGTCTGAGCTAATCAACGAAATGTGCAAGCGCTCGTGTGTTCAATACTTCTAGAGACGCGTTGAAAAATAAACTGGCGAGAACGGATCGAACTTACTCGAAAGACGATGAACGCTCCAAGGGAAATGTAATATGAAATAGATACGATACAACTCCGTTCTGAGAGATCCCAATTTTTTATATCGCGTCATATCGAGAATACAAAAAAATGAAGAAAAAAAAAAGGTGGAAGAAAAAATAAAGTGAAATCTCATCGACCCTCCGCAAAGTGCTGAGCCAGCCTTTCGGCATAATCAGATTTGACTGGTGAGTTTCGAGCTGGGAGGTGGATAACACGCGCGAACAGGCGAAAACCACGTTCATCCGTCGGTTGTGTGCGTTGGTGTGTTTGTGGGATGGAGTTTCCTCCGGTATTTCGATCAACTGATGGGATGGACTTTGCATATAATTGAATGGAATAAAAAGGTTAGGAAGATATAAGAAAGTTCCCTCTGAGCGCCCCCCCCCCCCACCCTTCACCACCTTCCATCCAATAGCCATCACTTGGGTATCCGGACTCGGAGGAAAAACAGCTACCTACCTCTAATGTATGCAACCTATCGTTTCGACTTTTTTCTACTTCTTTTTTTTTATCATCGGAAAAACAGTTTTTCAAGGTCCCTCTCCGTGTTTCAATTATCGGCGAGTCTTTACATTATCCCCATCTGTCGTTATCCTTTCTTTATACGACCTTGTTATTGTTTCTTCCGCGCAGTTTCTTCTTATTGTTTTCCCAAACTCTTGAATGGATATTTTCAGCGTTCTTATCAGCAATCGTTCCCGTCCATTGAACGGTCAATACGGGGGTTATCGTTTCCTTTGCACGACGCCTCGCCTTCGTCAGATTCATTCTTGGACGGTTTCTTCTCACCCTATAATTTCCAAAGGATTGTCTCCTCTCTTGGAAACATCAGAGGAACGTTGCAACATTTTAGTGAATTTCTGACCAGACATCTCACCTCTACTCTTCGCGGACGACCTGAAGCTGCCTTGTCGTCTACAATCATTGTCGGATGTCCATTCTTTACAGATTGCCCTTGTAATGCCTGAAGCAATTGCCTTTCCTTGAATCAATCCAAGGGATCATTGATGATGACATTTCATCGCTCTTCCCTGCCGTTTCTCTTCTACCAGCTCTGATGTGACTGGCTTTCAAGGATAGGAAAAGATGCTTATCAAAAGGTTTGTTTCAGCGCTGAGGTTGTCCAACCAATTGTGCGGGTTGACAAATAATTCCACTGCTTAAACAACCAAACTTAACTTAACCCAACTCAACTCAACCAGTTGTACAGCGTTGTAACAAACCTTTGGTGTGTACCATGATTAGCAACTCAAGTTTTTACAGCACTTCGGCAGAGTAAGCCAATGAGAGGAATACTCGGGAGCTCAGCAATTGGCAGGCTATCACTGTTCTCTGCAAGTCTGATCTACTGATCCCACCGCTATTAGAGTATACCTCGCCCGAATGGTTACTATCGTATGCAGATTTTATGCACATCGTGGAACGTGTCCATACATATCATAGAGTCTCTCAGAACGAGGTTGTTTATGCTAAACTAATGAGGGTGTGCCACCACCAGTCCTTGGAGATGCGTCGTCGTGTGGTCATCCTGCATGCTGCATCAGCTGCTAAATGGAGCATTGTCATCGACAGCGCTGCATGCACAGGTATACCTTCTTGCTCGCGTGTGAGCCTCGCCCCACAGAATTGCCTGCAGAACTGCCTGGCGAGTATTCACCTGATGTGGGCCTCTTTACGTTCATTGAAGACTTTGGATGAGTCCTGCCCTCCATTCTGATTGTTTCCCCCGTTTAATTTATGCTTTACATCCAACCTTTTCCGGGGACGTGTATTTAAATTACATTTTACAATATTTTGTGTACTATTGGATTCGCCCGTTCATATATTAAATTAATAAATACTCCAAAGCCTTCAATGTTGCTGGGAGCATAGATGGTCTTCTTGGGTCCTGATAACAAAACCATCCAAGTATTGCTGAGATGAGTAAACTGAGATCAGCGTCCTGAAGCCCTACAAGCAGGAAGGCATAAAACACGGAGTCCGCCATTGTAGCACCATCGGCCGTGGTTATCTCTCAGATTTGTCATCGCTCATGAATTCTGTATCATGCCGGCTTATAATTGCGCTGCAGGTTAGTTGAATCATCCTCATTGTATTTGTCGTGAAGCAGAGTCTCTCGGAAGATGGGACCAACTCGTATAATCGGTTTTGGCTGGACCACCGCTATGTGATTCATATGCTTCATATCGTATGTTTCTTGGGGTCCTGAGACAGAAGCAATCCTCGTCTAAGAGTATTCAGCAAAATTATTTTACGTTTGATGGACAGCTCTGAGTTTGGGACCACGCTAGAGCTCAGCCTGTCGGGTGTAATTGTGATCTACACTGACGATAGCATTTCTCAGGCACGTCTGGTTATGTGGTCATCATTTATTGATCGCCTCAATATGGTTTTGGCGACGCCACAACTGCCCAGTACGGGAACTTCTTAAAGCTGAATGTTGAGGCTCCTACCATCAACACCTAAGAAGCGCTCTATCGTCATCGCAAGCAACCTAGCTTATTCACACCCTCTATGGATTTCAGCCTGGGCGTACCTTGAGGTTTGGCGCTGAGCCTGAGTTCCCTCCAATAACCTGGATCCGTTCAACAAAAATCTAGTAAATCATTTCAGACGAGTCTTAGAGGTGTCGGCGGAATCGCTGTTTTCAACCTACCTTCAACAATAGGCAATTTTAAAAGATGATATTATTATCTTATTGTTATTCTTGCAACTCACGGTTTCCCCATACTTTGGTCAACTTCCAAACAATTATCAAATGATGTGCAGATTTTTGTTTAATTTGATTTGTTTCCCCGTTATTCGTTCGGTGGCGGTTATAATTAGGTCGATGTTTTAAAAGTACCTCAACCACCCATAGTTTGTTTTATCCTCTGACAACCAATTGATCTGGTTTTCGACCTTTCACTTGGGGTGCTAATGAAATGATTCAACGTTTCTTCATTTTCCACGTTCGGGAAATAATTCCTCTAGCGCGAAGATTACAGCGAGAGGTATCAATTAATTTCCATTAAGAAAGCGTAATCATCAGTCATAACTCACAATCTACAGCCAAATGTGCAACGTAATTTGTCATCCGACTCGACGAGGACGTTATTACTCAACGTCTCCGTTGCCAGGGCTTCGTGCACATTACGGTTTCTCTGGTGTTTGTTACCGAAAGGGCGGCCATTGAAACCCCTGGCCGTCGATTGATAAGAAACTCCAGGAGGAGTCATATGAGAGATTTCGAGACCTTTTATGACGTCTGGAGCTCCAAAGAGAGTATGGAGCCGAATTACGCCCTACAAGATTTTATTTGCTCTCGGAAGAGAGCGACGGATCAAAAGTAAATACTGGAAATGAGAGATAGGAGCCTTTTTGTTCACTGGGTTATACCCCTGTCCTCGCTCGACTATGTCGTAGTTGTGGCTGCCTCTTTCTTTCTCTCGGATATTACAGGGCGCTAGGAAATCGAGTCAGAAAAACTTTTATTGCTGTGTGTAATTACGCCTGTGCCAGTCAACTGTCTTTCGTTTCTTGCGTCGAAATGAGTCTCGTCTGCGGTGTAACTGTACAACTGTAATTATTCAACAGCGAATTTCCCGTAGGTCCGAGAAGTCGGTCGGTTCCACACTTTGTTGTTCGACATATAACTGAGAAAAATATTATTAATCCAAAGATGCGAAATATGGGTCCGCCGTACGCCGTCCGCTGTCCTCGTGATTTTAAGAAATAGACAAAATTCTAAAAATCAAAAATCATCGCCAGCCCTATGTATTTTTTGAAAAATATATTTTCGAGATTTTTGGCGATCAAGATACGTGGGGTATTATTTTCCACTAAATTTTGGACGCCGAATCCATTGAGATGAGTCCCGGACCGATCGGTGCCCATTGGAGGTGGTTATGGGTCAAATGGGCACCTAGCAACTATTTTGAAAGTTGGTTTTCGAGATTTTCGGGTACCTAGGCGTGTGGGGTATCATTTTCCACTAAATGTTGGACGCTAAATCGATTAGAATGAGTTTGAGACGCTCCACGCTTACTGTTTCCCTCATATTCTTGCTCCAAGATGTCACCAATCATTGTGGAAGAATTCGCAGCGGTATTTTAAATGAAGATGTCAATTCCAAATGACCCATTTTCACCTATACTCAGCCGCCCTTGGCAGCAATTGGTCCAAAACCCGTCTCATTCGATTCAACGTCCCCTGAATAATGCGGCAGTACAATCACATTCCCTATACTTTCGTCTTTCGGTCTCTCCGATTTACATTTTCAATAGAAATCAGATATCGAGCCCGTACATTGTTGAGCCTGTGGATTTAATTCCTCAATCGCGATAACCAAAAACTTTCTTTGTGGCTCAATCGAGCAACAATACAAAACAAGCGGTTGAAAAAACGGTTTCTTATACGAGGAAAAAGGGCTTAGTGCGATACTCGGTTTTGAAAGGCTCAGGAAGGAAACCTCCCAGAGTGAATACATACTCAGTGGAGCCGTTGAATTGCCGACTGGATCTATTCACTCGGCAAATATTTGCGAGGAAATTATTGTTGCTGCCTTCGAATAGGAAGAAAAAGCTAGTGGCAGTAGCGGTGGGGAAAACGTATTAAAAAAATACCGGTAGCAGTGAAGGGGGCAGCGCCCCCCGAAAGGGCACATAGTGGCATAACTGTGTTGTTGCACTTTGTAAATATGGGGAGTCTCGTAGGATCCGTATAAAGGTCAACGGAGCTTTTTTACTCTGGGGGCTCTCTCACGGTCAGTTTGTGATAACCTAATAATTACCATAACCTTTCAGCCTACCTTCACCTTCCGACGGTTGGATTTATGATCGGAGGAACCTTCAGTACGCATAATATATCTGCCTGTCTACTGTCTACGACCAACTCGGAGGAAAATTCGTCGCCGGCAGACGGGAAACTGATTTGAATTGAGAAATCTAATTATTATCTGCTTACATGCAAAAATGACTATAATTTCGTGCGCAAAACGAAACATTAGTGCCCAATTTTGAGTGAAAGGCACTCGCCTGCATAATTTTCTTCTTACTAATGTTTCCCACTCCACTTTCTCCTCAGAAGTTTTGGAATTACTTCGACGATGAGTTGAGAATGCGATGAATTCCTCCACGATAGTGTCTACGTAGATGTCGCTAGTGTTGTGCGGAAATAATCACCAAATTATGTGAAATAAGTTCTGGTCGCTGAGGGTGGTTTTTACCCCTCAATGGGGCAGTAACCCTCGGAAAGGGGTGCCCCAAGTAAGAGGCTACACTCAACAGATGCTCACACCACAGTGATTTTGCGCCCTCAGCACCACCTACTTCAGCCCTACCACCGCTAGAGTGCATTACCATCTACGGGCAATTTCCTATTGGCACGCGTAGATGTCCTATTTATTTGTACTGAGCAGATATGTCAGTCAAATACATCCCATGATTGAGCAATGTTTTATCATACTCCTGACAACCCTAAACATATCACTGTTGGGTTGATCAATGGACAAAATTGAACAGTTGTACATTAATATGTTGGGTTGCATTACAAAAGTTGAAACTATATTGTAAAAACGCTGCAAATTCTTTCACACGGGTTGGTTATTCCTCGGACCAAGTGCATGGAGACTCATTTCTTCAACATGGGAAAATGGGGGAAACAGTGGGTGTGGCGGGTTCCGGACCCATTCCAATCGATTCAGCGTCCAAAATTTAGTGGAAAATGATACCCCACACGCCTAGGTACCAGAAATCTCGAAAACACACATTCGAAATGAGTAGATAAGTACCCATTTTGACCCATAACCCCAATCCGAGGGCACCAATCACCCCAGGACCAATTTCATGATGATACCCCACACGCCAATTTTCGGGCCGAACCGGAGAGGTTGACCTTTTGCATGAAAACATAGGTTGATTATTCAAGAAATAATCAAGCAAAACGGCAGTATAATTGACCAAAAAACTACTAGTTTGACCCCACATCTAACACATAACTAATATTGATCCGACCCGATGCAATAATTATTAGCAATAATTGTGGAATACCATCTAAGTAATGTCCAATTCACTTTGCACAATTATTCAAAAAAAAAATTGTTTTCATGTGAAAATGGGTGCTCTGGAGGGAATGAACACATCAATTTTGCATGAAATCAAAATAGTTAATTTTAAAAGAAATAAAGAAAACTATGTGACGTCAGCATTCAGCGTTTCTCTTTGCCCCTGTTGAGACAACCAAGTAAGGTCCACCTTGATTTCTGTGTTATCACTATCATTGGTTTCAAAAACGCCTGCAGATCTGGAGTGGCCTGTCTTCGTTCCTTCTTGTTTATAAAAGTTTGTTTATTACAATAACAAAACCAAAGAATGGACACTTTCAGTTGTGTACTGTTGTCCACTAGAGTGCAGCACCCTGGAAGGCAATGACAGTTTGTTTTAGTTCTTCCCGTTTATGTCTCAAATAAAGCCGTCATTCGCTTTTTCAAGCTGGTTGTGACGTCACTGTTCGGAGGTTCAATGGTAGCTTTTTAAAAAATCCATCATTTACATTTATTATGATGTATATGACACTTTTTTTATGGACTAGAAAACAAAATTGTCCAATTTTAGGCCCATGAATACACCCCATTACTTCCTAATCTCAAATGTAAGAGTAGAAAGATGTCCCAGGGTTTATAGCGATTAGGGGAAAGATGGTTAGTCTTAGCTGAGATATTTGGTGCAGTAGGCGAGCGCTCTCGACGTGAGGACGTCATTGTCAAGCCAACTAATCTATTACAATTATATTAGATTCTACTATTACATTATAATCTATTAGTTGGCTTGACAATGACGTCCTCACTGCATCTGATATGTTGGGTATGATTGACATTGTCTAAAGGGACTAACCCAATTCATCTACTTCCATATGAAGGAATATTTCACAATTTTACAGTTATGATGATTCTGTGATCACAATTTTCATCATTTCACAAAATTGATCGTCTCGTGACCTTGGATGTATGAACAACGGTTGGGTTTGGTCAGGAACGTGAACTTGAAGTAATCGAATCTCTCAGAGCAACTCGTGTGGGAATGAGAGGATTAGCGCAGAATAGAAAGCTTAGTTTGGCGCCTTGAGCGCATTAATCCTGATCCTGAGCCGGTTTGACCTCATCCGAGGCGTTTAAATATTTCCGCAAATAAGCCGTCGGTAATTGATCTCGAAACCCGGCTTTCGTGAAGCGCCCACGCTTAGCGCAGTGGCTCATAAGAGGGGGTGGATGGTCGAAGGAGATTTTCGGGAAATGTAATAGGTGTGCTCGTAATGATTCGAGTTAGCCCGGCCGAGCTGAGCTGTTCATATTACGGGTTTCCATCCATAAAATATGACCGTCGAATTGTGGGCAACGTTCTCCTTACGTGGGCTCTGCCATTTACCGGAGGTAGTTAGCTTCTATGAGCCGAGCGGTTGAGATGGACGCCAGGTTGGAATTAGTCGAACCGAATAATTGATCACGGTTGGGGATGTATCGGGAGATGGGTTCTTTTTCGAGAGGATCGATAGGGTCGAGAAAGGCCGAGCCACCCGAGGCGAAGGCCTGGGATCTCCGGGAATGGGAAGCTTCAAGTCGACAGGGATGTGCGCATTCAACTTGAGTCTTCCCTTGCACAACGACTGGGACGAAGCTCGGGGGGAACCTTTTGACTTTTCCTACAAACTCGCGTAAATAGACTTGCCAACTTTCGCCCGAGCTTCATTTCGGCAGGCAATTTACTGTTTCAAAGATGTCATCAACTTTAGCCTAATTCGTCCCTGATGCTACCTTGAGCTGGCTTCCCCTTTATTAAGCTAAAAATTAATCCTTTCTCTCCCTAAGCCTCGCCACCCAACGTGGACCAGACCCCAGGATTCACGACTGCCCTCCAAGTCCTTCATCTGCTTTTCTCACCTTAACCAGGCGCACCCTATTTACGAGTATAAACGTCTCCATCATGTGAGAAGTTACTTTGAGAGACCTTGTCTGACATTTCAAACTTTAGTGTCTCACATTTCAACCTGCGGAAATCGATTGAATATTCATTCACCGAGTTCGAATGTACTTAATCCTTAATCTTCCACGTCCAGAGCCATGCGTTCACTCACTGATACATGGACGATGATGGCGTTGGAGGGAAGTTTCCGTTGTCGTCATCACCCCCCCCCCCTCCGTCCATGACGACGTTATGTCGTCATAACCCCCGTTGGTTATTCCTTGAATATTCAACCTATGTTTTCATGCAAGAAGTCCATCTTTCCAATTCGGCCCAAAAATTTTTTCTGGACCTTTCAAGGTGTCTAAATCAAAATTAGCAAATGTCCGTCCACCGTCCACGCCGATTTTGCTAGAAGAAATTTTTCTAAAAATCTGACATTTGAGTCAGGGGTCCGTTCCCGGCTCTATTGATCCTCGAAACCTTTCAGTCCGATCGGACCAAATTTGGGCGGGGTAGGGGTCAAAATGTGTATTTCGAAAAATGGATTTTCAAGGTTTTTGGCAATCTAGACGTGTGAGGTATCATTTTCCACTAAATTTTGGACGCTGAATCTAATGAAATAAGTCCCGGAACGATTGGCGTCCACCGGAAGAAGTTATGGACGCTAAATCGATTGAAATGAGTCTCCATGCGCCTGGCCCGAGGAATAACCAACCCCTGTGAAGGGTCCCAGAATGATTGGAACCCACTGAAATGGGTCAAAATGGGTGCCTATCCACCCATTTTGAATATGTGTTTTCGAGATTTCTGGTACCTAGGCGTGTGGGGTATCATGTTCCATTAAATTTTGGACCGAACCGATTGGAATGGGTCCGGGACCCACTACACCCACATGTTTCCCCCATTTTCCCCATGTTGAAGAAACGAGTCTCCATGTTTCTCACGATTAAAAATCAATATTTCTCAGTAGGTTGATACAAAAATCTGCTCAAAATATTTTCGGTGCAGTAAAGACTACATAAATTTTCCAATCGGAGAGCAATGAACGAGTCTAATTTGGAAAACTCAAATTTTCTTAGTGCGAGAGGTATAAGAAACGCGGCTAATTGTTGCAAGATGGTTTATTATTCCTCTTAGCAAGATTATGGGTAAAACGGTGAGTGTCCAGAACCGTTTTCGATCTGTTCAGCGTTAAAAATTTAGTGGAAAATGATACCCCACACGCTCAGGTACCGAAATATCTCAAAACCCACTTTCAAGTGGGTACTCAATTTAATAGTACCCATCTCAGTGGTTTCAGCTCATCAAACTGGCTACCTAACCTTCTATTGCGAGTGGATTACGAGATTTCCGGTTATTCATGCGAGAGTTTTTAGTTTTTTAATAGATTTTGAATGCTAACTCGATAAAATGGGACTTGGAATGATTGTCGCCCGTCTTTGACACGTTATAAGATGTATGTAAATACATTTTTTCAATTTTTTTGGTTAGTATAAAATTTTGAGAACACATTGACTTTCCCACATAAACGAAATCTTCTTATACTAATGTTAGCAAAGCGTTGCAAAATAATTTGCACCCTTGTACGGTTATACAACATTTTCTCGGGCAAAAATGCCTACATATATTAGGCTGTCATGGTTCATTCTCAGATTAGCAACAGTATAAGCGTCTTATCAATTGAGCGAAACCTCGAACGGAAACTATTTGTATTATTAGAATATTGGATCATCCCACGGTATGCAACAAGTCGGTTCCGTATTCAAATATCAACGTTAGAAGTTACAAGTAAAATGAAATATTGAAAAAACTCGGATGAAGTGTGATATTTTTGCGGTAGAACTCATGATACGTAAAGGAAACGAAAATTAGTGTGCACTAGGCCAATTGGGTCCAATTGAAACAACTAATTGAGACAGTTTCGTGCTGTATTTTTGTGTTCAAAATCATTATTACGAAATTTTGAAGTTATATAAAGTATTCAAAGGCTGCCCAAAGGTACATTTTATTGAATATATGAATGATGGCGCCGCCGTTTGAGGCTCCTACGTTGATTTTCAAGTTGTTACGTTGAACAAGAAAGTAACGAGAGTGAAATAGCGAATTGGTATCTACTCGAGTTTTCCTCGATACTCCGGACAAGTGGGGCGGAACACTCCCTTAGCGATAGCGAGGGTAGTACTCCCAGTTCGGATTAGAGTTCCCTAATACTCTCGATGCCGACCCAATCTCAAATTTTCCATTGATTTTAACCGGACTTCGAACTCGCTACGGAGCACGTGGGATGGAAAATTTTGAAGGTATTACCCACGTAAGAGTGGAAGGAGGGGGGGGGGATGAGTGGTTCTACGATGGAAACTCGTGTATGGTGAGTGCTACTTGCGTCGCTACATGGAAGAAGGCATTGTTGTTGCTTTTGTGGATCATGGAAGAGGAGAAAGATGAAGACGAAATGATTTTGACAGGAATGCTGAAGGACCGGACCAAACTGGTTTGTATAGATTACGACGTACACAAGGGGCTTTCCATGTTTTAGTGAACAATCTTTTGAAAAACCACGAAGTGAAGCTACGGAACTTCTGGTAAAAATAAGGACTACGAGTTGAGAATCACGTTTAATTAGCAGAGCATAGGGACTAGAAATCAGCTGGAGACTTGAGGACAACAATTAAAACACTGCAAATTCTTTCACAGGGGTTAGTTATTCCTCGGACCAGTCGCATGGAGACTCATTTCAATCGATTTAGCGTCCATAAACTCTTCCGATGGGCGCCAATCGTTCCGGGACTTATTTCATTAGATTCAGCGTCCAACATTTAGTGGAAAATGATACCCCACACGTCTACATCGCCAAAAATCTTGATAATCCATTTTTTCGAAACACACATTTTGACCCTTACCCCACGCAAATTTGGTCCGGTCGGGCTGAAAAGTTTCAAGGACCAATCAGGGCCGGGAATGGACCCCTAACCCAAATTTCAGATTGTTAGAAAAATTTCTACTACCAAAGTCGGCGTGGATAGCGTATGGTGGACGGACATTTGGCTATTTTGATCTAGACACTTTGAAACGCCCAGAAAAACTTTTTGCATGAAAACATAGGTTGATTACTCAACCAAAAGTACTAAATTTACATTTTGTCGTCCCTCATTCACATTTTGTTTCATTATTCCTTGAATAATCAATATATTTCTTATGTCAGAAGCCGATCATCAAAATTTGCCCCGAAATGTGGACTGAAAATTCTTCTACAGGGGTTGATGATTCCTTGAAGCAAGAGTAATGAGAATACAGTGAATATCCAGAACTCGTTCCTATCGACTCATCCGAAAATCTCGAATACCCACTGAAGGGGTAGGTATTTACCCGTGTACAGCTCTGGTGAGCCCCAATCGGTCCGGGACCCATTTGAATCGATTCAGCATCCAAAATTTAGTGGAAAATGACTAACTAGTTCGCGAATGCTTCCGAAAATCGAGTTTCAGAAAACACTTTCATTCGTACCCTCCCCAAATTTGAGCATATCTTGCTGAAACGTTTCGAGGACCAACTAAAACCAAAATAAGGTCCTTGACCAAAATGTAACATTTTTATTAAATTTTCTACTACTGAAAATGGCCATGTTTCTATCATCTAATATGTTAGATTGCCAACCAATATCAAATTGTCCGCCCACCAATTTTGGTAAATGAACAATTTTTAAAATTTTTAAATTTTGGTCGGAGACTTCTTTTTACAATTAGTTGGTCCTTCATCCCAATTGGCTCAAATTTGGGGACGGCATAGGTGGAAATGCGTTGTTTATAAGTCGATTTTGGGGATTTTGATTCCTCCTTGATTATTCATGGAATAACCAACCTATGTTTTCATGAAGAAATTCAATCTCTCCGATTCAGCCCAAAATGGTTTGGCTTTAGTTGGTCCTCAAAACTTGTCAGCCCGATCTGACCCAATTTAGGGGAGGGGGGGTCAACATGTGTATTTTGAAAAATGAATATTCTGAATTTTTGGTGATTTAGGCGTGTGGGGTATCATTTTCGACTAAATTTTGAACGCTGAATCCAATGGGATGGGCCCTCGATCCATTTGGCACCCACCGGAAGAGGTTATGAATAAAATTTGAATAGTGGTATCTATCTACCTATTTCAAGAGAATGTTTTCCAGATTTCTGGTACCTGGGCATCATTTTCCACTAAATTTTGGACGCAAAATCAATTGGAATGAGTCCCCACGCTGCTGGTCTGAGGAATAACCAACCCCTGTGAAGGAAATCGCAGCATTTTTGTGTACTAGGCGTGTGAGGTATCATTTTCCTCAAAATTGTTAATGACTGAATCGATCTGAAGAGTCGCAGTCACCTCACTTTTGTTCCCATACTCTTGCTTCTTAGATACTAATAAGCCATTGAGGAAGAGCTGGTTAGTGTTTTCTGAGGGATGATTCAATGCGGGTTTGCCTATCTCGACCGCAGCTAGTTACTGAGCAGTGCAGTCACATATGAAATACAAGGAGTTGTTGCGGCTGAACGCGTTGTAGAAAAATCCACTTAAACAAACGAATGGAATGTCCCTACGCTGGACAGATTGTGTTAGTGACTATCTTGTAAAATGGCCATTTAAAATGTTTTCATCGTGGCGGGTTCAAATTGACTTTATAACTCGTCACATACCTGTCTCTACCAACTATTGACAAGAATGAAAAGCAAAAAGATAAAAAAAAAACTACAATAAATCCCGAGCTTTCCGCCTTCGGTCAAAAAAAATATATATACCTACCCACAGCCGGGATTGACACTGTTGGTACAAATAAAAATTCCGACTGCGTAGTAAATTCCAATGTAGGCAATAAGTGAATCGCTATCCCGCCCGACCTTTATTGGAGTCAACCCCGAGACGTGCAGCCCTTTTTAAGGAGACAGCAATGGTTACAACCAGTTATGTGATCCGTGACGCATGAATATTCAATGCTGTGCGTGAGAATGATTCATAGGCATGAGCTAAATGAAAAAGTGAGTTTTATCTCTTTTGTATTATTCATAACAGTCTTATTGTTTTGAAAGCGGGCCCTGCTTTTTCTACCTGTGTTGTATATTTCCATTATTTTAATACGCAATTTCATCGCTCCGCCTACCGCGTCTGGACACCTTTTCCACACTTTCCCTTCTATGGGATTTCTACAAGATATTTCCCTCACGCCTTTACCAGGCACTCTGAATTTGTTATTCAGTTTTCGACGAATTGTAAGTATGTATGTATGAATATGTATTTTCTCGGTGAATCGTCGAAGGAAATTGAGCTATTTGGATCGTTTCACAATTTCACATGACCTCGATGAGCGGCCGGAACGGTTCGCGGATCGAATATTCTTCATTATTCATAATTAATACGTTGGAAGTGTTGGATATTTTTATATCCGGATATAACCCATGGATTGGCGTTGGACTACAAACTGTCGCGGTCGTGGTCGACGAAGTCATCATCTCACAGCCTTGGCCACCTAAAATTGATCTATATTCTAAATTATCGATAAAAAAAATCATTTAATGGGCTTTTAAACGGTGAACAACGGGTATAGGATCAAACAGACAAATGAAAACTTGGGTAGAGTGATGACTGCACGAATTTTCGTCACATAAAATCCTGCAAATTCTGGTATAATTTTATATATTATTCCTTAATGCGATAGTATGGGGAAAACAGTCAATTTGGTGTACCTTGGACTCATTCCAGTCGATTCAGCGTCCATCATTTAGTGGAAAATGATACCCCACACGCCTAGGTACGAAAAATCTCAAAAACCCCCTTTCAAAATAGAAGTTTAAGTACCCAATTTGACCCATACCCACCTCTGGCACCCATCTCGATGGGTTCAACGTCCGAAATTCAGAGGAAAGTGACTACCCGACGTGCCTAGTTCTCGAAGAAATCCCGAAAATCGAGTATTGAAAAACACATTTTTCCTATTAAATAATTTGGGTTGATAAGTTCCCAGAAGCAGCTACTGCCAGGATGAGGTCCCTGACCAAAATTTCAAGTTATTGTAAATGGTGTGGGTCAAAATCGATGCCTGCCCACCTCTTTTGAAAAAGGTTTCCAAAATTATTGGGAACATGAGTCTGGCAACTGAGTCCCGCCAATTTGGACGAGGTAGGGGTTAAAATGTGTATTTCGAAAAATGGATTTTCGAGATTTTTGGCAGTCTAGGCGTGTGGGGTATTATTCTCCACTAAATTTTGGACCCCCCCATTTTTCCATGTTGGAGAAATGAGTCTCCATGCGCCTCGTCCGAGAAATAACCAACCCGAGTGTGAATTTGCAGCGTTTTTCAATACATTTTGAACGTTGAATAGATTGGAAGCCACCATCGAGGAACCATCGAGGAAGAGTTTGCAGAGTTTTGAGTCTTGACTTCATTGAAAATTTTGGGGCTAACCAGAGGCTTCTAGGTTTTAGGTTAGCAGGTGCATTATCGGTTTAGTATACCTGCTGACATTTTGAAGAATAGATTTTCGGCAATCTAGGCGTGTAGAGTATCATTTTCCACTTTCGGACGCGGAAGTTGAGATGAGTTCGAGACACTCTGCTCTTTTGCTCCAAGGGACAACCAATTAAAACTTCGACTCTTCATTCGCTCATTATTCATTTCTTTGTCTCTCTCGCTCTCCTTTCATGCATTCGGGACCCCAACATTCCGTCCATATGGCTACAGATATAGCTTGTCAGAGCAGAAGGTTCTTTCCTGTGAGGAGAACTATCGATTACACGCACTGGCAGCAGGTTTGTCTTCCTTTTTTCCGACGAGCGGGGAAACTATTTCACAGGATATCCATGACGGTGTGAAGGGGGGAAGGGGGTGGAGGGGCACTTGAAAACGCCTTTTAGCCACTTACGACACGTGTGCTACTGTGCTGCTCTTGTAACGCCCCTTGAGACCGCGGGAGCTCGATGGAGGTTCTTTCGCTATTCCATATTGAAAACAGCCAAAGGACAAAGACTGAGAAAAAAGTGGAAGCGGTGACAACAGCCACCTCATTCCGAATGACGCCAGAGGTCAGGCAGCTCGGGGCATAGTGGGAGCGTTCCCTTTTTTCTTATTTGAATAGAGGGCGAACAAGAGTCTAATGCTTCCAAGCTCTTTGTCTCCTGAGCTCCCTGAGGATTGACCCCCCCTACCCCCCATCGCAACGCACGGTCCTTATTCCCCTCCGTCGTTCGCCGATTCCTTTTTATTCTCAACGCCTTCGGCTTCGCCCCTTTCTGGTCGTAAAAGAAGCCACTGATGGAAGGAACTGGTTTAAAACTCGCAGATGGGAGAGCCATCTGGGGCTCAGCGCGCTAGGATTGTCGATTATTGAAATCCGAATCCTGACGATATTGATTCCAAATCGACGCGATAATCGCTTGTTTGCCGTGGGATACGATCGATTGGAGGCCAAGCAGACTACATCTCGGTTGTATTCCCTCGAAACGGAGCAGACGGGGACTAAGAGGGCTACAAAGAGAAGATCGCGATCAGGGGGTGAAAATGAGTGAGTCCTAATTTGAATTGGAAAGAGAAATGAACTGGAAAGAAGAAAGTTTTATTCCCGATACGAATACAAGGGAAATTATCTTATTTCAATGAGAATAATAAACGATAAAGAGTAAATTATTTATTTTTTCTATCGAATGAAGTCCTTTTTCGCTCCTGACACTGCACGGAATCGGCCGATTCGGATCCTACGTACCTCGTAACATGAATTATTCACGAACGTGGAGAAAAAAATTAATTAAAGTTCACCTCGAAAATTAGTAGTCCTCGTGAAGTTGTCACCGAATGAACTTGTAATAAACTGGCGACAGAAAAAAAATGATAACGAAGTCGTGTCAGTGGCAGATTAAGTCCACACCCTGTCCACGGTTGTGGGTCGAAATGAACAAAGCTCTCAGTGTCGAGCAATAAGAAACTCGTTGGTTGTTTTCACTTGAGTGTAAAAGAGTGTCGAGCCTGAGGGGACACCTGTAGCCGCGTCATTTGAGGAAACCGTCCACTGCACCAGTCATAATGGAACGGGCTCGTGTTTTTCGCTATTCTGCTTTTCACCCTCGCACCCCGATTCGGGCGAGCAAAAATTAATGTCGATAAACCACATACCAACGCACCAGTGAATGACGGCTACAGGGAGGATTAGTCGATACGCCAGTTGCGGACGTATAAATCAAATACTGAGGGTAGATAACAATTTGTTGGCATTTTTTAAAGAATCTATTCTTTGGATTTCACATATTATATCTTGGTTTTTCATTATTTTGTGAATAATCCCTGCGGTTTAAATCGATATTTGGGTGGGTCTCCTGTGGCCGCTTGCCCTTTCTAGTAGAATACCCGCGAAATCCGCGCCTGCCTATGGTAGTGGAGGACCCCGTCAGGGGTCATCAAGGATCCTCTGTTGAGTTGTGGCAAAAGCTGAACACTCGCATAGCGCATGCGTAGCTGTATCAGCGCCCTCAGCACACCAGCTGCAGCTGGCAGTCTTCGATTGGCCCATCTTACACAGGTGGTGTAAGGAGCCTGAGAGCATTGTGCCCAATGTACATGGACGTGACAATTCTGAGGTCCTTTCCACATAGAGAGAGAAGGATCGTCGCCCTTTTTGCATTAGTTGAGAACAGGATCATTGGCTGCCTGAGGCCAGGTTGCCTATACCAGTATGCAGCCAGTTGGGAGCGTTCCCATGGTTTGACATGCTGGTTTAGGTAGCACTGTGAGGTCCCGATCCAGGGTTTGGAACCAATGGGAGTGAACGCTGAAGCCTTCTTTGCAAGGGGGTCGGCGTCCTCGTTCACTCAAACGCCCTGGTGGCCTGATACCCAGAGGAGCATCACAGGGTTTCTCTTTGAGAGCATCTTCAGGGATTGGAAACATTCCCAGGCCAGCTTTGAGGTGAACTGAATGCTGCAGTGGCCTTTAAAGTTGCCTGGCTGTCCAAAAGTATCCCGATTATGGAGCTCCTGCGTGCAGATAGTGACGTAAGGACCCCTACTTGATATACGGTAACAAACTGGCAAAGGGGAGCAGCCATGGAGTAGCCCGTCTCATCCACCTATAATTCGTCAGGGTACCATTGCTGTGAGCCTTGGGGAAGTGTGGGTATACCTCCCTTCTAGCTCTGTTGGTTCTGAATGTCAGGGTGAATATGGTGAAGTCAATACGTCATTCGACAAAACGTCGAATCGAATGTAGTCTATACGACATTTTGAAACAAATGGCATAAAACTGAGAAATATTTTTAAGATGCTTCAAGCCTAAAATGGGGTGCCTTTTATATCAAGTATAATAAGCCTTGTCTACAATCTGCAGTTTTACTTTTAGTGCACGTTAGGGTGTTCTGGGGATCCAAGAAGAAGTTGAAGTCGGAGTGGAGACTTAGCAACAGGTTGGCTGGCCAGGGAGTGCTCCGAGATCAGCCGTCCACTGAGAAACACACTCAGATCCCTCAAATTTGTCGACTGGGACAGAGATCACTGGCACAGTGAGTTACCAAAGTCGATGGAGTTCAAGAAGACAACGGAACACTTGGCAGGGTTCAAGTACACGCATCGACGGTCCAAGTTGGCCAGTGATCCCTGAAGAATTTTGCGATTTCTTGCGGATGTGGCAAAACACCTTTAGGTCATCGGCAAACAGAAGACAGCGCACCAAAGGCCCACAATTGACGCCATACCATCGATCATCTGGAGGAAACATAGAGGGCCGAGAGGACTTCCCTGTGGGACGCCATAGGTCGCAATGAAAAGTATCTTTCACTTGAATACCGACTCCAAATCGATTTAGATAGGGCCAGGACTTACAACAGTACAGTGGGTGCTGGTAAAAATTGGCCAGGACGAACCTTTTTGAAAATGAGTACTTTTGGGGAAGAAGAAGCATGTTATTAAAAGAGTTGGTTCATAAGAGGCCTCAAAGATACGCGAGATTTCTGAATAATGAACTATTTTGGAATCATTTGCAGCGTTTTATTTAGGTAGTACCTAAGATGCGGCAGGTTATGCAGGCTATGACATTTCTAACCCAATATCATGAGCCGGATTATATCCGAGAACCTCGTGACGTCTCTATAAGACTGTTCTAGCGCGAAAATATTTTCCTCTCGCTATTTTCCTTTAGTTTTTTTTTCTCGGACGGTGACGACAAAAGCACGTTCCGCCCTAAAAAGGAGATTCCATTATCTTCAGGCCACGGAGAATCAGAGCGAATGAAAGAATCCGCGAAACCATGAACACCGTACTAAAAGGCGCGATATATGACTGGGAACCACCTTCCCGGGGATTCACTGTGATACGATTATCTTCCGCTTTGATCTCTTCACGTCGGCTTTGTTCTCTCGTTCTCATTAAGATCGGAATCGCGGCCCGATTTATACATGTTCTACCAATCATTGGCCGTTCAAGGTTCTTTGACTTTCTTCTTTCTTCCCTTTTCATTTACTCTCGCCATACGGCACATTTTCAGTGTACCTGTATGAGGACCCCAAATTTGATTATTTCTCAAAGTGAACAAATTCAATTTCACAATATCTGCCATAAGAGTGGCCCAAACTGCCTACAATCAGATTTTCAATTTTATCAAGGCCCCATTTTTTTGGGACAATACAAAACGCAAAATAAAAACAAAATTTTCAGTCAATTTTGGTCATTTTGGTTTGTTATTCCATGAATAATCAACTTTTATGTAATTTATTTATTTAAAAAAGATACATCACATTTTTACCCAAAAAATTTCCGGCGTCCACACTGTTTTTGATAGTGGAAAATTGTCTAAAAGTCTGAAATTTGGGTCAGGGTATGTTCCCGGCCCTTGTTGGCCTCGAAACTTTTCAGCTCGATTGGACCAAATTTGGGCGGGGTAGGGGTCAAAATGTGTATTTCGAAAAATGAATTTTCGAGATTTTTGGCGATCTAGGCGTGTGGAGTACCATTTTCCGCTAAATTTTGGATGCTGAATCGATTGGAATGGGTCCGGGACCCACCACACCCACTGTTTTCCCCATTTTCCCCATGTTGAAGAAATGAGTCTCTATGCGCTTGGTACGAGGTTGTAAATGCATTTTTACCCCTACCTTTCACCATTTGGGTCGATCGGGCTGAAAAGATTCAAGGATCAAATATATTTGGAGGAGAAGTAGTCCCTAACCAAAATTATAGATTTTTAAAAATTTTTTCCACAACCAAAAACGCCGTGGGTGGCGTACGGAAATGTCCACCGTATGGCGTCCGCATTTTTCATAGTAAACAATTTTCTAAAAATTTGAAATTATAATCAATTTAATTATACAACGGTTTGAATTATGTTTCAGGGCGAGTACCTGAGCCACAACATGTCGGCCAGGCTGATCCTCATACAACAGAGCCTCGTCTTGCAGAAAGTGACACGAAGCAACAGCGGACTCTATTCCTGCGTGGCGGCCAACACCCAAGGGGAGACTCACAGCAACGAGTTCAATTTGGGAGTGAAGTGTAAGTATTCGCTTTAATACGTTGATGAAAACAAATTTAATTTTAGTTTGCGTTCCTTGTGGGTTTGATGGGTAACTGCAAGGGTGGAAATATGCGGATGTCGCATTTAGAGAAGAGCGGTTGTGTTATTACCTGAATGAGGCCCCTAATATCTGACCAAACTTTCACTGTTGCTCCATCTAACATAAGTATCAATGAATTCATGAAATGAAACTGCAATGAAAACATGCAACAAATAGATAGGGAAGAAACTGTTGTAGGTGGGGAGGGTGACTTGACAAGGGTCTTTCATATGAGGGGGCAGAGAGTGATGAACTATGTGTACCAAATATTGCGGACTTCTACTTGTCAATGTTAAATTTATTCTAAGATTTACTACGCTCTGGAGAAATTGAAATCTAGTTGAATGAGTGGGTATATGGTGTATTTACAACAGACGGATTTCGGTGGTAATGCGAAATTATGCATTTGATGAACATTTGCCTTATGGTGAAAACCTTCATCTCCTGGAACAACAGATGGCTGGGACACCTCCTAGACCCTCCCAGCATCACCTTGAGAATGGCTTTTTGCCATAACCAGTTTTTCTCATGTGCTGAAAAATGCCCACCCCAACACTATTCCACACTGGAGCAGAGACTGGACCAATAAAAGGTATAACAGTTTCACCCTCTCGCCTGACAAATGTGGCTTCACATGGTAAAATAAGTATACACATTTATGAAGCTTTGAGTATAAGTAGGAGGTATGTTGGTCCCTTACAAGTGCCGAGTCAATGTCAATATTTTTCAAGCTGCATCCCCTGTGCCAGTAATGCAACATTTCTGGTCACATGGGAATAAGTTGCAAAATAACCTCTCTTTACTGGTGTCATCTTCCACGTTGCATCCCAGAACTAGCAAGTTCAAACCACTTAGCTCATTCTATTATTTAATTTAATACAACCTTGTTACTGGTGGCATCTCAGAAAACGCATGGTTCACAATTGTGGGCACCCCATTCACATTTATTGACT
>CM034005.1:6972165-7031732 GCA_019603395.1 Cyrtorhinus lividipennis
ATTCACTGGTATGTGTCACTGCTTTCTTGGAAGTTGCAGTTCTTACCAGTTATCAGGTTAGTAGCCAACTCTTATCGTCTGATGAGCTCTTTTTCGGAAACTTGGCGTAAACAGTACACGTAGGGTAGCGGAAAGAGGCCAACCTGGGCTCCAGCATGATACTTGTAAGAAATCTTTCAACATATTTTGGAAGAGTGACTTATTCGAATGCGCGTGAAGCAATCAGTATCGCATACTTCATACCCGTTTGTTTGCTCTTTGATCCGTTTGTAAAGATCCTTACGCAGATCCGGGAGAGGATCACTTGAGTTATGTACAAAAAGCCTATTCGTGTCCAGAAACGAGATGGTCTTCGAGCAACTCAGTTGTGAGAACTCCTACAGCTAAAAGGACCCTAGGAATACTAGGCTTACTATCCTGCCGACTGCCTTCTCTGGAAGCTCCTTGCGCAGCTCTGGGAGAGACACTGCGTCACTTGTGTTTGTACAAAAAGCCTATTCGTGTCCAGAAACGAGATGGTCTTCGAGCTACTCAGTTGTGAGAACTCCTATAGCTAGAAGGACCCTAGGAATTGATTCGCTTACTATCCTGCCGACTGCCTTCTCTGGAAGCTCTTTGCGCAGCTCTGGGAGAGGCACTGCGTCACTTGTTTGTACAAAAAGCATGTTCTTGTCAGGAAACGAGAGGGACCATCTTGAAACGACTCAGTTATGAGCATCTCAGGGCAGTCATTGTCACTAGTCAGGTAACTAGCTGGTTAGGATAGCCTAGGTTCCGCACGTATCGTAATCTAAACATGACGAAATACTCCAAAAGGCGCAATGAAAAAAAGTTTCATAAACTTCTACAACGAGCTTTTTATTCTCAATAATCATTCTACACTAAAATCGTTTTTTCACGCCTCCGTCCCTCGAAAATATTCGTTCGAGCGATCGGTACGAATTTAAAGCCTGTCATTACCGTTTATTCCCTTGCTTTGGCTTCCATCCCAACGGATAAAATACGTAATACGTTCTGGAATCCTTTCGCCTTTGCTGTCACAGTGAGCATTTAACACCAGGTGTGGGACGTGTTCCACATTAAGCGCGATCACGAGCTGTGAAACGCGTACAGCTGGATCTGATTACCTCCTCTCTGGTAAACTAAATATACTTTTGGAGGAAGGTGTTTGAGATGGTTCTGGGCTCCATGAATCCTCTAGGATGGTAATGATAATGTCGACTGACTCGACAGAACATTTAGTCGATCCGTTGTTGCCAATTGTGTGAGATTGAATTCGACGAAGTTTTGAACAATTGAATTGGACCAAGTGGATACCTGACTACCTATTGTGAAAGTGAGTTTCGAGATGTTTGGGTACCTAGGCGTGGAGTATCATTTTCCATTGTTGGACGATGCATACATTGGAATGAGGCCGGGACATCCACACTCACTATTTCTCCCACTTTCCCATCCTATTTTGGTCCAAGGAATAACCAACCCCTTTGAAAAAATTGACAGTTGAGTTTGGTTGGTTATTCTTTAAAATTTTCTTTTTTGGATCCATAATTGGTTCATCATTTGACAAGGACCTTGTAGGCTCATTTCCGAAATTTACCATTCTCTACCATAGACTATCTCGGTTTCAGATATTCGGTTTTATAGTTGATACCAAATTAATTCAAACCCAGTCGAAAATTGATTGCTATTCCGAAAAAATGTAGACAGTATCGTTCCTTACAAAAATATTTATCAACAGACAACTATATGAAACAGGACAAAATCAGTAAGCGTACGTGGCTACGACAGAATATCGGAGAACGGATCAATACTCTGTGCAGGAACTTTCCTTCAATACGTCCTGAGGAGCCTTGTACCCCTCGTCCGTGGCCCACAATATCGTCAATATCGCCTCAATCAACGGCGTTTTCTCTGCTTGTTGACAGATTTCTTCGATATCCCGGAGCTTTGATAGTAAAAAGTCACGTCTTGGTCAAATTGTTCCCCCTGCTGTTTGTAGTAAGCGAGCTGCTCTTTAAGTTCAACATTTTTCACGTTGACTGTGCATCCGCAACTTGATCCTAAATGGAAAAAGCGGGATTTGATTGAGAACTCAGGGGTCCAGTAATGACTGAATGAGCACTATTGCTCAACATTATCTTTATGGTTTTAGAGATTGAAATCCACCGTTCGCGCCCGTTTTAGATGGTTTATTACTTAAATAATAAAGCATTGTTAATATGCGCCAAGGTCGACATCTCGGATCGGCCCCAAAATTTTGTTTTTGGGCGCATCATGATGTCTAAAGAAAAAAAAGTGCCCGTCTGCCATTCGCTATGTTTTTTCTTTTTTTCGTATTGTTTTTTTGTATCGTTTCCCACTAAATTTAGGACGCTGAATCCATTGAGATGGGTCCCGTACAGATGGCACCCATGAAGTGGATATGGACCAACATATTTACCCATTTCAAGCATATTTTGAGCTATTATCATTTTCGAATAACACTGCAAATTATTACAAAATGAAGAAATCGGGGATCATTTTGGAATATAAAAACTCTTCGGTTGATTATTCCTTGATAATCCCGAAGTTTTACTGGATTGGAGTGAGGCACTCCACACTCACCTTTTCCGTCCATTTTCACCTCGCTCCTGGTCCAAGGGAATGAGTTTGCAGCGGTTTTGGTAGAAACTTTTTAAAAATTCGAAATTTTAGTAGGGAAATATTTCTAAATTTGCGGAGGGTAGGGATAAAAATGGGTTTTTTGAAACTCGATTTTCGGGACATTTTGGGAACTAGGTTTATGGGGTATCATCTTGACTTAATTTTGAACACTGATTCCATTGAGACGGGTCCGGACCAATTGGCCGGTCAAAAGGGGTACCTACCTACCTATTGGAATCCGGAGTCCGGGACACTCCAAAGTCACTATTTCCCCGATAGTTTTGCTCCAAGGAGTATCAATTGTGGAATAAGTTGCAGTTTTTTGTTTAAACCTGGACTTTCATCATGAAACGTATGCTGCCAAATTCAGGCAGTGTTGACCTTTGTCGTGATTACATGGGTTGCATAGGTTTGCTCTACTGACATAGCCATCCATTATCATCAATATAACTTCTTCTAACTATGAAGTACATTTTTAAAATCTTACGTTTTTTAATTTGTTTTTCAACATAATTTTTAACATTCACAAGCACACCCATCATTCGGAAATTCTTCAAATACTTGAGGAACAACCCCTTGGCTACTTACCGGGCGAGGGTGGGCGCAAGCCAGCTCTGGTTGTCTGTGGTGTCTCTTGGCTGTACGTCGTCGCCCTGATGATAGTTGGCTTGTGAGGTTCCCCTGACTCCTGCGGACCTGAAGCGCAACTCCTGTTGCGATCGTTGGCGTCGTAAAATTTCTTAAACCACTGAAGAAATTCGAAATTGTCTTGAAATTTTCCTCTCACCAACCTGTCAATGGGGACGCTTTTGTCGACGTCTTGATTTTTAAATGCCACTTGAAGAAGCTTGAAGTTCTGAATATATTCGTGCTCTTGGTTTGCCCTCACTTTGACTCTTTTTATGGGAATACTGTTGGGGAATAGTCGGTCCATCATGATGCAGTATGCAGCTCCTGAACACAGGCTTTCTATTTTTTGCATTTTTACCGGAAGATGCTCGTTGATCCATGCCAAAATTTCATGACGGCTCATCGCCTCCGTATTTACGTTCGTAGCTGTCACGTTTACGACCATTTTCAAATCTTGAAAGTAAAAAACTATTAACCGGAGATATTTTTCAAAGATTCTAAATTTTCTACAAAGGCACCTGTTTACATTTTTGAGCTTTAATTCATGAAAGAGCAGTGATGCGTTTTCAAAATCTAAATTTGAAGCTTTTCTTCATGGCTTCAGTAGGTACAGGTAGGTATTGACACCAAGGAACTTGAACCACCTAACGGAGCTTGTGTCAAGGGGCACAGTTCACTTATATCGTACAGGGCAGAACCCCTCCTCCTCCCCTTCATGCTTATATTTGCTGCGAATGAATACTACAAATATCACTTTGCCCGAGTACTATTTATAACGACTGTTAGCCTCTCGGATATAGGGTTCCTACTTATAATTACACCTTGACGTGATCAAATCTGGTGTAAGGCGTTCAACTCCAACTGCTTTCAGTTCCATGACGTGATCGATTTTTGGCTTTGAATCGAACCTCTTTCCAAAGTCAACTGCCTTTGATGTGATAGATCTTGGATGCTGAGGCATTTGGCTCGACATTCTGTCGAGTCTACTGTTTGCTGAACAGGCTGGATAGCACGTTTGGCAAACTCTTCCCAAAGTCACTTCTCTGATGTATACAATTTGGATGGTGTGAACTTACTGCATATTCTCCATCTGGCATACTAGAACTGGTCAAATTTGGATTGGTCATGTGTCCAGTTTCAACCTAATCGTGGTACACAAAATTCCAGGCACTACAGGCGGCATTACAGGGATCTATAATGCCTTCTCATTTCCACCGTATTAGTTTAGTATCCGTGAGTATTAAAATTCACTTTATTGTAGCTTAGGGTGAAATACAATCACAAAGGTATGCTTAGTACAGGATGCAATCTACACGTCCAAGTTCATAGCAGACTTGATGAGTGTGTACGGCCAAGTAAGAAACCCACACACCCATTTCCAAGCCGCTTCGTTTCTAATAGTTCTTGCTAACCGCCGTGATAGGAGGAAATGCAAGCCACGACTCGTTGTCGCATATCACCCAATTAAAGGAAAAACTCATTACAAAGACCACAGACCAAGCTAGATCTTGCAAGTTAACCGTGAACCGGGCTAACACGTATTTAAGTAAATGGAAACAATGTTTCGTTCTTCTCGCTCGGCGAGGTTTGTATTTCGAATTTTCGCTCCGAGCTAAATCTCATATGTTGAATCCGCTCGCCAACAAAGGTAGACCGTAAATGACGACAGTGAATATTGAGGACGCCTTGAGTCTTTGCCTTAACCCATGGGAGGTTTTTTAAACTTTACTTTCTCAGCAGTCTTAAGCAGCCTGGCGTTGATATCCGGCTAACGAGCCTTTATCCGATCGGACGATGTTCAAACCCACCTAACGAACCATTAGAGCACTCCAAATGGCTTAGAGCCCTGATATTCTTTGTAAAATCAAAATGTGAAACTTTTTTCTTAAATACATATTCCGCGAGCTATTTGATTAAGATTTTCCTTTGGTTTTACCTTAAACTTCATCAAACCTACTGGATTCATTAAAAATGAACGTGCGAGGATATTACATCGAATGTTCAACTTCCGACATGCAACATTACCTTCTCTTTCCTCGTTCAAGCACGCAGAAAGTGGCTCACGAAACCCCAATGCAGTGAAAAGCTCCATTTACTCATTTCAAAGTGGCTGCAGACTTTTCCGCTTTATGAGTGTTATCGTTCATAATCATGTTCACAAATGTTTACTCGCTTCCTTATCGAACAGGCCATCCTTCGTGGAAATTACCTAGCTTTGCCGCGGCACTGAACAGGATGTTTGGTACACATTTAATTAGTAGTTCATTCTATTTAATTAATTTCCTCTATCCTCTCTTGGTTGTTTTATTATTTAATTAGCCGAGTCAATACAAAAGGGGCACGATTTGTTTCGTTCCCTAGAACCATGTATGAAAGTTTTACCGCCTTGGTAAGACTGAATTCTAAGCAAATTTTGTAATTTAGCTAGCTTCAAAAAGAAAAAAAAAGAAGGAAACCACAGCCACCGGTAGTCTCGGTTTGCATTCTTGGTAGATTTTGCTCCTGCGGCAAATCGTGTTTCTTACTCTGGACTGTGGCTTGATTGAATGGATGTAGAACAGGCTGGAGCTGTGTCCCCGACAGATGGGGCGTTTCCCAACAATGATTTCTGGAGGCCTAGTGGCTTGGTGATTATTCCCACTATACAGCTCGAAACGTGCCAACGATGAAAGACTGCCGGTTTTAAGAGGAAACGCACACAGGTGAACGCTGCGTGCCTGTTGTACGGGGAAGCCATGGCCAGGCAGGGCTACCTCAGGGCGCACAAATGTACAGGAGAGACCGTAATGTGCTCGAACCTTGCGGGTGCAGGAACAGTCTTCCGTCGGTATCAAATGATTGCAGAGGAGTAAAGACATCTTCAAACACTAATAAAACGCCTGACAGATCCCTGACTCCCTGAGATAGGACAGGACCTCATCAGGCTCCACCTTGATGATTAATTCGGGGCTAAGGAACCTGTCACCTTCCGGTGCTTTGCTACTGATGTGGCCGGGCATCTGCAGAGGAGATGTTTGGCCGTCTCTGCCTCTTCAGAGTATAGGTCTCTGATTTCCCCGTGTACGTGGATATCAGGATCTAGAGATATTTTCTTTCCAATAGGGCTCATGCAATCTTGGAGCTAGGCACGATGAACCATTATGATTGACTAATGCCTGGGAGCCGCTACCAGTGAAGAGCTGTTCTTAACTGTTGTCTCAGGTGCATTCAGATTCAGGGTTCGGGATTTATGGGGCTCGATGGCGATCCTTCCTTGGCTGGCAGGTCTGAGTCCTCATTCCGCTGAATCTTCTGACGCCCTGGTACCCAGAGACGTGTCTCCCTGTTCTCTTCTGCTAGTGCTCTCAGGGATTGAAGACGTTCCCTGACAGGCTTAGTTGTAATTTTAGAAATGGCCTTCGGAGCTACCTGGCTGTAAGTGAGTATGCAAACACTGACGCTTCTGAACTTCCGCTAGTTGACCTACTGCATGCTGGTGTTGATGGCGAGGACTTCTGCCAGATGGGCCGTGACCGATTGGTCTAGAGAGGCAGATAGGGCTAACCTTGGCCCCTTGACACCAAGGCGAGCGCGCTTGTCCACCAGTGTCCCATCCGTACACCACTTTTGCAATCATAGGCTAAACAGTGGTAAACCGCCCTGCTGGAGCACCTGTCGTAAATGACTATGTACTGTGAACGTCGTAGACTTCCCTAGATATGATTTTTCCACCGCGACAACGTCGAGAATCTTCCCGTGGATCCAGAGACAAGCAGGTATCATTTACCCCACCTGCATCAATGTCCCTGCAACTAGAAAAGCATATCGTCCACAGCCAGTTTCAGGGCATTGATGGTCCTCAGCCTTAAATGTTAGGTTGAGTGGAAATTTCCATACGACGTACCACCCCATTTTAGCAGTAGGAGTTTTTGTAAAAATCTGAATTTTTTAAGGCAGTGATTCCTTTGTTGGCTTTATGATCAAACATCTAAATCCCAAAACACAGGCATTTTAGTCCTTTGAAAATTTCTTCTTGAATTTCAAGACAGGAACTTTTTGTGCAGACTCCATGCTCTTGCTCAAAGGAATAATTAACCATAGTGGAAGGATTTGCAGCGATTTTCTCTCTTCTCGATATATTTAAAGCAGAAACCTAGTAAAATGATCCACGTTTTGCCTTTGTTTCTTTGTTTTTTGCATCTTTGCGTTCATGGTTCGGCATTTAACTGGTACATTACAATTCAAATACAAGTCTGTAGTTACTAACGAAATTTCAAGGTCTGGACCAGAGGATGTGCCGGGGGAAGAAAAGGGATGCTGGACTTGGACGAATTCAATCGATGTGGAGTGGGGGTAGTGTTGGGGTATATACACCTCGGGATGGGAAGAAGCCGGCTTCAGTCGGGAGTCTGCGTTCCACCATTCGCGCTCGCGATTCCAAAACGCGAACCTCGGCCGAATGACGCGAGTTCGTTGAAAATACGCGAGTTTGGACGTGGACGTATAATTTTTGCATTCGTTATTTTGATGAACAGGAAATGAGGTTGGTATTACGTTGAGGCGATCGATGTTTTTATTGTAACGTGATTTGCACTTTTCACACTTTTTGATGTCAAACACGTTGACATTTATTTTAAACGTACCCTGAGCGATTTTCCAAACTTCCTACTTCGAAATGACGAAAAGGAGCCACAGGTTTCAACCGAACAAGTAACAAAATACAGGAGCATTGCAAGAACTTATCCTTTGGCTAGTACACAAAATTATTGAATAAGTCAGTCATTTGTACTCATTGTTGAGTCTGCGAAATTGTTGGGAGGAATGATGAGTATCATTTCTGCCGCCTATGTTAGTTCCACTTACATTGATTTTTGTATTTAATAGCGCCAAGACATTACAAAATCGCGAGTTGTTGCCCACTTTTGGACGAAACATGACTTACGGTATGATTTTGGGATTATCACTTGGCGGTGATATGGCCGCATATATCAACTACCGTAACCCGCTGATAATATCTGTAAACTTATCGGAAACGTTAAGATCATCTATTCAAATACTCTTTGAAAGAAAAAAATCCATTCAATTCATGGACGTTTCGGTCACTACCAACAAATATAGGTGGGCAAAGATACAAGGACAGAATTTTTCCACAAGAAGAGGACCACGATTATCACCTTGAAACACCTCACCTCAAAAACTGGTGATGATTGTAGTCCTCTTTGTGTAGGTCAAAACTACCTTTACACCCTCGTACCTAAGTATACCTGCCTATAGGCTAACGATGGTTTGTGCTCTTGGGCCAAAACATGGAATAAATTAATGACTAAAATGAATGAATAAATAAATCGGCTCGGATATGGCCTCTCGTTTTGGAAAACAGCTCCAAATGAATGATTCAATATTAATTAAAAAAATTAATCTACTAGGTGGATCTCGCTTGATTTAGAATGCGTATCATTCATCTCTTAGTAGTAAATACTTAATTCAGAAGTCTGTGAAACGTATCAAAGAAGCCCCCCAAAATAAATATTTAATTATTTAGGCACAAACAATTTCTTTACTAACGATTTCAATTTCAAAGTAAAATTTATACTCGTAAGCTCGTAACCTGCCACCGTTAACGGCAGTTGGTTCATAACCCACTTCAATCGATCCAACGTCTAACGTTTTCTCAATATCGGAATAGCATAGATTGAGTTTCCTCCGTTTTGGAGGTGGGTAAGAAATGTGTTCCCACAGAGCAGCGTTATATTTCAATACGGATTACACTGTATACAATGACTCTACCTGAAGCTTTTCATGTTTTTAGTCATTTTTTTCCCTTCCCACTTCCCCGTACCTTCTCCAGATTTGATCATATATGAGTTTTAGGTTCCACTCGAACGCTAAAAACCTCATTCTATTCCGTCTTTTCCATTCGATCGTGCAGACTTACAAAGAAATCCCAAGTATTGTGTTAAATGGTTTCATCATGCCTTCCACCGTACATGTAATTGCGTTTCGTCTCCGGTAGTTCTTACTTGGCGGTATGGCACTTTTTTTTCTTTGCATATGGGTGTTTTCACAAAAGCCCATGTTGTAAAAAAATCTCTTTCGGAAAAAAAAAAATTTACAGGGGTTGGTTATTCTTTGGACCAGGAGAATGAACAGTCATTCCAATCGAACCAAAATTTAGTGGAAAATGATACCCCTCATGCCTAGGTACCAGAAATCTCGATAACACATTTGAAATGGTTAGATAGGTATCATTATTGACACGTAACCTCTTGCGGTGGGCGCCAATCGTTCCGGAACCCCTCTCGATGAATTCAACGTCCACATTTTAGTCGAAAATAATAACCTTCATGCACACAAATTTTTTCCCCTACCACTCCTTCTCGGTGGTGGTCCTCTGCCTAAATTTTGTCCGATGGGGCAGTAATGTTTTGAGGATCAACTGGAGCCAAGTACTGGTCCCCGACCAAAATTTCGGATTTTTAGAAATTTTTCTACATCAAAAAATGACGTAGACGCCGGATGGCGCACACGGTTTCCCCCCATTTTCTCCTGGCCCAAGGGTTTTGATCTAGATATCATGAAACGTCCGTAAAAGAAGTTAAGGGCCGATCGAAGATAGTTTACCTCATAGTTTGATTATTTAAGGAATAACCTACCAAAAACACTGAGGGTCGAAACAACACCATAGGATTGTCATTTTAATCAACAATCGACCTCTCGTTCTCCAGCCACAAATGTGAAATAACATCGGAAAATGTTGAAAGCTATTATTTTTTATTTACGTTTCACAAGCGACTGTCCATTACTGTAATTACTAACCCGCTTGATCACTTCGGTTCGCGTTTGGTGGAATGTTCCCATCATTTACTGTCGACTCTAAGATCACCTCAGAAGCTGCTTCATGTCACGTGGATGTTCACTTCAAGAGAATGTAAATTTTGCTGAAAAGCGCCACTATATCGATTTGGGAAGTCCTTGAGAGAGTAGAATGCTGTTCAACACGCACCAGAATTCCACAAGTATATAGAACGCTAGCGTTGAACCTCCCTAGAAAAACACTGGAAATCAATATGATTTGTGGATCGTTTATACAGAGATGAAGTAGTAGTAGTCTAATGTGTTCAGATGAAAAATGCTGTAATTTCTTTCACGAGAGTTGGTTATTCTTTAGGCCAGGAGCGAGGGAAACAGTGGGGGAGGAGTGTCCTGAACTCATTAGAATCAATTCAGCATCCAACATTGAGTGAAAAATGACACACCACACGCCTAGGTACCCGAAAATATCAAAGAACCACTTTCGAAATATGTAGGTATGTACCCATTTTGATCCAAACCCTTCTCCAGTGAGCGCCGAACGGTCTAGAAACCATTTCAATGGGTTCAGCGTCCAAAATTTAGTGAACAATTATGCCTCTCCAAACGCCTCAATAATCAAGTTTCGTGTAACACATTTTTAGCCTTATCCACTCCAAATTTGAGTCTGGTCGGGCTGAATAGTTTCTAGGACCAACTAAAGCTAGAAAGGATCTGGACGAAATGTCAGATATTTAGAAAATATTTCCCTCACGAAAACAGCTGCCATAGATCATCCCCTCCGATCCAATTATAGTGGAGGAAATTGCTGTCAAAATTTTGTGGCCAATCGGAGAGGTTGACCTCTGGCATGGTAACATACAAATAGGTTGATTATTTAAGGAATTATTATTCCAAAATAACTTGCGTTCAAGACGCAATCATTAGAATATCAGAGTCTAATTGAAAAATAATTGATGAACGAGTTTTGTGGAATTGTGACATCACTCGTGTTTTGCCTTTAAAATTGAATAGTAGGTACTCCTCGACGTGAAAATTTGATATTGGTACACGTGTTATACATCCGAATCATTTCACCTTTTATTGGACTGATCTTAACAAAAAGTAGAACACTGCTATTTCTACCCCATAATATTTTTCTTCCTGTACGTGCTATTGATAGTTGGGTCAATTTATCAACTAGGAACAACATTACCCCTGACGTACGTAACGTTTTGTTAGCAGTCCCCTCACATAAAATGTTGGCACTGAAAGTGAAACGTCCCGAAAAATCTCCGTGAACGTCGATTAAATTTCCCTAAATAAACACAATTTCCTCTGCTAAAAGATCTCGTACCTCATTTACGTTTGTACGCACCGTTTAACGTATATTTTCGGAGACACTTTCTACAAACCAAGGATAGGAATTTCAACGTAGGCGGTGCCAATAACAGTTAGAAGTTACGTTATAAATATGACGTACTCACGCGTTGTATGAATCGCCAAATTCATCGAGTTCGGCATTTATTCCCAACTGTTGGTCACGTTGTTTGTCCTTGATTTTCACGAGGTTCACTTCTCTCAAAAAATGAACCCACCGAATAAGACCTACGTTCGCAGACAATACTTTATTTCGTGTGATTGTACGGACCATTTTCTTGATTTGATGATCCACAAATGGTTCTGGTGAAATTATACAACGTGTACAACAGAACCAGATTAAAAAACCCGGATTAATACGCAATAATTGCCAAGGGCGAAGTGGGGAAGGAATACCAGGAGCTCTTCTTTGAAAATTTTATTTATCAAAGGAAATGACGAATCATCTAACAAACGTAATCCCAATTCATAATATGCTTTTTGAGTATGAAATTCATTCTCATTGGTTTTTTCCATGAATTTGGTTATCTTCAATCGATATAGAGGGATTTTCTCCAAACAACTGCCCTCTGGGCGGGTTGAATGGAATATTTGTGCGAGAAACGGCTAACCAAGGGCGAAAACGCTACAAATTCTTTCACAGGGGATGGTTATTCCTCGAACCAGGAGCACGAAGACTCATTCCAACCGATTCAGCGTCCAAAAATTGATGGAAAATGATACCTCACATGGCTAAATCGTCAAAAATATCGAACATGGGGAAAATAAGGAAAACAGTGGGTTTGGCGAGTCCCGGGAACTCATTCTAATTGATTAAAGGATCATCTAAGGATCAAAAATTTTTATGGAAAATGATACACCACAAACATACCAGTAATCTCGAAAATACGCATTCGAAATAGGCAGATAGAAACCAATTTTGACCCATGACCACTTCCAGTAGGCGCCAATTGTTCCGGGACCAGTTTCATTGGGTTCTGCGTCCAAAATTTAGTTGAAAATGACCCCCCCACGCATATATCGCCGAAAATCTCGAAACGGGTATCTGACCCGAATTTAAGATTTTTAGAAAATTTTCTTCTACCAAAATTGGTGTACGGCGGACGGACATTTGCTTATTTTGGTCTAGTCTCCTTGAAACGCCCAGAAAACAATGTTAGAAGAATCACAGCGATTGACTGTTTGCAGGAAAACATAGTTCAATTATTCAAGGAATAACTAACCAAAATCCGCTGCTTATTGTCCCTCTGTGGTTTGGGAACGTGGATATAGAGCGGTTTTCAGCGTATACGAAGCTGGGAGTGCCTTCTTCAGCTTTGCTGTGTTTTAAGGGGCTTGTAGTCACTTTGTAAACAGAATCAACTTAGCTTCAGCAGCAGTTGTTGATATCTTGCTGATCATTGCTTTCTCGGACAACTATCTCTTGGGCAATGGTGTTGACAGTCCTGTACGGTCCCTTTGTGTCGGCTCGCCGATACGGCAACATGCTGCAGCGAGGGTAGGTTGGATTCTACAGGCACGTCCCACTGCTATCTCGCGTGCTGAGGCTGATGTACCTACGCTCCTTAGTCTGAGTGCTCAGAGCCATTCGATGGTTGCTCAGAGTCATGTGTATGCCTTCTGACCACTTGGCAAGGATGTGTATAACGCGCCTTTTTTCTTTGTCATGATTGCCAAGATGCGGCTCAAGATATAACTAGTTTGAACAGCTGGTGCCTTTGAGATAGAGTTGCCGGTAACTGCAGGACTAATGGGGGTCAATATCTGGTTCGGGCAGTAAGAGGACGCCCTGGATGCCTTTGGGCTGGAGTTGTCATCAGCTGCAAGACTGATAGAGATTGAACGCAGTATTTTGAGCACCCTGCCTTCCACATCACGAAAAATTGACTTGCAATATTGGCAAAATCGAGATTTCCCAGACAAAGAATCCCAGTTGAGGCATCACTTCAGCATCAGGGACCGGCTAATATTCATTGCACGTCCTTTGGCAGCGGGCGCTGGGCAAGCATGCTTCCCAGATTCCGGTGGCAGATGTCAAAATTCGAGGTCCCTGAACCAATTCAACGCCCGAAATTCAGTGGAAAATGATACCCGGTAGTCCAATGTCCTAAAAGTTCCAGGGGACTATTACAGTCCCCAGTTAGTACAGATACACTTATTCTCCTAGGCATGTGGAGTACCATTATCCACTAAATATTCGTTGCAGAATCGATTGACATGAGTCCCGGACAGATTGCCACACAACGGGAGAGTATATAAGGATATTTTGAACCCTGTCAACATTTTTTCCGTCAAGTAAAGAAAAATCCTCTAGCCGAAGGTAGAATTTGATGACCAAATCGATTAACACGAAGAAATGTTACTATATTTTATAGTTACGTTATGTAGTTAGGTAATATATTTGTTATGTAATGTAGTTACTATAGTATAGAGTAGGTTAGGTTAGGTATAGAGTTGTTTATTGTGTACATAAAAAACAAGTTAGTATAAATTTATCACGACCCAGGCAATTTTCTATTTTTATCGGACTCGCCTTCTGTTTTGCGTGCAATCGAGTTCGAGGAGTAAATGACAACACAATTATCAATTTACCTTGCGGGGACAGACAAATCAATTTCTGTTCGGAAAGAAACGAAGTAAGAAAAGCTCAATAATTGATGTGATTTCAGAGTGTATACCAAAAAAATGAGTTTGTAAATCTTTTATCAGCTTCAAAAACAGAATAGTAAATTGAATTTGGTTATTGCTATTGTAGTAATCGGATTTTAGAACATCCTGAAAAAATTGAGGCTTACATTGGCTTTTATTTGTTTAGTATGGTTCAAAAGTGGTCAGAGGTCCGAATTTTCTTTTCAATTTCATTTGAAATTTGTACTAATTGGTTTAATAAATTCTATATTTTCTATTATTATTCTCTTGGTCCGTACGCAAATCAATATCTTGAGTTTATATGGAAGGAATTGGAAAGCTCATTTTGATTTGAAAAAAAAAAACCTAAAATGGGGTGTCCATGACGTGACAAATAAATGGTAAAAGGAGGAATGTATTGGTTCGCCTTCAGGTGTGTATTTTGTCTTGCAGACCATTCAACGCCCTGATTAGGTATACGAATCTGATTGATCTGAAATATATTATGATCATGTTACATTTTAAACAATAAAGCCACGGCGTGAGTTGTAAATTTTCTCTCTTTTTGGTTGAATTGTCATTTAATTCAGGCTCCTCCTGTATTAATATAAGTATGAATAAATTGGTAAATACAATTTTCTCACCTTGTTATTGTGTTCATCGTTTGAATTTATGATGGAAGCATTAGGATTAGTGTGAACTTTAAATTATACGCATCTTGAACGGTAGGGAATTCGTTGAGTTAAATTTTGGCTCGCCATTTTCTGTGGTTTTCCCAGGGATTATCACATCTTGAATAAATTGTGCTAATTAGAGGCCTTAATTAAGCATTAGTGCTTCAAACAATTGCCGATGAATCAGGGTGTGATGAAGGCTGAAAGAAAAACCAACATTCTAAGAAAATAATGTTGAAAAACGGGTGAGGTTGAAACTTTTTCGCTCTACTTCTCGGTGATAGAAGCGATGAAACGCTAGAAAACTTTCTTCATCCTGGACGCTGTACGAGACTTGACTTTTTCGCTGACTTCGCAGGTGACAATCGCATTACTTGAGGGACTCGACATTCTCCGGCGTCCCTACAATGAGCCGTATTGGCAGGGCGGCTGGAGATTCTCTCAGTCACAGCAGGTGAGACGAGATTGGTTATTTCATAAGGGAGATTTTAAAGGAAGAAAACGACAGCGGGAAAATGAGTTCTCTAATAAGAAACAACTCGTTTAATCCTCGGCTAAGTTTCTCGGTGAAATGAAAGTCCATACACGGCGTATAGAATAGAATTCGTCGGTTCCAGTTGCTAAACCACGACCCAGCTCGTGGGAACTGTTCAAATAGTGACAGAGGAGTGAAATTCTAAAAGTTCTGAGCACTTTATGACTTGAAGGGGTAGATGCGTCTTTCTCCTGATGTTTGAGAACCCTTTAAGGCGTCTCATCCCTTCCGCAAGAGACAACCTGTCATTCGCATGGTGTGAATTTGCCAGCTTGTTGATACGTCAGCCGTACAATCAGTACATATTGATCGGAAATTCTTTACGATTAAAACATAAAATGTAATCATAGCAAGTATTTCCTAAGCCTGAAAATCGTGGAAATTCAACTGCAAGACAGCAATTTTGACCTCAAATATCATATTTCGCACCCCGCGCAACTGCGCAACCATGTGCAAGTGCGAAAAGAAAACCGTCAGCTCAAAAAAGGTCAATCCAATGATCACGATACGGGATTCGTGTCTCGTGTTCATTCAATACTTTTCTGGCTTCATAGATTCCTGGACACAATGATGATATAGATAATCTGTGCCTTTTCACGTCGGGCGGTCATGGCATTTTGGGGAAAAGCGAGTCGATTTAATAACATTTCAAAAGAAATCTGTACCTTCAACAATTTCGGATGACGCACGCACGAGTTGTGATTATAACTTATGAATAACTCCCTTTTTAGTCCAGGCAATAACGAAGGCTGTAGGGGAGGGGCCTGCCCGAAAAAGCTCGAGCCCAGGCTTTGTCGTTGCTAAAGGAATAATTTCCCTTTTCCAATATTCTAGCCAATAATTTCGAAGTTCAGTCCCAGGTGGGATAACCGATTTTTCATGAAAATAACAAGTGCACGTGTCGCTGTATTTTCACTTCCTAGCAAACAGTATAATGCTAATATTTCGTTTTTAGCACAGGATGCCATTTATTCAATTTATTTAGACCCAGAAACACTGGGAATAGTTCGAATAATTTGCAAATTACCATAAAGATATACAATAAGATTGAGAATATCTTGCATACGACATATACTTTCATTTGCCAACCGAATGGATTAAAGTGACACTTGCATTTGAGTGTTGCGGTGAACATTACGCCACGTACTGACGTATACTTTTACCGACGCCTGAAAATGAGGAGATCCTCTGAACTTGAAAACCGAAGAGATTGAGAAAATTGAGTACTTGATGTTAAGTTTCAAGGTATCTGGCAAAGCACAAAGCCACGAGGACGCGAATGATCTACAGTTCAGGAAAATCTGTAGGTTTTGCGGATTACAAGGGGCTTAGGTTTCACCCTTGAGATTACTCAGTCGTCCCTTTGATCGTCATACCAAACACAAGCGGGTGAGGTAGCTTAAAAATAGAGAAGACCAGCTTGACCTAACGTTTCGCATCGTCCAACGTTTTTGAGGGTTGATTGCCCACAAATTCCAATGCCTGGAGATTCCCTCGTTGCCTCCTTTCCTGTGGCTTCTCCGTGGGTCGTAGAACTCCTCGAAGGCGTGAGTAGGAGAGAAGGGGATAAATTGGGAGCTCTTGACCTACCCCTAGTTCCCTCTTTGCCTCCATTCCTTTCAATTGGATGGGGATTCATCTCTGCTTCGAATGACTACGCTAAAACCGCGCATATCATAATTTTAACTTTTGTTTTCCTTTGCCCAAGGTCAACTCCATAATACGTTTCGTGGTAGTCTAGATCAAATCAGCATCCAAAATTTAGTGGAAAATGATACGCCGCACGCTTAGATCGTCGTCAAAAATCTCAAAGTTCCAATTTTTCAAAAAACACATCCCCCCCTCCAGATTTTGTACGATCGGGCTGAAAAGTTTCAAGTTTTGAGGACCAACTAGTGCCAAAAATGAGCCCTTGACCAAAATTTCAGATTTTTAGAAAATTGTCTACCACTTACAACGGCGTGGACGGCGGGACCTAATATTAGGTATTAACACATTAAACTATTAACAGTAGTGTAATGTTAGTTCAACTTGAGTAACAATATCTTTGACGTTTTTGCGTTCTATTATGAAATAATATCTTCACCCGCTGGCAACAATCTGACTAAGATATTCGCGAAGCCTTTGAAGAACCGTCAAGGTTTTGAATGATGGAAATAAGGTTTAGTCTTCAAAGCTGAAGAATTCCTTCTTCCATTTGATAAGAAGCGATCGATGCTCTTGTTTCTCAACTTTCCAACTCGGTTAATTTTCATTAAAATTTCAGGCGTTTCAACAAATTCCAACGCTGCACATGTTCTGCTTATAAACGTCAAGTCCCACCGTAAAGCCGGTCCGGAGTATTGCGCCTACCTACAGTGAGCGTTAATGTAAATCGGAATGTAACATTTCCTGAGGTGGGTTGCCTCGGGTCGGATCAGAATCCCGAGAATTTCACCTCCTAATCGTACCCGGGCTTTTAGGTTCGTTTGGGATTTGCGTGCTTGGAATTCACACCGCCCTCTACCGCGCGCGTTTCGTCGCAATGGGGGAAATGACGGAGCTAATAATATTTCTTCGTAATCAAGAGTGGGTTGGGGCACATTATCCCGACAAAGGGGTGTGTTTCCCAAGGAAGTACCACTCAGCGCACGTGTTTCGCAACGCTGTACTACGTTAGTGAGGTCAAATTGAGTCTAATCTCAGCAGGGTCAGCACAGTGTATGCATCGTGAATATTCATCAATCGATTGGCTATGAATGAACAAGGAGTCAGATCGTCGAAGAAATGCCTGACCGATCAAGGGCATTTCTCGTGTATTTGTTACATTTCGATACGTTTGACGACAATACGAATTTTATATTATTCCTTAATTTTCAAAATCCATCCTCAATTCGGTGATCACACGTCTCTTGGTCCCACATTCTTATAGGAACAAACATTCTTGTTTTCACCAACCAAAAATTTAAAAAACAAAAATGTATTTTGTCCCCGAAACTGTACTTTTTACGTTCGAAGTATGTAAATTTAAAATTCGTTCGGGCGGAATATGTTCTTTAGAGTTCTTCGAACTCTTTGAAATTTCGGGCATACACTCTTTGTTGCGCTTTACGCATTTACAGCCTTATCGCCTCAAACGAAGGCAGGCTATGGATTCTAATAGGTTTCATGAAATTTTTTGTACAAGTTTTAAGAAACCTGTTGGGTACGACTCTTCTCTTTCGATTTCTATAAATTGAGAAATTGATTCAGATGAAATGGGTTTTTGAGATTCAAGGAGCCTGGGCGTTTGGGAATAGCTGCGCATACCAGATGTGGGCACCCACGGTTGACGAAGGGTTTTATTTGAAAAAAAAAAAAAGAGTATGCGTTTGAAAAAGAGTCTTTATTGTTTAAGCCATCAGTGTCGTGAGATACTGTTACAATAATTTTTCGAACTACGTTACCTTGATGGTTTGAGTAACGGCAAAACTGTGAAAGTGACTTCATAGACTTCCACGAAGTTATCGTTAATTCCTATATAAATCTCTACCCAAAACACCGTAGGGTGACAGCATCACCAGTTGTACGGGGGGGGGGGGGGATGCGCCTACTCTCATGAGGGGCGTGGGCAGTGGTGGGTTAAGGTATTAAAAAAGTGTTTATAAATGATATATTCTTTCAAACTAAAAATATTTAGTCTCCTCATAAATGAATCCAATTTATGATCAAAAATTATTTTAACTATATTTGAATTTTGATGAAAATACAAACGGGATATTGCTTTGCGATCATCGCGATTTTTATGCGTTGGTCAGCCATTTGTCGTCCTCGTGATTCTCGTTCATAAAATACATTGGTCTACGTCCTTTCTATTATTTAGTCTTATTTCAGCTGCCTAAACCCACCTAAAACACCCCCCACCCCTGCTGCAAGCAGCAAGGAAACTGCCAGAAAAGCAGGAATTATTCTCCCTGCATTCAGCAGGGCTTAGAGAGTAGGTAAACTACTCCCCCTAAGTACCGGTGTCCGGTAGTTTGTACTACATTTTAAGCAGAGTGGTTCCAGAGTATCTGTCTGTATTGGTACATTCTGGACGGATGAATGTAGCACAAGCCTCTCCTTTGGCACCATCACAGGCTGAAGCCCTCCGACCAGGGTTCGCCAAGTTTCCTATCTCAGGGGGGAGGCTGCTAGTGAGGCTATGCCTAAGCGTTGTCTCGGTGGCCAGGAGCTACCCCCCCCCCCTTTCCACAAGTTACTAAATTGGAAGAATACAGAAGTGGTTAGTGCGCTGACTTCCATGAATCACATCAGTACCATTCTGTGGATTGCTGGAGGACAGTACATCAGACAGTTGGCACTTTGCATTATTATCAGCTTATGAAGTAGTCGGTGGTGAAACTGAAAATTGATGAGTGCGTGAAGAATATCCCGGCCGCACACATCATCGTCCTGTATCCGATGAGTACGGAAATTAGTTGACGAACGCCGGCTAACTTCAACCAAAACATATTGTAAGAGAGAATCAAGGCCTGGGTATCATGACGCCATTGTTCCCAACTGACGGGTATACTTCTGGCAGTATTGTCCGCCTATCAAAAGATTAAAGAAGAAGATGAAATTTCATCCTTCCACCTGACGGCCCGTTCCGCGAGTTATTTACGCTCGGCACGTACTGCGCACTTCATCGTCGCCCGAGGGACTAACATATCACACCAACCATGAGGCAAAAGACGGTTCTGTGTTAAACTTTCCTCGTAATTTGCGAGAAGTTGAAAATCTCTCAAATTTCATTGGGAGAAAATCACTAAAACTAGTAGGACAATTACCTCGAATGTGGCCAAAATTGCCCAAAACCCGTTACGAAGGATTTGAACAAGCATTTGTCACATAATATTCACCACACTACAACTTCCGACTATCTAACTGACGCCTTGTGAGAACCTAAACCAATTTGAAAGTGAGTTCATCAGCCCGGGTCGTAACATCAACTCACAGAAAGTCTATTAGTGATACAAGTTCAATGCTGATACGGTAGCGAAGGTATCTCAACCTAGACCAGAATGATTCACATCGCGTTATAATTCACCGCCACACGACGAATAACATTCCGTGCGAAGTGAGAAACTCATCTCAATAATTTCTCGAAATACTCCACGACAATGGCAAGCTTGGAGCGCAATCTGAACTTCGTCCATTGTTCAATTCCAGTAGTGTTGAACTGATAACCTTCCTTCAGCCAAGATACGTCGCACCTCATTCTAATACACTAACTAATACACTAATTAACTAAATAACTAATACACTAACTAATTTAAAACAAAAATTTACAAATACTTACAATGGATTATTATTCCTTGAGTGTGGGGAAAAAAATGACAGTGGTGTGTCTCGGACTCATACCAATCGATTAAGGATTAACTTTTGGACGCTGAATCCAATGAGACGAGTTCCAGAACGATTGGTGCCCACCGTAAGGGGCCATGGGTCAAAATGGGTATCTATCTACCTATTTCGATGGTGGGTTTTTCAGATTCTGGTACCTAGGCGTGTGGGGTATCATTTCCACTAAATGTTGAACGCTTAATCGATTGGAATGAGTCCGGGACATCCACACTTACCGATTCCCCCATTTTTTTTCCAATTCTGGACGTTTCATGGTGTCTAGATCAAAAAACGCTGCAAATTCTTACACAGGGGTTGGTTATTCCTCGGACCAGGCGCATGGAGACTCATTTCTTCAACATGGGGGAAATGGGGAAACAGTGGGTGCGGCGGGTCCCAGACCTATTCCAATCGATTCAGGATCCAGAATTTAGTAGAAAATGATACCCCACACGCCCAGGTACCGGAAATCTCGAAAACGCATATTCAAAATGGGTAATATATACCCAATTTGACCCATAACTTCTTCCAGAGGGTGCCAATCGTTCCGGGACCCACTTCATTGAAATTAGCGTCCAAGATTTAGCGGAAAATGATACCCCACACGCCTAGGTTCCAGAAATCTCAAAAACATATTCAAAATGGGTAATATATACCCAATTTGACCCATAACTTTTCCAGTGGGTGCCGATCGTTCTGGGACCCATTTCATTGGATTCAGCGTCCAAAATTTAGTGGAAAATGATACCCCACTCGCCTAGAATCGCCCAAAATCTCGAAAATCCATTTTTCAAAAAACACATTTTGACCCCTACCCCGCCCAAATTTGGTCCGATCGGGCTGAAAAGCTTGGAGGACCGTCCTAGGCCGGGAACAGACCCCTGACCCAAATTTCAGATTTTTAGAAAATTTTCTACTACCAAAAACGGCGTGGACGGCGGACGGCGGACGGCGTACAGCGTACGGCGTACGGCGGACGGACATTGACCTTTTTTGATCAGGACATCATGAAACGTCCAGAAAAAAAATTTTGAGCCGAATCGGAGAGGTTGACCATTTGCATGAAAACATAGGTTGATTATTCAAGGAATAACCAACCAAAAGGTCAATGTCCGTCCGCCGTCCGCCGTCCGCCGTCCACGCCGTTTTTGGCAGTAGAAAATTTTCTAAAAATCTGAAATTTGGGTCAGGGGTCTGTAACCGGCCTGGGACGGTCCTCCAAGCTTTTCAGCCCGATCGGACCAAATTTGGGTGGGGTAGGGGTCAAAATGTGTTTTTTGAAAAATGGATTTTCGAGATTTTGGGCGATCTAGGCGAGTGGGGTATCATTTTCCACTAAATTTTGGACGCTGAATCCAATGAAATGGGTCTCAGGACGATTGGCACCCATTGGAAGAAGTTATGGGTCAAATTGGGTATATATTACCCATTTTGAATATGTGTTTTTGAGATTTCTGGAACCTAGGCGTGTGGGGTATCATTTTCCGCTAAATCTTGGAAGCTGAATCCAATGAAGTGGGTCCCGGAACGATTGGCACCCTCTGGAAGAAGTTATGGGTCAAATTGGGTATATATTACCCATTTTGAATATGCGTTTTCGAGATTACCGGTACCTGGGCGTGTGGGGTATCATTTTCTACTAAATTCTGGATCCTGAATCGATTGGAATAGGTCTGGGACCCGCCGCACCCACTGTTTCCCCATTTCCCCCATGTTGAAGAAATGAGTCGCCGAACGCCTGGTCCGAGGAATAACCAACCCCTGTGTAAGAATTTGCAGCGTTTTTTCCAAACTCCTCTTCCAAGGGTTTGATCTAGACACCATCGAACGTATGCTGCCAAATTTTGGCGCCAAGTGTTCAGATTTACCTCCGGCGTGAAGGCGTGATGACGTGACATAAGTTGATTGTTTAAGGATTTAACAAAACAAGCAATAACCAACCAAAAAGATAAGAGAAAAACATTTTTGCTCATGTATAACTCATTACCCTTTTAGGCTGGTTGGTTGGGAAGGTCTAATATGAGGTTATACTCAGCTCAGCGCCAGACTGCCGCTAGAGGGCAGTCTCAACAGTTCCATCCTTTATCGCCAAGACTCTCTTCCTGACTCCTTTCAGGCTCTAGTTGGCCTATCTCAGTCCAATCGTCCAACACTGTCCTAAATGGAGACATATAAACGAGGGTATTGGGTTCCATTTTCTGGTTAATGGGCTTTGGATTAAAGGACTCTTACTTGATTGAAGTGGCGACACTGAGTCACAATGATTCAACACAAAATGTTGTAAAACACCGTTTCTTTCCCCGCATGAATCTATCTATATTACTGAATAAAAATAATTTATTTTCATGTTTGAGTTATTATATCTGTTGCTGCCCATTATGTTGCTACAAAGGCCCGTTAGTCCAGTTTGTTCGGCAGTTCCTTATATTAATGAGTGACGTTGGTCATAGAAACACGTAGATTGTTTTATTTATACCATCATTATTTATGAGCTGAATTCAGAAGGGTGCAGCATACCTGAATCCGAAGTTTAGCGGACAGACTCAATTAAGATGAAGGTGGACTCGAAATGCAAGGCTGGAAGAACGGATGTAATGAGACTCCGTAAGGTTGAAGTTTCTGAAAATTCAAACCACGTCATTGGGCTAAGAGCCACTCGACGGTGTTTCTCATTTCATTATTTACCTGACTTTTCTTTTTCGCGTCTTTCGGACCGTCTACGTCAAGATAGCGCGGTCGGTAATAGGATTTTGTCCTCGTATAATGGGCAGAAGAAAACGACGTCTTCACAGTGGAAAGAATAATCAGAGAAAGGGACGTCCCGGATGAAATTTTAGAAGATGTACGAAAGACGGGTTTTCTTATCGTCTTGAGGGAATCACGGGAATAATACATTAATGAGTCAACAGAGGCGAATATGTATTTGTTGCGCTCCGACCTGTAAAATGTATTCGCTCGTGTTACGTTATGAACACTAATATGATATAATATTACCAAGGCAAATTACATAATGACCACATTTATGATAAAATATTGCAACTGATGGAAAAATATGGTTGAATTCATTTATATAAATGTGAACACAAAGAAGATTCATAAATCAATTCTAATAAAAATAAAATCACACATTGTAGGGGAATGAATAGTATTTTGTCCATTTACAACCAAAATGAAGATCTAAGCTCCATCTGTTGTCACTACGCTATGACAATGAATTCAGGGTATCGTCGGATCCTATTATAATACATCGATAGTACGAGTACATCGATAGGAAGAATGGTTCCTGTCAATACCTGCTTGCCCATCTGATTGTTGTCTTCCAAATAACAAGCTTCGCCCTATTTACTAGAGGTTTTGACTTTTTTTTTCTTCTGATTGTTCGTGCTGTTTTTATGACGAATGGATTCAAAGAAGATGACGGTGAGACGGGATAATGGGCGATCTTGCGAGTAAAAAATTCAAATAATCAGGGAAATCGACTGATGCCTCGAAGGTTTTGCTAGCGCACAGTGAAGAACAAGTGAAAATATAGTTTCCTATTAAAGGCCACGCGTTTCTTTAGTGCGATAGAGTGAGGTATTTATTTAGTCAACACACAGGCCGATACAGAAGTGTTTAGGACTGGCGTGAAGTACTTCGTGAGTGCATTGTGACACCGTCTCCATATCGAGTTATAGGCTGCGGCAAAGAAGTGGGATTCATAATTTGGACGGAGCACTTTATCAGGTTTTCACTCCAAAAAATGTCCCTTCACTAAACGGCCAATAAGAGTACTCAACAAGAGCAAAGACGACCCCAAGATTTTCTGCAAATCAATGATTTTTGGGTTGCTTTATTTGGCACCAAAACTGCTACAGTACGTTTTCAATTGCAAATGAAACGTGAATCTTGTCAAGGAATCTTTACTTTCAAACATACTCAGGATGTGGAGGAATCGGCTATTTCCTCGTTCAACGGTTCCCCAAGAGGTTCTCTCACACGACTTGCCGTTATTCTCCAAAAGGCTTTTATGCCAAATAAGATGCGCTAACCCGAGGTTCCGCAGAATAATCCTTCACCGCATTAAAAATTGATTCGACAGCTCAGCGTCGTGCTCCAACTGCCACTTTTCTTCCATCTTATCGTTGCCCGTCTGGTTTTTTCGTACGAACACCTCAAATTCCTTGTGTTCCTCTTTCTTGAAGACAGCTACTTTTTCCCTCTTCTTCTCTTCGAAGAATTCAGCTTGGCCTGCGAGTTATTAGGTTTTCTCTAAACGGCACCCCGACAGAGAGCGTTTATGATTAATGAAGCAGAAATTCATAAAATATGTTAATGAATTGACTAACTTTTTCTCGTATTAGAATATTGCAGATATTATTGGTAAATCAGCCCTGATTTGTTTTTATGTTTTAGAAGATGTACTAAATATAGTAACCTCTAGAAGGAATTGAATGTTTTGAATGAATGCTTTTTCCCATGATACGATCTTCCAATGATCGTAGCTTTGATTACAACATTCATGTTTCTTAGATGAATGCTGGTATTGCTGGTGAAGCAGCTATTACAAGGGAGGTAACCACCTTGTGATATTTTATGGACCTTTTACTCTTTCTCCGGCTTCGCTCTTCTTACCTAAAGCTCTCCACGGCGATAAATGACGAGCGATATCGAGAAAGAAGTAAATACCCACTTGAGAAAAATTTGTACTCGTCTTTGAACGAGAGCCAAAAAAAGGCGAGAGATTAAGGAAAGAAGGAACGTTGGTGGATCGTACTCAGTTTATCGTCAGGAAGCTTTGGGATAGCAAACAGCAAGACGTTGGCGGAGGAGTTTCAGGTAAAACGGCAACCTTAAAGTAAAGCCTAAAGCAAATGTACTCATACTTTTGTTACCAGAGAAATATACTAGTCGTATAGACCTTGATGGTCACGCCCCTTTTATAACAACTTCTTCACATTTTACGACAGCGTATAAAAAGGAAAAAGCACTCTTCAAGCGATCATAACATTTAGACAGACTCAGTTTTACTTTCCACGGCAAATTATCAAACAGTGTCTACTTCACCGGAGGTGTCCTTCTAGAGCCCCTCTCTGTCTTGGTCTACCTCATATCTCAAGCTCCACGTGTTTTAGACCACAAACAACACCAAAAACCCAGTTATTTTGTTTATTAAATTTATTTTTATTGAAGTGGCCAACAACCGTAGAATAAATTAAACCATTAATTGTATAATCCAGAATAGCATGACCACTGCCTTGTTTTGAGTGGAATAAATTCAAGAATTATAGGAGATGAGGCTCGTCAAAAACGTTATATCGCTAGCAGAGTAGCTAGTATAGCAATAGCAATATAACTGTTTAGGCACTCCCAGAATAACTAGTATAGCAAGAGTAAAATCACTATTATAGCATTATCAAAGTAAATAGTGTAGCACTAGCATGAGAACTATTAGGAATAATTAATATAAAGATATAAATAAATCACTATTACGGCGCTACCAAAATACGTATTATGGCACTAGCAAACAGATATTATAGCAATAGTGGTATAGCTAGTATAGCACTAGAGAATTCACTATTACGACACTAGCAATGTAGCTAAAAAACAAAGGGGTTTTTGTAATTGATATTCTGAAGTCTCGATTTGAATGACAAGTGATTTTGTACGTTCTTGAAGTGCCGCCATTAATAACTGCAGCAGGACGCTGAAATATGCTTTTCCTTCTCGCGTTTTATTAAATTTATACTCCCACCGGACACATGGAGTTCTGCTGAATCTAATTCGGTAGTAAATTTTTTCCAGTTTATTAACTTACAGTGTAATCATCAACATAGAATGGTTCCTTCAATGGCAAAACTGTCAGAAACTTATTTTTCATCAAGAAAATGAATGTTTTGAGTGTTTCAAAATTTTTAAACCTGACATTTACAGTTTCTTGCTCGGTGAATGCCTATCGTGTTCATTCTTCCCTTCATTCCAATACTTCCGCTACCAACATGTTGTATACTAGTAGTGTTTTTCCTAACTCTTTCTTTAGGTATTTATTATCAAATAACCCTATTGAAGAGTATAAAAAGCATAGCGAATTTGAGATAGTGATATCCGACCCCTTCAACCCTAATGGTACCATATCGTTTACAGAGCTTCATTCATCTAATGATGAGGTCGGATTGTTAGCCCGCTTCTAGGTTGGATTCCCATCCGCAGGAATGTTATGCAATGCAGGAATGTTATGCAACGCCCGCCGCGGTCAGTCGTTGAATACTTCGTTGTATAGTTGAATGTCATTTGACAACGTTTTAGTTCAACATTTTCGAAAATTGGAGAATCTCTCTTATTCAGTCGCCTCACTCAGTTTCATTTGTGCGATGACTCATGTTTGTTTTACTGTCAGTTGCAGGTGACATGAAGCATGGAAAACCTTATGTCACCAGCTGGCTACTTGGCTGCCAGCATTATCTTGTTCTTCATCGGCTTCATTGGATTTTTCGCCAATCTCGCCGTTATCGTCCTCATGTGCCGTGACAACCAGGTGAGTACTGTATGTTTAGAACACAACATACGTTCGAAATATCCACATTTATTCATTCCCTGCTTCCGTTTGCGGCAATAAGCAAAGGAGGGAAAACAGCCGTCTACCGTACATTTGCCAAATTATTGATTTAGAATTTTTTAGCCTGGACGGCGGACGAACATTTTGTAAATGAAATCATTGAGGAGGTTTCTCTATACGATTACACGTGTGTATTGTAATTTCAATAAGAATAGGAAATCAAAAATTGTGAAAGCGCCTTCGTTTTTGTGAATAACACAAACCATTTGAGTATCCTTTTTCGGCTACTTTCCAACACCTGATTTTCGGTGGACTTATCTGAGGTACAGTTCAGCTTACTCAGTAAGTGAGCCCCAAAAAATTCTGACGGTGACAACCTGACGCAACAACATTGGTTAACCATTGTCGAGCCAACAAATCAGTCGAGTTCGTCGGAAGTTGTTTTGGTATTCTGTTTGCTCACGAACTTTTCAATTTGTTTCCCCCTAGAGTCTCAACTTCTAACATCTGTAAAGCCCGAATTTCGCCGTCGTGATATTGTTTATTCTGGAAGCGGAGTAGCCTCAATGTTTCACTTAGGCACACGAACAAGCGCTTTCCATCAGGAACTTCACGTTGGTTTTTGACGGTAATGTTCGCAAGTAATCATGTTGAAATACTCATGTAAACGCCCAGAGAACACATACTGCAGTACATGCTTCCCTTCTGTTCTCGTATTAATTCAATTCAATTAGTTAGAGTCGTTGGGGTGATCTACTGAACTCTCACAATGATGTATGAGAGCCTTTGCTTCTCTGTCTTAACTTTGAGGTTATGAAATAGTGCGACCTCACCGAACTGCATCATGTAGCGTTCTGCCAGGTGTGCTTTGGGCCGACTGAACTCATCGCCTCACTCTATCCAAAAGGAAAACCTTATAATATACGCAGGCTTTGCATATTATGCAAAGCCTGCGTCTTCTGACCAGACAAAAGACACATGTGTTTATTCCGTTTCTTTCGAGTATTTTGCTGCAAGGATTACAGAATAAATTACATAAGCATGGTTTGGTACATCTGTGCCAGAGCATTGTTTTCCAATCCATTACCAAATGTCAACATCCGTCATTTTCAAAACCCATAAACCCTTCTATGAACCTCAAAAGCCAATGTGTCTCCCGTTTTGTAGATGGGGTAGTTATTCTCCTTCTGATGCTTTTCTCCCATCGACGCTGCGTTACATCCATCGTTGTAACCCGTTTATAAGGCTGGATTGTCACCGAAATGTTATTTCCATATCAAGAGCATGCTTATATGGTCTGGCCTGGGTGGAGGGGGGAGCCTTCTCGTTTATGAGAGCCAAAACAGGTCTGATACTACTTGCTGTTAGGCTGATGTCTTGGCAGGTAATGTTAAAAATGTGAAGGTACTTATTCGTACAAAAATCTATTGAGTCCTCAGTGAAACCTGTTTATCTGCCCCTTCGTTGGCTAAATTGAACTCCTCTTTAGGCTCAAATTATCTTTTATTGTCTCTTGTTTCTCATAGTCGTCGTATAGAGCTGGTTTCAAAACTGAGACTGCATCAATCAGTGTCCTCAAAAGATGTGAATTGGATGAGAGAAAAGCTACCCTTCTCTGCTCCACCTGTTCCATGTTCTTGCGGCCATGCTGCGATTTATAGGGGTGAACAGCAGCATGATGAATTGGTCCAGTCAAGGACCCAGAGGAACTGGAAAAATGTCAACCTGGAGAACAACCTAATTGGTTCACTGCTGGGGTCTACCCTGTATACTAAGTTTCTCTCCTTGTATCATAGTCAACTATCAACCATACTCTTACGGGGAACGTTGTATGAATAAATGTACGCCGATGACATAGAGCTGTACAGATCTTGCTCGACTGAAAAGTTACCTGATGGGGTTGAGCTTCTGAATGAAACTATATATAGATGTAATTTTTCATCCTGTGAGGAAGGTGGAGAGGGCCTGATGGCTCTGTTCCTCCCACGTGGATGAATAGAGCTCAACCGGTCAATCAATTTCTGATTTCACTGTCTCCTCTTCGAGCATTGCATCATACTCACAAACCAACCATAACTGCTTCAACCAATGCACAGAAAAACCAATGCGACAATTCACTGTGTAGGTTCCAGGTTGAAGTACACCATTTTGGTACCAATCCATGGGTAATGTTGATACTTTATCGTGATTCAGTAGTAGAACCAAATGAGTTCGCTCTATTTTCCCCGCTCGAGGATGTTCGGTAAATTCTTCCAAGTGGAAAACCCTTTTCCTTCGACCTATTTTCTTTCCGGTGCTCTCCCAAGAGCCGTAAAACCCCTAACACATTCTCATTCTGCTCAAGGTGGAACGGTAGAATCATAAAGTGACTGTCTGACCGGATCCGCAACAAGTTTTATGGCTCTCCTTTCATTTTTCAAGAGTCGACGGTCCTTCCCTATTGCCTCATACACAGTTTCCGTTCGGAGAGAGAAGTTTTCAACTTCCCTTTGTTGCTCTCATCATTTATTGCCCGATTGGTGAATTACGCAGCTACTGATTTGCGAGCAAAACATGAATGTTGAGGTTCCCCTTTATTCTTCGCTCAAGGCGAATTTATGTTCCCAACATTCAGTTTCCAGCAGCTTGATTAATTTATTTGAAGTTTATAAATAATCCTCGAGGGTAAAACCCTTTCGAGATAATCTACCTTGTGAGTCCTGTAAGATTATCCATTTATTCTGAACACCACTCGTGCAGTAACAGTATTGTGAGCATATTTGAAAGCTCTTCTTCAGCTCGTTACATGTTTTGGAGTAACTCGATTGAGGTATTCACATAATTGATCGCTCAAGTCTTGGCCTTGAACCAATGGGGTTTCATGCCAACCGCGAGATGACAGAATCCTCATATTTGTCTATGCGGGCACTTCTGGGCACTAAAACAGAGCACAGTAGTGGAGCAGGGGGCTCGAAATCGCTCCTCGCGCTTCTTCTGGCCACTCTCATTTAACATTTAGCGTTTGTTTATATGAACCGTGATAGACACTTAAATCCACATCCTCCCAACAGGCGACCGCGATCCAACTGTACCCATAGTTGTCTTGGGAAATGAAGTTAGCAAAAGAAACATACGTTATTATTTCGAGAATAGTAAACCAATGCTAGAATGCCCATCGGCAGTTTACGCTGTTTTTCTTACCATTCTAGTAAGTTTTAGCTCTCAAAAGGAAGCAGGGTATGGCTGAAAATGCGTATGAAAACGGGAATCCTCAATTTTTTATTCACAATACGGCAAAGTGCGTGGCACTTCATTCAAAATGGTGACAATGAATTCCATCGATTAACAAAAGCAACTTCACCCGTATATATTTGGGACTTTATTTTACGGTGTTTTATTTACAATTCTAATTTACTTTTAGAACATATTAGATGATTGTTCGAATTGGATCTAATAACCGCATTATATTGTGTCTCTGCTAATGAAAGATGATTTTCGATTTTCTGACTGCCCCAAAGGAACCCAAAGGCAAACGAACGTTAAATTCCAACCGAGCGCCTTGCTTACCCAAAGGAATCGAAACAACAAGATAAGCGATATAATACGAATGGCAAAATACATAGTCGTGCAAACAACCAGTGGGCGGGAACATTTCATCACTCGCCATATTTCACGTTTGGGCCTCGTAGGCACAAATTGGCCCATTGCGAGCGATGGTTACAAAAGCAATGTCTTCCAACGTCGAAGACCGACGTAACCGGCACCAACTGAACTACTAAAATATTTCTCTTTGTTTCGAGAGAAATGTTGAATTAGTTAACAGTAGCCTGAGGGAACGTAAACAATTTTCTGTGTCGGCTATAATCGACTAATGGATACACGAACCAGTCTATCAGCAGCTTATCATGTTCTTACAATAATATTTCTTGGATTTCGTCATTACCTCGACATTTTCACCGTTGTTATTTGTGGAAACAAATAATTCTTAACAAAAAATTATCTTCTAAAAATATAAGCGGAAGCATTACAAAAACAAAATTCAGTGTACAGTAGCTCCCGGCTCATGGATTTTCAAGTTTCCCGAAATCCTTAATAAAATCACTTTTACCGACTCATTCCCTCGTCTCACGCTCATTTCTGCTCGTATATATCGCCGTAAACATGCTAATTTTCTTAAAAGGTATCTTCAGGAACAGAGAGGGCCAAAGATATGATTATCCGACGTTCAGAAGCCAAGGAGTATGAACTTTTGCTCGAAGGGAAACGTGGCAATATATGAAATTTAGTTCGAAGTTGCGCGATCGTTTCAAAAGATACTTTCAACGCTCTCAGCCCACATTTCGCCTGCGGTTCTGTAAAGACTATTCAATTGAACTTTTGTAATGTAGTCTATACGCGGAAAATGAAGTGAAAAGAGCCTGTGAAACCGAGCGCTCTGGGAATAACATCTCCGTCGATAAAAAGGCCAAAAACACTCAATTTCGGATGTTTGAAGTTACTCCTTTCTAACCATGCAATATTTAAATCTTCAGTTAATCTCTAAACATTTTAGGTCGATTTCAGAACTTATCAAGTGTTAGTCGGGTTGAATGGTTGAACTAGTCGCCAGGAGAGAATTGCACTAGCCTTTCTCAGCTAACTAAAAAACTAAAGTCTTCGTTATAATAAAGTATAAATGAGGAGGATCCCCAAGTTTCTCCTTGATGAAAAAAGTTTGAAGAAAAGTTCAGCGAAGGAAAAATTCCAAGTTTTTCACAGATGCTCGAAGAGTTTTTGCCGTCTGCACAAGGCTCGTTGAAAATACTCAACCATAGCAGAACTTGATATTCTTAGCGGATGGCATGTCACCGTTAAAATTAAAATACATTATTAAACTGACCCAATTTTACTATAATTAATTTTGGTTGGTTACTCATTGAATAATCTATCTATGTTTTGTTGCAAAAAGTCAATCCGGTTCCGAGGTTATTGGTCAAAATGGGTATCTATTTACCTATTTCGAAAGTAAAGTTATTTAGGTATATTCGTGTGTAAACCCGCCGTTTACTTTATCACAGTTCTCTGTTTTTAGCTCATGTTATTCGTTCTGTTAGGTTACCCACAACGAAAACAACAAACCAACCACTCGATTCCGGAATTCGACAAGATATTACACCCTTATATACCTCCCAATTGAGTATTTATCACTAGGGCGGATACTTTCAAGCAGGCGGAAGCTTTTGGGACAAGATAATTCCGCACTACGTCACATTGAAGTGGCAATGTTTGGCAACTCGAAGATAAACACGAAAAATTAAGGAACGAATATTCTCCATTTTAGTTGGCTCTTCTGTCACGTTTTTACCTCGAAAATACCTCCGTGAGATACGGTTTCCTTTTGAACAAAAATATCGGCTGCAACTACGACCCCATAAATCGAGACAGTGTCAAGAGCGCAATCGATACGTATTATTCGTCTATTCTTGACTACATTGAGAGAGGTTCAGTTAAAAAAAAGGGCAAATTCTTCCTCAACGTAGGTATTAGGTTATTGGACAATTTTCTAAAAATCAGAAAATTTGGTCAGGGATCCGTTCCCGGCTCTAGTTAGTACTCGGAACTTTTAGATACGGAGATACTAGATATCGTGAAACGTATATTCAATTTCGGGACCAATCGGAGAGGTTAAGTTCTGGTATGAAAACATAGGTCGGTTATCCAAGGAATAATCAACCCAAACGTTATTATTTCGGTTTATTATTATTGTTGGTGGTCGTATAGAAAAAGCGTATCATTGGGGCCTTTCTAATTAGGTAAGAAAGCTTTTTTGACGTACATTTAGGCATACCTGCCATTTCAATATGTACTGCTGTGGTCGTCAAGCACGAGTGCGGCCTCTATGCTCGATTTCAAGAACCATAACCCACCATGCTACAGTATTTGTAGCGCTAATACTCTTGGTACTGGCAACCTTGCAAAGAAGGTAAGAAAGCAAATGGGAATTTCTGGGAAAGGAACCCACGAACCAACTCAACCTACTCTCAAATAGACTGACCCATTCAAAATCAGCCTCCATATGAATATCTACTACAAGGATCTTACCTTCGCAATATATTTGAGTCTCCCTTGTGTCGTTCGTCCCTCGCAACATCTTTCCGAGACGTAATCATCTGCGATTTATCATTCAAGTTGCAAGCACACGTTTCGTGTAGCAATAACACGCACCCGCACTTGAAACACTACTGGAAGGGAACACGTAAAGAGGCTCATAGTGACAGTATTCAAATGAATAATGGATAACGTCGTTCGATAGCTCTCTATTATTCTAGTTCCAAACAAACCTTCGGAATATGTTGATGAATGACCGATACATGTTTCTTATCGGTAAATACTAGATTCCTTTTGAAAATATCAAATTTTTACGACTGCTTCCCTCGCGAATTTGAATACATCATGGATGACATTATTACTATTATCATATTATTATTTCATTATGCACGTTACACCCTCCGTATTATTAATTCGAATTGTTTCACCTGTTAATTTTTGTTCATTAGTCTTACTGGAATAAAATAAAGCATTGAGGGAAAATCCTTACCAATCACAATCCCTTCACAATTCGGAATGCATGGATCATAAATCCGTAATGTCCATCTACCGTCCGAGACATGGAAGCCGATGCTCAAAAAATAAATAAATGAAAAAATAAAAATTACCTTGTGTCTAAATCAAAAAAGTCGAATGTCCGTCCGACGTCCACGCCGACCTTGGTAGTAGAAAATTTTCTAAAAATCTGAAATTTGAGTCTGGGGTCCGTTCCCTGCTCTAATTGGTCCTCGTAACTTTTCGGCCCGATCGGACCAAATTTGGGTAGGGGTCAAAATGTGTATTTCGGAAAATGGATTGTCGAGATTTTTGGCGATCTATGCGTGTGGGGTATCATTTTCCACTAAATTTTGGACGCTGATTCGAACGAAATGGGTCCGGGATTCGCCACACCCTCTATTCTCCCCATGTTAATGAAATGAGCCTCTATCTGCCTGCTCGGAGGAATAAACAACCCCTGTGAAAGAATTTGCGGCTTTTGGTTGGTTATTCCTCGAATAATCAACCTATGTTTTCATGATAATGGTCAACCTCTCCGATTTGGCTCAACATTTTTTTCTGGACGTTTCATGATGTCCTGATCAAAAAAGGTCAATGTCCGTCCGCCGTACGCCGTACGTTGTACGCCGTCCATGTTCTGCGCCGTTTTTGGTAGTAGAAAATTTTCTAAAAATCTGAAATTTGGGTCAGGGGTCTGTTCCCAGTCGAGATGGGTCCTCGAAACTTTTCAGCCCGATCGGACCAAATTTGGGGGGGGGGGGGGGGTAGGGGTCAAAATGTGTTTTTTGAAAAATGGATTTTCGGGGTTTTGGGCGATCTAGGCGTGTGGGGTATCATATTCCACTAAATTTTGTACCCTGAATTGATTGGAATGGGTCTGGGACCCGCCACACCCATTGTTTCCCCCATTCGAGGAATAACCAACCCGTGTGTAAGAATTTGCAGATTTTTTTATTACCAAAGCTCGTTGTGTGTTTTAGCGAGTTGTGTTCCTCACTGGACGCGTCATCAGAGAGAACACTTCACACTTGTGTTGCAACACACGATTGGCTACCATTTTTTTTCTCTCTTCAACTTACTGAGTATCTTAGTCTTTCAAGTAGCTATAACCCATATGGTATGCTCACTTGAATAATATTGTAGATATATCCAGGAATACACATGCCGAGAAAAAGAGAGTCTACTTGCGAATCCATTATAGTCCAATCAACTTCGTTCATCTGAACGTATCTCTGTCCGGCGGATCCCAAGAGCGCTGGTATAATCCGATTCTGTCCCCGAACCGTTCGTTCAAAATTCATAAGTCCATAGACTCGGAGCACCTGAATGAATAAAGACTCAAGAAACCCTCTCAAACCGTGGATCTCGGTAAGTTGGTTAGGGGTTTCCTACCCTCTACGGAAGATGTCATTTTTCTCCACTCTCTTTTGACGAGGAATAAAATTAGGGGATGCCTTCTCAACTAATTTCCTTTTTGAGATCTTCTCTTATACCGAGCATTCGGAAATATTGAACGTTATGCTATTTGGGGCGCCTTTTCACGAATAACTGTAAATAAAATTGCAGCACATTTGATAATTTCGCCCTTTGTAATTAATGTGCTGTAGAAGTGGTTATAAAAAACGCCAAGCTTCGATTCGTCTCGTAATAGACGTTAGTTGACTAATCCAGGCTCTTCAGATCGCAGAAGACATCGAGACATAATGTCGTACCTGTATACGGGTGGATGAGAATAGCGTCGAACTATTTGTTTGTTGACCTAGTCAAGCTATTTGATGGCCTATTCATCTAGTATCTTGAGTTATCCGGGTTATTGAGTTGGCATTCCTGTCAACAAGGCATTGCAGTTAATAGGCTAAATTTGGGTATTTAGTATGCGGATATTCTACATGTTTTGGGATTTTATCGTCTAAGAAACCACTATTTGAGTCATTTTGGACGCTGAAGTTCTCTGAAAAGGTGAAGAGTAAGATTTAGAAAATTCCCTTTCACTAAATACGACAGTCTACCGTAGAAAAACTACCGTCTCCAGTAACAGAAAAATTTCTAAAAGCTTTAAACTTTTGTCCGGGTCGATTTTTGGCATTTTTGGCTTTTTGGGAACTAGGTAGGCATGTAGGGTACCGTTTTAATTAAAATTTGGACGCTGAATCGATCGGAATGCGCCCTGGACACTTAATGGTCTCCCCATACTCTTGCTCAAATGAATAATAAATCATTGTGGAAGAATAAGCAGCGTTTTTACTCATGCTCTACCTCTACCGACGGTTACCAAACTGGAAATGTGCGAAGACTACCAAAGACCGAGTACCTACGCGTAAAACATCAAATTTTGTTCTGTTTGAATCTCCATTTCCTCGGTTTTGACGGTGTTTGAGAACTTTGTATCTTCAATAAGGGTTATTGAACCGAAAAAAGGGTGTGCTCTTCTTGGAACAACAATTTTCAATTAATAGAGCCAAAATTCCTAGTTCAATAAAAAAATAATTGCCGGAAACTTTGGAAAATGCGTTGATCTAGCACTAAATAGTTTATTGACTCTGAGTGCCAATTAAGAGTATTCGTGTTTTTATGTGTTCCAGTTATGGACGCCTTTGAACTACATTCTCTTCAATCTCATCATGTCGGATTTCTCCGTCAGCATTCTGGGGAACCCGTTCACGTTGGCGTCAGCAATTTCTCGCCGCTGGATTTTCGGTCACACCCTCTGCGTTGCCTACGGTTTCTTCATGGCACTTCTCGGTAAGTTATCGTCGAATGAAATAAGCCCTTTCGATTCTCACATTTTAACGTCCAATTACGGCTGAAAAAGGTTACTGTGATTAACCTTTAGTGTTTATATATTGTGCGGTTCGTCTCAAAGTGAAAATGAGAATATAAAGTTGAATGAGGTCGTTCTGCTCTGAATCCGACTCCTCTCCCTGTTATAAGAAAGCCGTTCGGGGCAGCACTAATTGGACAGTAGATCAAATTAGAGAACCGCCGGTGGGGTTTCCTCTCATTTTATCATTTCTTTCGCTGATGACACTTTCATTGTGTGAGACGTTTTAATTTTTCACTCATCAAAAGGCGTCGGCTGACGGCTCATACCTGAATTAAGTATGCTCTTTAGAATTTGGCTCAAAAATGTGTTAGTCTAAGATAAAACATCAGCTCGTTAATGTTTTTTGAGGAAGGATTGCTATAAGCATTATTGGCGGTATGTGCGACCAATGCCAAAAATGTGGAGGCTGATCGTTTGCAGATAGACGCACTCCACAGAGACAAACTCCTCTTTCCCAAAATACCTTCTGAACTTATTACCATCGAAACTAGATAAAGTCGTTTTTCAGATGACATTGTTATCGGTAATTTGACGGAGAGAAGAAACAGTTGAATAGAGTAAATGACGATAAAACTCCTCTTTTCATGCTGGCAAGTGTACAAGAGATCATTTCTGTGTCGCCAAATTGCCCTTCAGTATCGCCTTAGACGGCCATAGTGATTTCATCAAACGTGTCAATATATATTATATTACGAGAGCAGTGTCTCTGAATGCTTTCACAAGTAATATAAAGGAGCTCAGCGAAGGGTCATCTTACCTGTGCGATGGATCAACCATATTTCCAGTAGATGTATCACTTAGTTATTGCATTGTTTCTCTCCAATGGTTCTGATTTTTAGAGCGAATTTGCTCTCTTATGATTCATAACAGAGTAAGAGACTCAGCACAACATAGTCTTAAGTAAGGGGCAAGCTTAGTAACCTCTGTAGTGATACTTTGTTTACCAAGACGACGATAGGAAAGATTTTATATCTATTTGAACAGAGACAGAGACCTTATAACTCGACGTTTCAGCACCCTCATCTTCGTTATTCTCTCTTGCTTGCTCCTTTATACCTCCATTGTTAGTAAGAATCTTCGTTCGGTTTGTTTTAGTCAGCGTTATTACTCACCTCTATCAATCCTTCGTGCAGGTGCAGGAAGGTATCTTCCCGACTCTCCAATTGTGGGAAATTTGCCTTTGATTATTGGGAAGGCTCAATCAACTCAGGATGTTTGTCCCAAGAGCCGCAGCCTGTGTTTACATCCGTGGCAGGAGGTAGTTGAGTTCCCGAGGGGCCCAAAGTGTCGAAGTTGGTCTTCATTAACTTGATTCAAGTCGGCGTGGCAACACGCGAGACCTCTCATAGTGTAGGGAGCTGCAGTGATTGAAATCAGAGCAGTTTTCACCCACGCGACGGATATTCGGTCGTAACATGCTTGTTTGTAATGACTAGCCCTGACATGAACTGGGGCTGAGTTATTGGTGTGACTTGTACAGCTTATACTCCAGTTGTTAGCTCTGTACCACTATGATTGACTTTCTGTCTAGGACTCACTTTAGTAATATAATAAGTATAACGTATGCACTTCGGGCATATAAATGAAGAAAAGATGTGTTAGTTGTGAAGGATGACGTTTGTTTCCATGCTACTGGTCCGCGGAATAACCTACGCCTGCTCATGAATTGGAGCGTTTTGATTATAGACAACATGAAACGCCCAGAAACAATTTTTTGGGGCCGATCGGAAATGGTCGACCACCTTGTGACCTTGAGCTTGAAAACATGGGTTGATTATTGAAGGAATACCCAACCAAAACGGACGGGTGGACCACTGAGTAAAACGATTGAACCAACCCGCACGACAGAAGAGTCTTGAAGGAGGGGTAGACTCGGCGCCGAGTTGACCGATCTACTGCGATCTACCTGCGATCCACTCGGCATCCGCTGCACTCGATCGAATCAGAGCAATATTTCTAAATAATGCAAATGATTTTTGTTACAGGAATAACTTCCATCACGACTCTAACTGCCTTGGCTCTGGAGAGGTACCTCATCATCAGCCGGCCGCTCAACAGGCGCGTTCTCACGAGGAAAACTGCCGTCGCAGTCGTTGGAGGTGTATGGGCATACTCCTTCACCCTCACGGCCCCTCCTTTAATGGGATGGGGCGAATACGGCCCCGAAGCGGCCAATATCAGGTGGGACATCATATATATTTCAATTCCATTCACAGTTCTTTCTGGCTCTAGTTGGTTTTCGAAACTTTTCTGCCCGATTTGGGGAGGTTATGGGTGAAAATGTGTTGTTAATACTCGACTTTAAAACATATAGGCGCATGGGGTATCATTATCTTGTGAATTTTCGTGACTAAATCGATTGGGTTGAGTCCTTGACACTCCATACTCCCTTACTCTTGCTACATGGAATATCAAACCGTTGTGGTAGAATTAAAAGGTTATTGGTTGGTCATTCATTGAATAATCAACCTATGTATTCATGCCTTCTGGTCAACCTCTCCGATTGACCCCAAAATTTGATAGTATTCGTTACATGATGTGTAGACGAAAAAATCGCTACGAATTTTCCCACCGCGGTTGATAATTCCTTGGCGCGAGATTATGGTGAGAACAGTGTGGTTGAGCCTAGAAGGTTTTTAGCCCGATCTGACCAAATTTGGAGAGGGTACGGATGAAAATGTGTAGTTTGAAACTCGATTTTTGACCTTTTTCGGGTACCTTGGCATGTGGGGTATCATTGCCCACTAAATGTTGGACTCTGAACCCTTTGAGGTGGCTCCCCGCCCTCACCGGAGGGGGGTATGTGTCAAAATGTGTACCTACTTCCTTTGAAATATCATTTGCCTCCAAATTTCGGTCTCTGCGTCGATTGGATTGAATCCTGGAAACTTAATGTTTTCCCCATACTCTTGCTGTACGGAATAATGAACCATTGCTGATCATTTATGTGTACTATTTCATTAAAACTCTTCCAAAAATATGGTATGGATGGGTCAAACTATAGCGGCTTTGCAGAGAAAAATCCTAGTTTTTCATTGGTTGCAGTGTTGCATTTACATCAGAGAAATTTTCATACACACGTATATTTCATGTAATAGGTATAATCGTATCAAGTGTCAGAACCACCCCCTCCCCCAACCGGATAACAAGAAGCGAACTAATCAGCTAATTAAGTTGCTAATAATCATCAGCGGATTGAATTCTCCTCATTTTCCTCGCTGTTTGGAGTAAATAAGAAGTTCTTCATTTTAAAAAAGTGATGTTTGTTCTGTGTGAGGGGGGAGGGGGGGGGCAATAAATTTGCCTTCCTAGATATCTCGTGTCTCGTAACAGTGGAGAGCTCTCGGATATCTTCCCGTTCTTACTTTATATGGACAGCAACCTGCCAGCCGGCTCGTCAAACGCCTTCTCACGTCCGTCTGAGAATTCGTAATGCTCTCCAGGTCGGGTTGCCCCAATGAGGGATTCAGAGTCCGGTTTACGTGGAGCTATTCAAGACCGGTAACACGCGAGAAATGCTGAGGCATTCGAAACGGTCTCACTATTGGTCCTCGAAAGCTTTTCGAGATTTCCCTCTTCTGAATTCCCGCTGTCCCGATTTAGGGTCGAAACCCTCCCCGATTAAGTGGATGAAACTCTCAGCGTTAAACTCTGATTTCTTTTAGAAAAATATGGTGCCTCTTTCTCAACACTCTTTACAGCGCTACTGCTTCTCTACTCCACATCTGCGAGACCTTGTGATATTCTACTCGATCCTCGAGCGGGTCTCATTTGTAGCTTTATCCGGTATCCCGACAAACGACCGAGCCTTTATCAAACTCAATCTTCTCCCCTGTTCCATATTTTCAGTCACGCAACAGCACAAATTTTCTTTTGGAAGGGTGGGATAATGTTTCATCCGAACCGTTGTCTCCTCTAAGTTATCTTCTAAGTTATCTGGATTCGTGGACACAAACTCCTATTTATGACGAGTAACTATTTTAATTAACACTCGTGAGAGTGATAAATGGGCTCGTAATTTATAATTAATTGGCCTGGAGTAGCGAAATCCCCCCAAAATAATGAATGATCGCCAGAAAATTCAACACCAACTTCGGAAATTCAGCCACTTCTGTAGAAAGGCAAGATTCGTATTTGTTGCAATACACTAATTTTTGTCTATAATTGTGGATTCAATAATTCTATTCGTTTTTATTCGCAGTTTGAATGCATTTTCATTCGGCTGACAATAGACGTATTTTCAGATAGTCTCTCCGCTTGCTAGAGGCCGCCGAACCCCCGGGATACATGGGAATTATTGCTCTCAAGCCTACAATTAGAAGACATTGACGTAATCCTGTAATTATCGCATACCGATTATTCATCGGAGAAGACAATTTATGGGTCCGTGTGGGCATTGGCATGCAAGGAATTGAGGGAAATAACTCCCGCGGGGGCTCATATGCGTTCGAAACTACTGTATTCTGGTGTTCTCACTCACATATGTTCAAAATTGATTTTTGGTAGCGATTATTCAAGGAATAATGAACGTATGTTTTCATGCTGGAAGTTCATCTCTCCGAACAGGGCTGAAAAGTTCTCTGACCAAATTTCATATTTTTGCCAAGTTTTCTACTAGGTACCTACCCAAAATGGTGCGGATGGCGAACGATATAGGTTATTTTGTTTGAGGAATAATTAACCAATACGTGGAAAAATCAAATGTCTCAGAGAGCGATTAGATAGAAAGGTGTTGTGATGGCGCTCTTCTCTATTTCCAGTCATGTTTTACTCATAAACCAATAGCAGATCAAATTTTATGTCTGCGTAGTTTTCAGACAGAGTGTTTTCAGTGTTTTTGGCATCACTGAGTGGTACTTCTGGCCGTACCATGAGACGAGTTTTGACGAATAGAATCAATTCGTGTAGAAATATCATTTTCGTCCACATTTTGGACACGTGGAGTTGCCTCTATGCGACGAGATGGTGAAAGACTTTAGGAAGAAACAGGTGTCGGGTATTTAGCAGCACGATCAGTGAGGGGGAGTGTGTGTTTTATGTGCTCATTAATGCAATGACGCAGTTGTATAACATCTATATCCATTTCTCAAGTAGATATTTTAGGTGTGTTCCTTTTTCCTGGTTCTACCCCTTTACGACAAGAACGAACAACTGGAATGATGACGTCGTAATCAATTCGGTTAAATCCAATTTGCGAAAGTGTTTAGAGTCAAGTGGGCTTCCCTCCGTTGGGAGGCTCAATTTGACAATGGATTTCCCTCGTGCCCGAATTGAATTTCAAGAGATTCCCCTCAATTTAACTCTCTTTGAGCTGTAACAACCCGTAGAACAAAGGTTTACCTCTCCTCCAACACTCCTACCGTGTCACTTGCATGGGTTCGGAGGGTCCGTGACGTCACTAACACGGAACAGATAATTGGCCGTTGATGGTTTCTTGGTGAGAAACGGAGAAACAATTGAAATAGGTCGAGATCTGGAAGAACCTTTCAGTTTTCCACAATTTCTAGCTTCAGCTTTTAATTGGTTGGCTCTAGTTGGTCCTCGAAACTTTTCAACCCGATCGGACCAAAAGTAGGGGAGATAGAGTCAAAATTTATATTTTGAAAAATGGATTTTTGAGATTTTTGGCGATCTAGGCGTGTGGGATATTATTTTCGACTAAATATTGGACGTAGAATACTATAAGACGGGTCCCGAAACGATTGGCACCCACCGGAAGAAACTACCAATGTATTCCAATTTTTCAAATTTTTTGTGTAGAAGATGATAGGTAGGTTTTGGATATTCGATTCCAAAAAATCCTATTTTAGAGCACCAATTGAATTTAACCGTCACAAAGGGCTCAACTTGAGAATCCTGACGTAAATAATTGAATGACATCTTATTGAATTTTACTCGTAATATTGTGAGTTGTAATATCGTATAAAGTAGTGTTGGAAGATAAATTAATTTTGATTCTTCATTTTAGTGTGGCATAGAATCAAAGTAATCCTAGTTATTTACACTTTGTGTAAGATACAAATTCAGAAAAAAAAAAAATAATTCACCCGAAACTTCTAACTTGGTTTTTATTCTTTGATAAGTGGACGTATGTTTTCACCTGAGACGTTGAGCTCGCCGATCGGCCCAAGCCATTGAGAAAGCGTTCTTCAACAGTTTCTCTTCTGCTTTGTAGGCTGTCATGGGCTTACTATCCGCTTAATTCCCAGCTTAAGACAAGCGTTTTCCCGCTTTTGTTCGTCGGAAGCTTCCAGACTTCAATCAACCAGGTTCGACCGTCGACGTTTGAATAAACATTGACAACTCCCGTGAAATAACATTCGCTCCGGCGAACGTTTTTGAATTTTCGATCACGCCGTTCAAGGGGTCGTCCTTTCAATTAGGTCGGGACAACGTCATCAAGAGCACATCGAGTCCCGAGAGGCTTTCAAAGTGCCCCTTTGATTCGATAAGGGGCGATCATTACACATTACTCAGCACGTGCTCTTATTATAGGCGCCTTTTGATAAGTCGCCAAACGTGTTATTGCTTCTCGTTGCGTTTAGATATCGAATCCTTGATCAATAAACAATATGAATCATTTATGTCCTCTCGTGTTCAAACCCCCCAACGCATCCAGAATGTTGATTGGCCTAGTAATACTTGATCCAATAAACAACGTTCCACCTTCACTGGCAACTCGCTATTATTGTGCATAATTATTGTAAATATTATTATTGAATTCAGATGTAATAGTCACTTATTCATGACGCCGTTTCCACATTGTTTCAGTTGCTCCATCAGCTGGGAAGATAGAAGTCCTTTTTCAACCTCGTACATTATTTTTCTATTCATCTTCGGATTCTTCATCCCGCTCTTCGTCATCTGCTACTCTTACATCAATATCATATTCACCATGAGAGAGGTACGTACAATAGGGTAGTGTGGGAAGTTTCGATGAGTTTCCACTCCAATCGTAACCAACTTTGCGGTCTGTGCGTCCTCGAAACTATTACGTGCTCCGCGGTTTCCAAATGAGCGGATTCCCCCTTAATAATGAGGTCATGGGTCATTACGTTGATAATGATTCTGGTCCAATGCAATATGAGCCACCTTGTTAAATTACTCGTGCGCTGATGTGTCATTACATTTTGTTCTCCGACTAAATAGAAATTTTAAATTAGAAAGGTAGATTTCTGACTTTGAATATTCTCACTAGGTATTTAGACTTTTTGATTCAAAATTTGTTCGCCTATTTTTCTTTTGAAGTAGGTACATGAGAGTACCCACTTAGTAATAATAAATCAATGGAAACATCTCCTCTATCCCTGGTTCTCTATTAACCTCTGATATCCACACTCGGGCTTGCCATGCATTTTTTTTCCCCATGTATTTTTATTTTTATACAAAGTTATAGCTGAGGAATGACTTAACGGCGAGAATCCAATCCTTTCACGAATTAGTTTCTTGGATCAAAAGGAAAAGAAGCGAAGTTGTAACTCACTGCAAATTAAGGGCCCTTGAATCACGAAATTAAAAGCTTGTTAATCATCTCAAACGGTAGGCGAGACGTTTTCTCATCAAGTTGGACCATTTAGTGAACAAATTGAAACCTCTTCACGTTTTCTGTAGAAAATATATAAAAGGGAAGAGGAGTTTTCAAGGCGGAACTGAGCCGCTACCTAAGCCCATTTACGCTTGTGAATATTTTCTGTGAAAATATCGTCTTATGTTCTCAGTTCATTGAAGAAAAGCGGAAATTATTTTATTTGTATGATATGCGCAGGTGGCGATTGTCCTTTTGCAAGTTTGTCATGGCTCTAAATGAGACGTTTGATTCATCATCGGATTTATCTGATCAGATCGTCGCGCAAACTTGTGGAGGATAAGTAATTTTTCAAGTTGCCATTCCTTAAATCCCATTAAAGGTGTTTTGAGAATGTGTGACGCCTTATTTGAACATGTAATAGGCAAGTTCGAAGCAAATGAGGGACGAACACCATTGAAATTGAGCGCGTGGGAGCCCCAGCACAATGCCATGCCTCAAACAATTTGGCAAAGCATCTATTACAACTTGAAACCTAGCCCGGTCATGAAAAGAAATGTAATTCTGGAACTAGTCTCCTATCGGCGATCCGCGCTAAACACTAACATCGAATACAATGAAAGAGGTAATGAGCGGTTTTCAATCGCTTACGTTAGAAATTCATCTCGTAGTAGAGAATAGAAAGGTCTTGGATAAGAAAAGATTAACTGTGAAACACAAAATGGTGCACAAAATCGATTCAGCGTCAAAAATCTAATGGAAAATGATTCCCTACACGCCTAGATCGCCAAAAATCACGAAAATTGAGTTTCGAAAAACACCTCTTTACCTAATTTGGGCCAACCGGAATGAAAAGACCCAAATTGTCAGATTTTAAGGAAATCAGAACTTTCTAACCCTATTGTCCCAAATTTTGGAGCAAGGCACGTGGGGTATCATTTTGTTGACTAAATTGTTGGCGCTGAATTTATTGAGAGGAGTACCGGTACGATTGGCGTCCACAGGAAGAGGTTATGAGTCAAAATGCGCACTTAACTACCGGTACTGAATTTGGGTTTTAGAGTCTTTTTGATACCTAGGCGTGTGGGGTATCATTTTACACTAAATTTTCGGACACTGAATCGATTGGAATGAGTCTTCGTGTTCCTCGTCCGAGGAATTACCAACCCATGTGAATGAATTCGCAGTGTTTTCACCTGTGGCTGTTGGTGAACATGAAAAACTGTGTACCATGTGGTATCGTTTTACTTCTATCGAACACTTATACTAACACAATAATTTTTGTTTTTGATTTCGTATCATGTGTTCGATGACGGGAAAAAGGTTGTTACATAAAATTGGCATCCATGTAGCTCAGTGATAGATACTATTCTGGTCAAAACCGTCGATGTTTTCCCTGGAAAACGTCTTATTATAGACATGGGAAATTTATTCTCTGAATTTTGGCAAAAAATGTTTTTTTTATTAGATTTGTGAAAAGTTTGTTGTCTAATTTTTTATAGTTACAAAAACCAATGAAGAAGAATTAGTAGTGCTTGCTAACGACTGAAGAACCCACAAATCTATATTTGGTCCCCTAAAAATTTACCAATACAATTTCGGCACAGAAGAGATTTATTGAAATTTAACGGTCGTTTCGATGATGTCATCAGACGTGAATACTTGATGAATGTAGAAGTTACGGGTTTTAGAAGATGAGGACGAAAGAAAAAAATTCAAATAAGCTTAACAATCGATTTGTGCCTATTAAGAATTGAAAAAATTGGAAATCATGGAAAAAGGGAACAGGGGCTATTTTTGATTTCTTGGATGCTAAAAAATCATATCAGGCACTGCTGAAGTATGAAAAAAATATATACTATGATAAACTGAGGGAGGGCTTGTGTAATGTGACAAATTCACAAGAATTCTGGAAAACAGTTAGGGTATTAAGAAACAGAGAATATAAAACTGCAAATATTACGTTGGAACAATGGGAGTCCTACCTGGTGGAAAAAGGAACGCCTTCGCCGACTTCTTATAGTATGAGTATAAATGATGAGGAGCTATTTCCGGCTCTAAATGAGCCATTCACAGTAAACGAGATCAAATCAGTCTTGATAAATTTGAAAAATAAGAAAGCTGCGGGATTGGACAATATACCAAATGAGGTCTTGAAAAATCTACCGAACATTGGTATCGAAATGATAACAAATATTTTCAATTCTATATTGGAGTATGGGAACATCCCAGAGGAGTGGGGTAAAGTAATAATCCGCATGGTACCTAAATCTACGAATTGGAATGACATTAATAAGCAGAGACCAATTGCTTTAATTAATACTGTGGTAAAATGCTTTACGCAGTGCATAGGAAATAGGCTAATAGATTGGGCTGAAATCGCAAAAGCTATCCCAGAATGCCAGGCGGGTTTCCGTAGAGGCCGAGGTTGTAGGGACAATATTTTTGTTATGAATACTTTAATTGCACTCAAATTGCAGAGGAAAAAAAGGTAAAGTGTATTGCGGTTTTGTTGACTACAGAAATGCGTTTGGTTCCCCTTCCCCATGAATTACTATGGGGTAAATTAGCAGAGTTAGGGATTAGGGGGCGAATTCTTAGGGCCCTGAGAGACCTGTACAGCAAAGCAAAGGTTGCTATAAAAGTAAAAAATGAATTTACTGAATTTCATCAAGTTCTAGAGGGGGTTTTGCAAGGCGATTCCGTTAGTCCGGTCGTATTTTCTCTATACATAAGTGGCTTGGAAGAGTATATAAGGCAAAGGAATTTAGGGGCTTAACGTGGATGGGCGAACTGATATATTGCTTCTCATGTTTGCGGATGATATTGTCATCTTTGGTGATAGTAAGAGGGACATTGAAAACAAGATGCAGGCCTTAGACGAATACTCAAGGTCAATGGGTCTCTCTATAATCAGGACAAGACAAAAATAGTGTGTTTCCAAAGAGGTAAACGAAAAAGGCAAGATGATTTCATAATTTTACCATGTGGGAAAATAGAATTCGTTAAGGAGTACATCTACCTTGGAGTAAATTTCTCTTCGTCAGGATTGTACTATAAAGCTAAGGAGCAATTTAAAGCCAAAAGTTTACGAGCTTGGGGTAGTGTACGGGAAATTTTGGTAAAGGGTAAATGTGTAAGTTGGGAAGCCACTTGTCGGCTTATTGATTCGATGGTCTGTTCGGTACTGCTCTACAGCTCAGAGATCTGGGGCCTACGTTACCTTGAGGAGCTAGAGGCAATACAGTCAAAAATTTTGAAAAGCATTTTAACCTTGCCTTTCGGAACCCCTCGTTACATGCTGCGAGCCGAGACAGGTAGGGCAAAATTAGGAGTTTTTGTAGTGGATAGAGCCTTGGGTTGGTGGGAGGCAATCCTAAGAATGCCGGAAAGTAGATACCCTCGCATTTGTTATAACCAGCTACTGTCAACAATCAACAGAGGTCTTGATGTGGAAAAATACAACTGGGCTTCCCAACTCAAGACTATACTTGTGGAATTGGGTTACCATGATCTGTGGAAGGTGCAAAATGCTGACGAAGTTAAAAAAAATAAGCAGCAGGTGTTAAATTGTCTCACGACGAAAACTGCTTACGAAGACTACGAGCGAATGGTATGTTCCACTTACAGCCAGGCTTACCAGGAGTACAGTCACAATTACTCCTCGCTTGAAGGATATTTGAGGTGGGAAATCCCTATAAATGTTAAACGAGTAGTGGTCCAGTTGCGTTTGAGGAATGGGAATATGCTTCGTATTTTTATAAGGGTTCCTTGTACACCATCGACCATTCTAACGAATGCTTTCTGTGTAACACCAGGTCGCCAGAAACCATCGAGCACATTTTTTGTAGTTGCCCTCAACTAAGGGAAATGAGGGAAAAATATTTTGGCATGCCTCGAGTCAGTTCTGAGTTTGTTAACAAAGTTCTATTTGCTGCGGTGACTAGGGAAAGTGTGTTCATGCTACTTAATTTTACAATGTCATTTTTGAAATTTAGAGCCTTTGTGAAAGGATTGATGGATGATGTGTCCAACTGAGGGCACCCACCAACTCTCAACCAGTTTATTGTGCATAAGAACATATTATACCCCCCCCCCCCTTTATGTCAGCCACAAGAAGTACTATGTATATTTTTATTTTTTATTTAGATTTATACCATGATATAGTCTGTACCCTCGCGAACCTTCCTTGTTGTATAGGCCATAGTTGCCTCAAAACGACAAATAAACATTTCTTTCTTTCTTTCTTTCTTCTTTCTATTAAGAATTGAAAATGGATGAAGAATCATAACAGTGCGAGGAAGCTGAGTTCTGCCTGGCTGACAAAACTAGACAGTGATTCATGTGACCGAACGAGAGAGGCTCAATTAAAAAGGAATGACTCTTGTCAATATCAACCCTTTTTCCGGCTTGGAAAGGGGTCCGGCGTCAGTTATTAAGTTACGTCCAGTGGCTTCCACCACAGAGCCGTCTAATAACCGCGTACAACCCGTCCATTTCCTATCATCATTGTTTCACGAGTTAACTGGAAACTTCCCTGTTGCTCGTCAAACAGTTTCTATTATACATGAATCAAGTGGTGTATGTGTTTTTAGACTCAGAGTGTCATTTTTCCGTGGCTATAAATCACCGCGAGTATTCAGATATCTCTTATTTTGTTCGATCCTGACGGTTTTTGCATCCCAACTGTCGTGAAGTTATTAAACTCCGCTGTGTTGTGTTTACAGAATGTGATGGTCAAAGGAGGTGTTACTAAGGCTGAGTCGCGAGTGGCGTGGATGATCTTTATGATGATTTTTGCCTTCTTCGTGGCATGGACGCCCTACGCCATACTTTCGCTGCTCATAGCGTTCATGGACGCGGAAATCAGTCCAGCCATCGCGACGATACCCGCCATTTTCGCCAAGACTAGCATTTGCTACAACCCCATTATCTACGTTGGGCTTAATACACAGGTACTTAAATTTCAACGCCAACTTAATTAAATGTTGACTTCAAATTTATTGTCACTTCTAGTATAATTCATTCAAGGCATTTTCTAAAACGTAAAACTACAAAAAAAACCTACTAAGCAAATCAGAAGCCAAAGACTGGGTTAGACTAAACTACGTTGAAAGTAATGGAAAGTTATTCTCCAGGGAATCTGGAACTTGTGTGGCGGCCTCGTTTGCTTAAATAAATCGTATCTATTCCATATCATTTGCTTTTTTAATGGATTGAAAGGCATCCGTGAACACAACGTTCCGTGGCACAATTCCAAGTCCGTTTTTCACTTTCAACCTGGTTTGGAACGGAAGAATTTGCGGGCGTTTTTGGTGTAGTATTCTCCTATAATAACCCTTTACTTTCCTGCTGATCGATCACTCGAATAAGCCCGAAAATGTGACTTTTGTGTTTCAAGATTTCAGAAATTACCTAACAAAATTTGGATGAAGTCCACTGCAATCCGGTTCTTCATATTCTCACTGAGGCGTCTCACGAAGAGAAATGTTAAATTATGAGGGGAAATTCTAGTTTTTTCACCCGATAACAGGCTACACGGAACTCCCTCTGTAAAATGGCCACCTCGAGCAAGAATACGTCCATATTAGTTTCTCAGGTTGCGTGCTGAAAAGACACGTGAGTTTTGCTCGGCCCACCAGGGGCACGATTCCCCTCCCTAGGGAAACTTCCTTCCGAATGGGAGCGCCTGACTTGACAACGGCTGAGAAGAATGGTTTCCCCTACTCGGAGACTGAAAACACGAGAAACGTGGAAATTCCCTCGGGTCCACCTTCTGTAGCTGAAATAAACATTGATGTAATCTCGCAGCTCCATCTAGCCGCACTATTCTCAACTCTCTTAAATTACTCGTTGTTTGTCAACCCCAAACAACATTGTGAGCCTTACCGTTCCCTCGAGTGGCTTCAGTTGAAGCGGGTATGGGTGTTACAAAATTCAGCTCCGAGACCATACAGTCAGTGTAGCGGGTTGGGGTGAGTCTAGGTGACTATATTATGAAGGAGGGTTGAAGGAATGACGGGAGCTTGAAAAGACAATGATATTATTTCAATTAGCGACCTCAAACCCTCCTTTTCTCCAAGTTCTGTTCTCCTGAACATTTATCCATGTATCTTATCAATGAATAATTGCTTATAAGTTACACTTGGTGCAATAAATGTGTTTTTCAAATCCCCTAAAACATGGTTTTCATGATATGGATTGCATCAGAGTTGCCAGGGATTATTGCACAATTGAAAAAAATGAACGAACCGAATATTTCGTACCCACATTCGTTGTGCAGAAATCAGTTTGAGAGCCATCTTTCTCAAAGCGTTTCCCTGTACCCTAGGTCTTCAATGTCTCTTTGTCTGTCTGGGATTGATATTTTTCTTGTTTCCAAAATGGGTATAGGGTTTCAAAGCGCGTGTACTAAAAAACTGCCCACCTTTGGTTTGTAGTTAGGTAAAACACTTGACTTACTTGGCAGACAGGATTAAAATGTTAAGGAAAAGGTTTAACTCGTGGCAAAGTGGTCAAACTCAACTGGCAAACTGATTCAACTCATTTGGAAAACACTTCTAACTCAATTTGTAAAACGTTGACTCATTTGGGAAAAGATTTTACTCGTTTAGCAGCCTAGTTTAACTCATCTGGCAAACTAGTTTAACATATTTGTCAAAATGGTTTGACTCAGTTGGCAACCTGGTTCAACTCATTTGGCAAATAGGATTAACTCGATTGGGAAAAGGTTCAAAGGATTTGGCAGACTTGTTTATCGTATATGATTTACTCTTCAGAGAAAATATTAACCTCATTTGGCCAATTGGTTTAACTAATTTGGTCATAGGTGTGACTCGTTTGACTAACATGTTCAACTCATTTAGAAAATAATATTTTCTCAATTTGAAAATGGTTTAGACTCATTTGGGCATAGGTGTGACTCGTTTGGCAAACACACTGAACTCATTTGTCAAACTGGTTTAACACTGGTGAAAATTCATTCGGAAAGAGGTTTAACTCATTCAGCGAACTGGATTAACTCTTCACAGAAAAGGTTACCTCATTTGGTCATGTGATTAAACTCATTTGGGAATGAGTGTAACTCGTTTGGGCAAGGTACTACTTATTTGGCAAATACATTCAACTCATCTGCCAAACCAGCATAACACGTTTGTAAAAATGTATTTGGGAAAAGAGTTCAACTCATTTGGCAAACTGGATTAACTCATCAGAGAAAAGATTTACCTCATTTGGCCATTTTGTTTTTACTCAGTTGGGAAAAGCTTAAACTCGTTTGGGAAAAGGTTTTACAAATTTGCCTAACACTTTGTAACTCAATTTGGAAAACGTTGGATTATCTAGCAAACCAGTTTAACTCACTTGGCAATATGGATTAACTCATTTTTGGAAAATTGTTCAACTTGTGTTTTTTCCTCATGATCTTTTCAATCGTTTAAAAAGACTGAAACAAAAACTTGAACAGGCGAATGTAGATAAGAGATTGCCGTAAGAAGATCGAGCCTGTGTTTCTCTTTCATTGCAGTTCAGAAAGTCGTGGATGACCCTACTCCGATGCAATGACTGCTCCCATCCGTCCAGCGGTCACGTCAGCGCTGGGAGAAACACCTGCCTCTCATACTACGGCAACTCGATGGAAGTAGCGAACAATCAGTTCAAAAAAACCAAAGTCAGCCTCCTTCCCATGCAGCAATTCGCCGCGGAAACAGCCATATGAAGGTTTGGTCTATTCCATGGATGTGTGCATAATAGCGTTGAAATCACTGATCAAATTTCAAACCGATTGAATAACATTTTCACGATTAACGTGGCCAAAATCGTTAAATTATTTTTAGGCCTTTCAATCTCAAAAATTAAACTGTGTTCTTAAGGAGATACGTTCGACTGTATCGATAGATAAGTTGTTTTTCGATTTAGCCGTCCGTTCAGGTATTAAATTAGTGTACAGCTGGTTAAAGACTTGCTATTGATATTAGCTTAGTGTTCTTTATCGTATACACCTTCATCCTATTCTACGATGAAAAAACAAAACAAAATGATGAGTTTATACACACATTCATTCATTGAAACAGAGCTCATTGGATCGACGCACAAAATTTTGAGCGCTTGACCCTCAAATAAGAGGCTGTGAAATACTCTTCTTTGAGCTAAGTATACCGTTTCGATTTCCGAACTATAAAATTATACATTTCAACGAATCTCCATCCACCTGTTATTTTAATCAAGCCGCGGCATAAAAAATCATAAAGAAAAAAGCATCAGCACTTTTTTTTCAACTCTTGGGCTTTCACAATTGAAAATTATGAACCACTCTGAAATTTCCCAGACATTTTGGTTGCTAAAACTCTATTTCTCATTCGTTTAGGTAAGAGTGGATTAAATATAGATCGAAGCATGTCGTTGTCTCCTTCAATGTAAGATGAAAATTGTGATATTGTGTAGATTCTAGTGCCCCTTGCTTACCCTTGAAACAACTTTCTACAATAATTATTCTAAATGACGTTAAACTCCAGGTGAGGCTGCATTGAAAATGCTCTGCGTTCAATAAATATACATTCTGTTGTTTAAAAAAATAAAATAAAAATAAAAAAGGTTGGAGTAAACATGAAATAGAAGACTGCTACTAAGAACTAAATTGACAATTTTTTATTTTATTATTTTTTTTTTTTTTTACTGTAACGGCCTCTATTACCATTTTGGAAGTTATGGAGGGAGCAGAAGCCTCCTACGTTTGAGGCTCGATTATCTTGATGTGTCAGAACACCTAAATCTAAACCCACACATATTATGGTTACACCAAAAGCGGCAACAAAAACGGATTTTTGCTTTTTGGCTCGGAAGCCAAAAGCCGTCTATTGTGCAGGATTACAGGCGATTTACAAGATTTTTTGTTTTGAGCTTTTCAGCTTTTATTTGAATAAGCATTCCAACATATATAATAAACATTATATTTTATTTAGATGGTCTAACTTGAGTTTGTGTTTGAATATTCAGTGCATTTTCTAGACGAACAGCCTCGCCTAATTTTGCCAAATATTTTGCAAACTATTCTAAGAAAAACACTAATCCGAATTTTAGAAATATTAGGGGCGCTAAAATATACTTTCAAATGCGAGGTAAACGATTAAATACTGATGAAATGATAATAGTATAAATGTACCCAATAGAAGTATACTGTTTTTGCCGTGACTTAATAGTAATTACTTATATTAATGAAGGGGAAGCCGAAGAGTATAAACCCACTTATTTTTGCTCGTGTAGATACATTTGGTAAGGTTAACTACAAAAAGCCGCATGCTCCGAAAAGAAAATAATAATAAATTTTATCGTTAAAATTTAAACTAGCTGACCAATGTCTATTTGTATTGGAATTTGTCCATTGTGTGATAGATAGTTTTAAATTTTCTCACCTGTAAATTTTTTTAAGTGTGGTTAATAATTGATTTTTTCGTTGTTCCATCGATTTTGGTTTGCTGGGTGTAATTATTATTGTCATTAGTACATAAAATTCTCCTAAGAGTGTTTTTTTTTTCAATTTCATACCAGGAATCATTCAAGACAAAAAAGGGGTTGGATAAGGAGAAAACGTGTGATCACTTACTTAGCTTCGTGTTGGAGGTCATTCTTGTGATCAGCATCACACGTCAATGGCAATCATCAAGTACTCAAGTCAATAATCTTAATCTCGGGATGATTAAAAAAAAAAATTAGATAGATGCAGGAATACAAAATTTTGGTGAATCAAAGAGCCCTAGGTACGAGCGGCAGTTATGAGAACTAATTTCAGTCTCCCCTAATCGCTAGGAACTGGTCAGCACTGACAACCTCCATATATTAGTGTAGCCTACATCACATGAAAAAGAAAAGTATTTCCTTCTGGATGCAGGGTATTCCTCCTGTTTGATCCGAAGCGTATTCAACGTGAGGCTTGACAAGGTCTGAAAAAAATCTGCAAATTCTTACACACGGGTTGGTTATTCCTCGAATGGGGGAAACGGTGGATGTGGTGGGTCCCGGACCCATTCCAATCGATTCAGGGTCCATAATTTAGTGGCAATGATATCCCACACGCTATTCGTCCTAGCCTAGGTTACACCATGGCGCAAGTGGCTAGCGCGTTCGGCAGTAACCGGAAAGGTACTCAGTTCGAATCCAGGTGGTGCTTAAGTTTTTTTTTACCCATAAATTGACCAATTACTTCTTCCAGTGGGTGCCAATCGTTCTGGGACCAATTTATTTGGATTCAGCGTCCAAAATTTAGTGGAAAATGACACCCTACTCGCCTAGATCGCCCAAAATCTCGAAAATCCATTTTTCAAAAACACATTTTGACCCCTACCCCCGCCAAATTTGGTCCGATCGGGCTGAAAAGTTTCGAGGACCCGTCTCGGCAGGGAACAGACCCCTGACCAAAATTTCAGATTTTTAGAAAATTTTCTACTACCAAAAAGGGCGCGGACAATGGACGGCGTACGGCGTACGGCGTACGGCGTACGGCGTACGGCGTACGGGGTACGGCGTACGGCGTACGGCGTACGGCGGACGGACATCGACCTTTTTTGATCAGGACATCATGAAACGTCCAGAAAAAAATTTTGAGCCAAATCGGAGAGGTTGACCATTATCATGAAAACATAGGTTGATTATTCGAGGAATAACCAACCAAAAGGGTGATTAGGGCAGAAGCTGAAGTGAGTACCCTGGTAGTCCGCTTGAGAAATCCAAGGGCACGCATTGCTCAGCGAGAAGCCTGGGCGATTTAGCTGGAAAATGTCATCTGATAATCACGAAGGACACCAAGGTCCTTGACAAAGGGCAGGCGGCTATGAGTGACAGCGCCAATGGTGTACGAGTGCTGTCCGGCAGCAGAAGAGTGATGGATCGTAGACACTGAGCACTTCACAGGATTTAGAAGGATACGAACCGTAGAGCACCAAGCATTGAAGGCGTTGAGAGAAGCCTGCAGAGCGTGACAATCGGCAAGCTCACGAATTCTGCAGATCTTGACATCATCAGCGAAAATCAGGAACTGGACTCGGACAAGGGCAGAGTTGATCCCACTGATCCCAGGAAGAAAAAGAAGAGGGCCGAGATGTGACCTCGGGGGGGACTAGAGAAAAATAAAACAGATTCCTTCTTTGATATGTTTAGCATTGTCTTTTACTTTTGTGCTGGTAATATTGATATTATGGGGCTATGATTTTGAAGCTAGAGAACATTGAAAGCTCGTATCAATAAGCTGCTTATTGGCAGACATTTCTCTCACTACTTCCCTGCGTCTTCTCTCAATAAGACTGCAATATCAAAAGGGACGATCCCGCCAAGCGATTCTTAATAGAAATCTACCGTCTAGAATCGTTTTTGAGCCGTCGGAGAAGTGCGATAACGACAATTGAGAGGAAATTCAAAACTGGATCATCCAACAGAAGAGGCCACATGGCAAACAGTTGGATTCCTGTTTACCCTTGAGTTTGAACCAAGAGAAGTATTTCCCGTATTTTGCTCCAGCAAAGTTTCAAATTACAGTCTTTGACGTGACAGTTTAGTATTAAATTTTAGGGACATAATCCAGCTCGCTTCCAACAAGTTGTGAGTAGGGGGAAAGAGGTGAACACTTCTCTCCGTTGAAGTATTGAGTTGCTCCACTTTCCAGAGCAAATAGGAGGGTTATGATAATACATGTTGCGGTAAGTACGTTTCACTTATTTTTTCGCTCATCACGCTAGTTAATCTATAATGCTTAAAATGATTAAAAACTCTCTAAATTCTTGGGGACATCGTCGGGAAAATCTGTCAAAAATTGTACTCGATTTTCAACGGTTTTCCAACTGAAGGCTCTGTTTCACTCGCATTAATAATATTAATTTATACTCATCGTAAACGGAGAGAGGGCTCCGCACGAACTCTGCTAGAATGGGCAACTCGACCAGAAAATTGCCGAGTGGAATTACCAAGTGGTCTGCGTTTCAAAAAGTTAACTCTCGTCATTTTTGTTTCTTCATACGAAACCTCTCCGCAATGAATATTAAAAACCCGCGCTCTTTTCAAGGACCATCATCTTTTCAAATGTGAAATACAGATGAATTTTTGATGAGCTAAATGTATTCATTCATTGGGTCGCGTTGCACTTGAACGCATTACTATGTACCGCTATCCGCTGATTTGATTTCATTTCAATCGGTACGATGATTAAACAGAAGGTATGCCGACAGAAATTGCCTTTTTTATATTAGCTAGCGCCGCCTCGTTGATAATTTTCTCTTTCAAACGCACTTATAATTTTATTAGTTTGTGTTTCTGTCAACAAAGTCAGTTAATAACGTTAACATAAAAGCTAATATTATCTGAATCGATTAAAAGGTAAAAACGCTGCACATTCTCACACACGGGTTTTCATTTCTCTTTTCATTGGATTCAGCGTCCAGCACTTAGAGGAAAATGATACCCCAAACACCTAGATAGCAAAAATCTCGAAAATCCATTTTTCGAAATACACATTTTGACCCCTACCTCACCCACTTTTGGTCCGATCGGGTTAAAAAGTTTTGAGGACCAACTAATGCTATGAACGGACCCCTGACCAAAATGTTAGATTTTTAGAAATTTTTTCTATTTCCGGTAGTAGGTAGTAGTCGGGATTTTAGGTCAAAATCGCCACATGAGCAACCTACACTTTATATTCTTCATGTTGCTGATGGAAAAATAACCGCTATAATTCAACGAATTACGCTCAATGCAAGGAATATCACTCATTATATTTATAAAAATTAATTTAATAAAATTGTAAAGTGAACAATTTTGTTTCAAAACATCTCACTATTTTAAAATTCGTAGGGCGCGAAATACCTGTAATAAAAATATGTTTTTACCTTTCAACCTAACACTCATAATGGTTCTCGCCCTTTTGGACTCAATGTCATCGTATGACATCATCATCATCATATTTGCGTCACATAAAACGTTTTTGATAGTGTATGAATACAAAAATAAGTGGAAAAAATTGTGAGATTGGAGTGAAAGAATAAAAATCGTTTTAATTTTTAATTTGGGTTTGACATTTGAAATGTTCACATCGTTCCGAATCAATGAGCGCAATTTGATCATAACCACGGAACGAAGATAAGGTGCTCGTAGTATGACAAAAATCAATTTCACGCATGGATAAAACCTATATCACAGCACTATCTTTACCACTATTAACGATAGGTGTAGAATTATTTACATAAAATATGGGTGAACTTATAATAAACTTTATACACGAGTGTGTAATGAAAACGTAAATTGGTTACTCGGAACTCAGTTGATCAAGATCTCCATTTGGAAAGCTCTCCGCGTTATTGATTTAATGTTTATTTATTCGATCATCTTAATTAAGTTCTCTTAAGTCATGGTGGTATATGAATTGTTTAATTTTTGATCCGTCTTAATGCGATTCTCTTCAACTAGAAAGTTCTTAGTGAACAGCACAGGACGTCACAATTAGTGCAGAAATTGGAATTATGCTGTTTCTGAAAAGTTTTTGCTTTGATTATTCAAACTTTATTCTTTCTATTATAAGCGAATTGGCTTAAAGCTATATTTTAAGCCTACAAAGTTAGAAATGCGGAAATACATTCTCAGGTTCAGGGAAAGATGCAAGCAACAAACGTGTACAACAAAGATCTGCTTCACTTTCGAACTTCTGGCACAGGTAGGTACTGAAAGATGGTGATTATTCCTGTTACTATACCCCATTTTGAACGCATTTTTTTTCAGTCAAAATTGCCCTCTAATTAATTCGTCCTTTATGAATTGGAAACAATTCTTGAAAAGAACCAAATTAAATCGTTTACAGATTATAAATATTGTATCTAAAGGGTTAAGTAATCATTTATCCGCTGGAATACGTATTCAATATATTATTAGAAGGAATTTGCAGAATTTAGCTAAGTTGATAATAGTTCAGTTGTTGAGGAACTGGAAACAGCTAAGGGATGACGCAACAAATATTCCCACCGTCGACCACTACCCTCTTTTCCTTTCCTAGAGACGACCGTTATTACCTTCCAGATTGTCCCCTTCTTTATGAATGTACTCCTTTTGTAAAAGGACGAATTCAATTCACGGAAAGCTAATAACACGCACATTTAAGAACTAGAACGTGACTCGACGAAAATGTGATTGTGCGGTCAATCTCTTTTTCTACGAGGCACTGGTTACATCATGAACAATATACTTATATTTACCACCACTTTTTGCGCAGTACTTAGCTACCATTAGGCCAACAGAAAACCCACGAAGTTTTGATGGTGTATGTTGCTGGTCTGTAGGACCGGTACGGACCAAGAAGCGTGTAAATATTCATAAAAGTAGCGAGAATCCACGTTTTTCTGGTTTTACGCCAATTCATGACATTATTCCTTCCTTTGTGCCTGTGTATCTTGGCTTCTGTTTAGCGAAAGACGAATCTAATCAGTTCATTTTGATGGAAATTTTGTCTTCTTCGGATTATAATAGACTGATTTGGTCGCTATAACACTTAGTTTTCATGTAAGAGCTGAAAAACTGCTACAAGTCAGAGAAAATTGAGGTTTTTTACTCCTCTTGAAGTGTTCCCCCGCTAATTATCATTCCAGCACTATGTCTGATCTTGTAGGTAGATACTAAGGGTAGAAATTTGACTCAGTTGCAAGGTGAGATTAGGCCAATCCGGCCACAACTCCGGAGTGACAACAAACTGTAACTGAGCTCCAAATTAACTTTATTCGGTTCAGTCGTAGATAGTACGCGCGTACCACCTTGACACCTGAACAGGATCCAACTAAGTTTAGTGACGTTCGCAACCAATTTTCAAGCATCTAGCGCGAACAACCACCATTATAATTTTACCTGTCGTCCACGGTGATAGCACGGAAGCTGAAGTTGTAAGCCAGTGTTTTAAATATTCATGTAAATTATAAACTTCTTGGAAAGTCTCTTTACTTGAGCAATTCTCGGTACGTGTGGAAAGATGAATTTCCCTCGGGACATTAAAAAGAAAATGAAATTTTTGTCTTTAATCTTATCAGTTCTGATATTTGAGCGTTGTAGGATGAAATACTTGAAGTAATTAATGCCATGGTGGGAAGCTTGTTAGGGACCTGAGTTCTTTTTCAATTTATTTGGCTCATCGAAGGTTAATTGAGAGAAATATTCCTTTGAATTTTTTAAAACGTTTCTTTGACAAAATATGATCGAGATGGCGATTCGTCATCTCATAATAACGTTGTTTATATCTATATTAAATTTACTGCGTTCGAAATTGATCAGGCGAGTTCATAGAGACGTGTACAGCATACAAAGGTGTCCTCAACAACATCCCCGTTATAGAATTGTCAGTTTTAGAGCTGAACAATCAGAAATAATTCCTTGAATTTTTTTTTTTTAATTCTTTTTGAAGATTTCAAAAGTGACGAAGGAGCGCAGCTGCGATCCGTATCATTAAATCCCAAAGTCAAATTTTACGCGAAATTTTACGGAAAATATACCTTTCAACC